>OZ057405.1:37704533-38118129 GCA_964056735.1 Allodiplogaster pararmata
ATCATAACTGCTTACGATGTTAACAAGTTAATTCTTCGCATGAAACCCAAGGTGAATACTTCACCTGATAACATTCCCAATGTTTTCATTAAAAACTGCAATTGTTCCCTTTCTTCGCCTCTTTCCATTATTTTCTCCAACTGTGCTACCCTAGGATACTACCCGCTCCAGTGGAAGAAGGGCATAATTAGGCCAATTCATAAGAAGGGCAGTTCTTCCGATGTGAATGACTATAGACCAATTACTCTTGTATGCTCGTTTGCCAAGTTACTTGATAAGCTAATGCATGAAGTTATCTATACTCATTTAGAATCCGAGAAACTCCTTCACTCCTGTCAGTCAGGCTTCAGAAAGAAGAGATCCACAGTCACGTCCTTGGTTCAATCTCACTCTCTTTATCTCTCATATATAGCAAAGAAGACTAAATTTGATGTTTGTCTAATTGACCTATCCAAAGCCTTTGACAGTGTCAATCATAGATTCCTACTCCAAAAGATTTAATGCCTTGGAATAAATTCTTCTATGCTCGCACTCATCAAATCATTTCTTTCGGATCGCACCTCCAAAGTGCTTGTAGACGATTCATTTCTGAGAGTATGTTATACTCAACTGGTGTGCCTCAAGGGAGTAGTCTTGGTCCTCTGTTGTTCGATGTATTCATAAATGACATCATAGAGATTATTCCCCAAGGTGTACACTGCTTTCTTTATGCCGATGACATCAAGTTGTTCTCAGAGAATCCTTCACTCATGCAAACAGCCCTAAATGCCATATCTATGTATGCCTTCACTTGGTCACTTACGATTTCTACTCCCAAGTGTTTCGTGGTTCATTGCGGTCCTTCCAATTGCAATTTGCCTTATTTTATCAATGGAATAGCGTTGCCCTCACAAGAAACAGTCAGAGATCTAGGTATTACATTTGACAGATCGTTATCCTTCTCGAAACACATTGATTATACCATCAAGAAATCTGTTAATCTCATTAATCTGATTATGCGTGCTTTCAAGACTTCCTCGCTCACTGTACTACTTAGAGCATACAAGTCTTATATACTGCCACTACTTGAATACGGTACTGAGCTTTGGTCCCCATGTGACATCGGTCGAATCAATAAGCTCGAACGAGTTCAGAGAACATATTACCCGTCGCAATATTATATGTATAGATCTTGTCAACCAAAATCAGATTACCCAACTTGCCTTAGATTACTCTCTCTTGACACTCTTGAATACAGAAGAGCCATAGCAGATCTTTGTTTTATACACAAATGTATCCATGGACACTTTGATATGGACCATTCCTCGCTTTTCTCCGTTCATCCAAGTTCCCTATATCAACAGAGTTTCTCATTCCCTCAGAATAGTTCTTTCTTTCAAGCTATCTAAACACAACAATACCTGCGCATCACGAGTTATTGATGTATGGAATAGCCTGAACGAAGACATTGTTAGAATCAGATCAGCTCATGCCTTTAAAAACTCTTTGCTTCAACTTCCTTGTGATATCATTGTCCCTAGGAACACGAATTAAGCTTTGATTATGACAATATCACGTTACCCATCGTATGTACATTTTAGTTAACTACCTCCATATGATCAGATCGCTTTGAATTCGCTGCAATCTTCTGTGAACTCCTCAAATATTTGTTTTAAACACTGAAATTACTTTGTATCAGTCCATCCGTTGTCACACTCTTAAATATGCAATGTGTTCAACCGGAATAAAGAATTTAATTGAATTGAACTTCTATCGCTACTGCATGCCTCGCTCAACGCTCAGATCCCATAATCGATGATGTTATAATCCCGATGTTGCTTGCTGATCTTGATAAAGCGTTTAAATTGAAATTGAATTTAGTGAGTACTCTTAATTAATTCTTAAGCAACTGTTCATGTACTGTTCTTACTCACTTGTATAGTCAGATTTTCATGTTCTTCCTTACTTTAATATCGTTCCTAGAAGGTTTAAAACTGCTGGTGATTGTGATTGATACGGAAAACATTAAGCAAAACTAGCACAAATTCTCACAGCAAAGATTGTGAAAAGCTAAGTGAGCATAAGACTCATCAAATTGATAAAAAAATTCTACATTGACATGAAACTCGACACTTTATGCGTTTAGCCCCCCCCTACCAGAGGTTCCAGGGGTCAAATGTCTGACTTATTAACATTTACAAAAAATATTTTCACATTAAAAAAATTTTTACATCAAAAAAACGCTTAGGGTTAGAAAAAAAATTTACGCTAACGGTCGTTTACGAGAAGAATCCTAGCAAGATCTGGCCATTCCAGATTTCCCTATTCACAAAGAATCTCCATGTTAGGCCTAGAAACTCTTGAATATCGTCGTGCTATATCTGACCTTTTATTTATTCATAAATGTGTCCACAAAAAATGTGAACTTGAAACTATGAACTTGTTTCAGTTGTCTGCAGTACAGAGATTTTCTCGCCATTCTCATGAGCTCAGGCTAAAAACACCTCACTAATATTAGCAAATGATCTATTTCTACATGTGTTTCTCGCCAGCTATCAGTATGGAATTCATTACCTTTTGAGATCGTCAGTACACCTAATACTGCTAGTTTCAAAAAACAATTATTATCTCTGCCTACTGAAAAGATATTACCTAAACCTTTCGTTCATGACTAATATAATTGTCGATTTTAAGTATATCACCCTCCCCCCTTTTTCATCTATACCGCAACCCCTAAACACCGCCACTTAGAAGAAAAGTCCATGCATTTAACTTTGTTTTTGTTTGTGTTTTCATGATATATCATGTGAAATGAGAAATGAAATCTAATTTTTACATCAAAATACGCTTAGGCTTTGTGCTTTTACGCTAAAGAGGCCGTACGGCTTAGATAGAGACCTTATCAAACATTTTATTGAATTTAACCAACTAATTAAATTTATTTGATTAAATTATAAATTTAAAAACCCTGTGCTCGGAAAAAGACGTCCCGAAAAGACGTCTCGAATGCCAGGTGGACCTTAACTTCCTCATATTTCAACAAAGGTCACTTCAATAGTTGGCATTACTGCAGTTTAAGTGACAGCGCTCGTGGGCTTCAAACGCTTCGGTTTCGAAAAATTTCTTCATATATGTTCATTTTGAGAATCAAGGACTCTGGTTCTTGTAGAAAAAAATTTTTTTACAAAAAAATTATTTTCACCAGGGTCCCTGATGCTCAAAATGAACATCTATAAAAAAAAATTGAAACCGAAGCGTTTAAAGCCCACGAGTGCTGCCACTTAAACTGCAGAAGTGCCCAATAGTTAAGGAGAACTGCTCTTCGAGAGAAAGGTCTGATAAATAAGAAGTTAACTAGACGTGAAGGGTTCAGAATGGAGTGTTTCTCATCAATCTCCAAAGTTTCTTAATAGGTTTCTTTCTCGTAATTTCTTCGTGTTTCTTGAGCCAAATAAAGAAACTTCTGAAATACCGCGTGGCAGGCAAATTCGAAGGGAAGATTCCCTAAATTGTATCTTTATGGTGCATCGGCCGGGAATGGTAGAACACGAAGATAGTTTCTGTGTGTCTTCAATGGAACAAAGAAACAGCTAGCGCGCTGTCAAGTGACTTGCAAGCTTGCCTAGTCTCTGTTTCGCAATTTCTCGATGAACAACACGGTGACGTTTTTGCCGCATCACGTCAGGCAAAGGAAAAAAAAGCGCTTGTTGTCATTGGAAGAGAAGTACTTTCGCAAGTCAATTGAAGATTCGCAGAAAGCGATCAGCAAAATTGCAGCGAAGCAAGAAAGATTGTTGAAAGAATCAGAATTCAACGCTTGGGTCAAAGAAGACTCAGTAAACAGAAACATTCCGAAAGTGAAGAAAACCGTAGAAATAGCTCAAGCCAAGTTGGAATTATTCATAGAAGACTATGAAGAAAGCAAAAATTCTAGCAGCCGTACCTTACCTGTGCAAGCTATTGGAACAAAGCTCTTTTCGAACAGAAAGTGCGGGTATTTAGTCATTAGCGCAAGCAGATGAAGAACTTGCAGAGACAAGAGTTCTGCCAACGATGACATATCAGTCACCTCCAAATGGAATTTTGGAAAGCAGACCACGCCTTCCTCAGCTACCTGCACCTGTCTTACCTGAGTTTCACGGTAAGCCAGGAGAATTCGCAGTGTGGGAGCAGTTTGATGAGCTGATTCATTCAAGAGAAGACATATCAAGAGTGGAAAAAAATGGCCTTCTTGAGACAATCCCTGAAGGGTACAGCAAAGTTGATCCTGAATCAGTTCCCTACAACATCAGCTGCATACAATGATGCGATAGCATTGGTCAAAGACTGCTTTGAAAGTAAGAGGGGTGACGAAAGAGCAATAGTAAGTCAACTCGAGAGTGTCACCGCATCAAGCGAAGCTTGTCATGACCAGTTGCACATGATATTGAGTCTAAAGGCAATTGTCACAAGACTCAGCAAGCTGCAGTCATCCATCCAAGATGACATTGTCTTGCAACAAGTGTTACTCAAAAAGTTCCCATTGTGTATACGAAACAAATTGTTTCGCCATGTGTACAATTCTGAGTCAGTGGGTGTCAAGAGTATTCTCGAGAAGGCCGAGTTCATGGTCAAAGAAGAAATTTTCGTGATGGAAATGGACGGTCACTCTTCACAGAAGGCTCGGTCTTATACAAAGCAAACAGTGAATGTTGCGAAGGAGACAAACAGTGGAACTGAATACCCAACCCGCGAAAAAAGGGAGTTTTCCGAAAGAGCTGGCAAGTGGTCCGATACGGGGCGGCGAGAAGCGTGCATCTTCTGTGGAAAGCATAAACTTTCGCACGAATGCATGACAATAAGTCTTGTGAAAGACAGAATTGCTGCCGTCAGGCAGAAAGGTCTTTGTCTAGCATGTCTAAGCCCCGGTGGGTACATCTCACCAATGCGAGAGTGGATGTTGCTTTTGCCTCGGACCGCATCACATGGCGTTGTGCTATGACTTCATGAGGCTAGTTCAAGAAGCGAAGTCAGCCAAAGGTAAGAAGCAACGCAGAGAGCAAAGACAGTTCGAGCCAAGACCCAGATCTACAGAGCAAAGGTCATTCGAGCGAAGAGTAAGATTTGAAGAAGATCACAGTCCGAGGGCAGCGAATCTGAACTCAGTTCCGAGACAGCAATCCCAGACAAGCTCTCATGCCAATCAAGTGATGGCAGGGTTTGTCGAAGGGATGAATTCAAAGCCTAATTGTCGACTCTCACTCAACCGATTGCAAACAGGCCAATTGACACTGAGAAGCAATCAAACTAGAGAGAGAGTGGACTTTCTCTTAGACACCGGAGCATCAGTGAATCTGATTGCTTTGAATGTAGCCTTGCAAATGAAGCTGCGGAAAGTCTCAGATGTTAACAGTTCTCTATCCGGTTTGGGAGGAAAGTCTGATGGGACGAGATCTTATCCTGTGTATGAGGTTGTTCTACAAGGCGCTCATGGACACAAATTAAGTGTGCAAGCCTTGGGCTTCGAAGGTCCCCTCGTGGAATCACTCGAGTGTAGACCTCTACCTCGAGACGATATCTCGCTGATTCAACAAAGGAAGCTACGCATGACTGACGATCTGAATCGCACAAACCCAATCGAGCCGAAGTTGCTGTTGGTGAACACGGACTACCTCCGAGCCATTGCCTGGAGGAGAAAGCTTATTTCTCTTCCGAGTGGCCTAGTCCTCATATAATCCATTTTCGGATATATAGCTACGGATGAGGGCTCTGATTCGATCCCCTCCAAACTTCTGATATCTCATGTGTCTGAACGGCGAGCTCAGCAGATCGAAGTCAATAACACACTCCAGGAATTTCTTGGACTTGAACAGTCCGTGAGAGCCGATCTGGAGGACGGCGACGAAAGACTTGGTGAAGAGTCGATAGTAAGTGAGCATTTTGAAAAGACCGTTCAGAAAGTCGACGGTTGAATTCAAGCTCGCTACTGCCTCAAGGGAACTTTCCAAGGAAAGTTGTCCAGTAACCGCCTCAGTTCGATTGCGCAATGCTATCAGCAGCCTAAAAAACAAGAACATGCTTTCTCAGTATGATAAAATCATACAAGACCACTTAGCCAAGGGCCATGCGGAAGAGGTGGAGTCGCCACTAGAGGGTGAGAATGTGGTATACTTACCTCATCACCCAGTGTTTCAACCTGAGAAGCCATCCAAGCCCATTCGCATCGTATACGATGCGTCGGCAAGGGAGAGAGGCGGACTCTCTCTGAATGAAGCGATGTACACGGGTCCTATTCAACTGGAGAAGATTCCAGCTCTGTTGATCCGTACGAGAATGTCCCACAGCATCATAATATGTGACGTAGAAGCAGCCTTTTTGCAAGTACTCATACATCCTGAGCAAAGAGACATGATGAGGTTCCTGTGGTTACGAGACGTAACAAAACCAATGTCTGACAAGAACTTGCTTCACTTGCGATTCAAAGTTGCTCCGTTTGGCATCGCTCAGAGTCCGTATGTGCTCGAAGCATCGATTCGACACCATCTGCAGCATGAGAAAGCCGGAATAGGCAGAAGCTATACAGAAGAAAGAGATACTCTTTCACAGCTTCTCGACAACCTCTATGTTGACAACGTACTGCTCGAATGTGATGGTGCGACAGACAAACGAGGCATGTACTCGGTAGCCAAAAACACATTCGCGAAGATTCAGATGAATCTCAGAGAATTTTCTTCTAATGATACCGAATTCGTGCTATCGATCCCAGAAGCAGACAGAGGAGTAATAGGAGAGCAGAAAGTTCTCGGAATTCCGTGGTCTTCAATCGAGGATACTTTCCGAATGAAGGTGACAATGCCTCCGACGAAGCATCAGCTGACCAAGAGGAAAGTTTTGCAAAAGCTTGCATCTCCATATGATCCGATGGGTTGGCTGACACCTCTTCTGTTGCCCGCAAAGCTGTTTGTCCAACAACTGTGGAAGAAAAACTACGGTTGGGACTCGGATCTTTCTAAAGAAGATTCGGCCGAGTGGAACTCGCTCGAAACAGAACTTTCCAAGTTCGAAGTACACATTCCCTGAAGCCTGTGGAGTTCGAGCTCCCATGTAACCCTTGCCACTTTCGCTGACGCGTCAAACAAAGCGATGGGTGCTGCCATATACGTGGTCACGGACAAAGGTTCGAACATCTTGATGGCAAGGTATCAACTTGCGCCCTTGAAAAACACACAGACCATCCCTAGATTGGAACTGAGAGCAGTGCTGCTGGCAGTTCAACTGCTGTACTTTGCTGTGAAAAGCATCAAGAAAACGCAGCCGAATCAGCTGATGCAGTGCAGTGTGTACACTGACAGCATGATCGCTCTGTACTGGATAGCCAATCATATCAAAGGCGCCAAAAAAGCAGTGATTACTGCTGCAAGAAAAATCCAGCAAATGAGACGTGAAGTTTGTCGTGCGCTCCACTCAGAATGTGGAACATTGGGTGAGTGTGTCAAGTTTGGACACGTTCCCTCAGATGAGAATCCAGCAGACGTGGCCAGTAGGGGTTACTCTGTCTCCAAGTTCAGCTCCAAGTCTCCATTATGATGGAACGGACCAAGTTGGTTGACGACGCATGGGACCTGTATCCGGAGTTCATGGAACCTTGAGGACATCCCAGAGACAATGAAGTTAGAAGCCGAAGAATTTTCGTGCTCTGACATAGTCCTCCTTCCCATTTCGCAGACGAAAGGGAGCACGGCTGTCGATTTTTCTCGGTTTTCGAACTTTGAGAGGCTAAGACGCACAGTAGCGTATGTTCGAAGGTTCTTGAGAAAGATTCTGAAGATCACAGAGAACAGCAGTACCTCTGCGCGCAGACTAGCATGAGAAGGTCCATTAGCAGGGTTGCTGACAGCTAAGGAAGTAGCTGGAGCCGAGAACTGCATCTTGATGATGAACCAAAACCTGCATTCACAAGCCATGAAAGAACCAGGCAACAAGAAACTGGAACTATTCGTCGATAACAAAGGCATTTATCCATGTGGCCATGGTCGGCTTGGTTTGGCAGCACTGCCGTACACCGAGAGATATCCCGCATTTGTTCCAGTGGAGAAGGACAGCCCTCTCGTGCAAATTTTGATAATGCACGCACACAAAGCCAATATTCATTCGGGTGAGAACCATACTTTGGACACCCTTAGATCGAAATATTGGATTGTGAAGGGTAGAAGAAAGGTCCAGAAAGTACTGCGGAATTGCGTTGCATGCAGGAAATCTCTAGCGATGCCGTTTCCTTATCCTAAGGCCCCAGAACTGCCAATTGACAGAGTCAAGCCAGGAAGACCATTCCAGTGCATTGGCCTCGACTATGCGGGTCCTTTTACGGTAGATGTGAGACAAGAACACGTCAAGCAATACGTCCTTCTCGTGACTTGTCTCGCAACGCGAGCGGTTCACTTGGAAGTGACCGACAGCTTGTCGGCCAATTCATTCTTGTCAGCCTTTCGGCGTTTTGTTGCAAGAAGAGGAACACCAGATCGGGTGATCTCTGACAATGCACCGGTGTTCAGAATTGTTAGCGAGTTCTCTGAAAACAGCGAAGCTGCTGAACAGGCATTTTTCGGCTTTTTGACCTCTAAGGGCATCGATTGGGAAATTACAGTCCCTCATGCACCCTGGCAAGGTGGAATTTATGAGAGGTTTGTGGCCATTATGAAGCAATGTCTGAAACGCAGTTTCGGGAGAAAGATGTTGACAGTGGAACAGTTCACTACCGTGATCGCTGAGATTGAAGCCTTGATGAACAGTAGGCCATTGTTGCAGCTTTCGGAGGACATTCGTGATGAGAAGCGAATACTCCGCCCCTCAGACTTTCTTTCGCCAGGCTCTTCCCTAGGGTTAACACTAGGGCAGGTTCCTTCAGAAGACGAATTCGATGAAGTGCCGCTCAGTACCTTAGGAAAACTCATAGCCTTGTACACCCAACAAGAGCATTTGCTGAAGAAGTTTTGGGACTTGTTCCTGACTTCGTACCTGCATTCTTTGAGAAACAGAACTGACTCATCAGTGAAGCCAATACGAAATGAAATTCGTCAGCCCAAGGAGGGTGAGATCGTTCTGATAATGGAAGAAAACACTCCAAGAGGGTCGTGGCCACTAGGCAGAGTACTGAGTTGCAAGGAACGAGAAGTGACCGTGCACAGCAGTACCAGTCACACCTTGAAGAGACCAGTGAATCTACTCATACCCTTGGAGGTTTTCGGAGACGAGTCAGATCTAGTTTCATTCATTCTTTCATTCTTTATTTCCATGTACATGTGTATGTTTAACGTGGAATCGAAATATAAAAACAATATAACATGGATTTTTATATATGATAAAATTAAGAAATGAAAAAGAAGAAGGTGAGGTAATACAGTGGCAGTGTATTAAAGCCATTAGTCAGAAACAATAGGGCTAGGTAAAATAGTATGTTTAGGAAGTTCTTTCAGTTTCGTCAGAAACATCATATCAGAATGAATGCATACTATTTCAGAAGGTAGGCAGTTCCATATAGAGATAATTCTTGATGCACATGTAGAGAACCGGGAGCTGTTTATAGCGAAAGGCAATGCGATTCTCAACTTGTGAGCATTTCTAATATTCTTAAGAAGTGGTTCAACAATGAATAGTCTGGAAGAATCAAATTCAGAACACGAATGTATTCTTTTATGGATAAATACTAGGTCAGCAACAACGCGGCGGTATTCAAGTGACTCTAGATTAAGCATTTCTAGTCTTTCAGAGTAATCTAATCGAGGAAGTCCGTTCCTAGCTAGGATTCTTCTGGTGAAACTCCTTTGAACTTTTTCAATGTCTTTCACAAGGCCTATGGTTGTTGGGGACCAAACTACAGTCGCGTATTCGAGGATTGGGCGTACATAAGTGACAAAAGCTAGTGTCAGAACATCAAGAGACTTAGTCTTGAATGTACGCAAGAATAAGTTCGCAAGGTTTGTTGCTTTCTTACAGACAATCTCGACTTGTTTATTGGAGGAAAGATTATCAGAGAACACAACGCCTAAATCATTTACTTCAGAAGATTTATTCATGACCACTCCGTTAAGATAGTAATTCATCATGGCATTGGAACCGAAGTGTGAAACAACGCATTTTTTAGCAGATAGCTCAAGATTGGAATGCTGACACCAGTTAGAGATGTTATCAATGGCTATTTGGAGATCGGAAGAGAAAAGTGGTACTTCAGTAAACAGTTTTACGTCGTCGGCATATATCGAATATTTCACAGTCGAAGGAATAACTTCCTTTATGTCATCGATAAATAATAAGAATAATTTAGGGCCGATTGTTGATCCTTGGGGCACACCACTAATTACAGAGGAAGTGCTTGAAAACTCGTTGTCAACACAAATAGTCTGCATTCTTTCAGTCAAATAATCACGAATCCATCCAAGGACAGGATTACAAATTCCTATATTTTCAAGTTTGCGTACTAAAAGATTATGGTCTACTGTGTCAAAGGCCTTAGATATGTCAAGGAGAACAACATCGACAGCCTTTCCATGAGACAGTAAATCCGCAAGGTAACAATGTGATTGTAATAGTGAAGTTACTGTGGACCTTTTGCTTCTAAAACCGAATTGATGAGGAGATAGAATAGAATTGTTCTCCAAGTAAGCATCAATTTGACTAATCAAAACGTTTTCCATAACTTTAGAGATTGAACAAGTTAACGAAATAGGACGATAACTTGAAAGTTGATCTGCCGCAGATTTGGGTTTAGGGATGGGTTTAACTATCGTCATTTTCCAGAGAGAGGGTGCCTTTCCAGAAAGTAAAGAATTGTTAAAAATAATAGATAACGGTTTCAGAAGCACAAAACGCAGTTTCTTGAAAACAATATTTGGTATGGTGTCAGGAGAAGTATTACACTTATTGCTCAACTTTCTAATACCATTCAATATCATATCATGAGTTATGAAATCAAAGTACAATTTCGAGGGAGTCGTCGGATAGATCTCAGGAACAATAGAACGAGGGGTCGAGTACACCGAAGAGAAAAACTCTGAGAAAGCTTCGGCTTTAGATAATGAAGTAACCAAAGTTCGATTAGATTGATCAACTATTGTGGGCATTGCTGAATTACGGCCCTTAGAGCGACTGCGACATTCGGAATAAAACAATTTCAGGTTTCCTTTACTAACTAGTTTGCTTTCTTTCTCAATCTGGTGCAAATGTAACTGTTTAGAAAATTCAGCAGAAAGATTATGGCTGTAAACAGAATTAGGAGAATGAAGTGTAGCTCGTTGAAGCTTGTAATAAATACATTGTTCGGAGCCTAGGTGGATAGAGGTCGATATCAGAGAAATCGGAGAAAAATGGGACGAAACGGTCGATAAGGTGGACAAGGAAGTCAACAAAGTAGTTATTAGCAGCGTCAGAGTCGAAAAGAGCTAGAGAAAGTGTCCAGTCATGAGATGCAATCAGCCATTATATCATTGCCCAATTCGCACGCGCGAAATTTCTTATAGAAGGAGCCGAAGCAGCAGGAAAAGCTGAGAGAGACACTTGAAATTCTACGGTGGCATGGTCACTTGATGAAAAAGGCGCAATCACAATACAGTCGGAAACAACTAGACTATTAGACAGCACAATATCTAATATGTTCGTACCACGTGTTGGTTGGGAGACGAATTGAAAAAAAATGCTCATCGCAGCAAAAATCTAAGAACAAGGAATGATTCTCATTGTAAGAAGTGTATAGGCTATTCCAGTCAATAAATGGAAGTAACGGACCAAGTTGGTTGACGACGCATGGGACCTGTATCCGAGATCTCCTACAACCCCCATAGGTATATTGGGAAGGGTAATCGATTTAATATAGGACAACAATCTGACCATCGTTGCTGATGTACAGGAAGGGGAACGGTAGATCACTACGCATCGCATTTGCCGTGGAAGTGCAATAGGGTTGAAGATATCGAGAGATATCACTTCTATGCCATTTTAGTTGTTGAATAAGAAGACTCTGGAGAACCAGAAAGCTCTCCTGAAAGAGATATTAGGCCGAAAAGATCTTGCAAATCACTAGCACGTGATCCAGAATTTTGGAGAGCGGTGCGCCTCTGAGCGGCCCTCTCCAGCCTCACTCTGGTGACCATGACATGTAGATAATTTTTTAATAAATAGAGAGCATTCTATTTATTACAACTGAATGTTGTAGCCTAATATGCTTTTAATTTAAATAGAGAGCATTATATTTATTTATTTATTACAACTGAATGATGTAGCCTAATATGCCTAGTTGAGTTGTTTTTGAGAGAGACCTTTAAAAATAAATGGAGAGCATTCTATTTATTGCAGTCAAGCCAATCTCGCATCCGAAGATGGATCTTTCTCTCGCTCAGGAACACGCTCTACTGCAAGAAGACGTGAGTCGTGAAGAGCAAGTGGTGAGTCATAGGACTTTGTGTGACTCTGCTTTTCTAATTCGATACAGAGGTTTCTCTGGCTTAGGAGTATCCATTTTCTTGGTTCAGCCTTGGGAACTAATGGGTATTCTTCCAGGAGGCCCCTCCTTTCGAGAGACTCGACATTGGCACAATACTGGAGACATTTCAAGCAACTTTGGACAGTTTGTCTAGCAAGGTAGACCGCATTCTGCTGCGCCTAGCAGAGGATCCCGGACAGACTGTCCGGACTCACGAACAGCTAGCAGTGGTGCCCGTACCCAAGGCAGCACGTGAACCGGTACCGTTTCATCGGCAGCCTCACAAGCGCACATTCAACCGTACGAAGCCAAAGGTTGAAATTCAACCTCCCAAGCTACAGAAGACAGGTTGCTTGTTCTACGGAGACGATGCACACCTAGCTTTAGGGTGCATGGCAGTCAAATTCCTCCAGGTCCGGATGAACATCATTAGAAACTCTGGGAGGTGCTGCACATGCTTGTGCTTCCTGCATGGGGCGCCCATGCAACTCGTCTAGATGCCCGTTCTGTGGTGGGAGTCACCACGGCGCGGCCTGTAACAACAACCCGGCTATTTCCATGCCGTAGCTCCGCGGCCCCAGTGTAGCTACAGCTACCTTGTTTCGAATAAGTTGGTACTCGTAACGAAAATAATCTTACTGTAGTTTTTAAATATTTGAGTAGTTGCGTAATTTTAGGCCAGTGCCTTTCATCTTTCCTTAGCATATTCTTGCTCGGAGATTTCTGCTCAAGTGAGCATATCTTAAACGTCAGTTCTCCCACTCTTCACGACAGCCTACGAATTGTTGTTAGTTATTTAACTCATTTAGTTATTTAGTTTAGCTCAGTCCGTTAAACTCAGTTATTCACTTTAACTCAGTTAGTTAACTTAGTCTGGTTTTCTTTGCGTGTTGTTTCTTAATAGGTTTCTTTCTCGTAATTTCTTCGTGTTTCTTGAGCCAAATAAAGAAACTTCTGAAATACCGCGTGGCAGGCAAAGTCGAAGGGAAGATTCCCTGAATTGTATCTTTATGGTGCATCGGTGGTTCAGTGGTAGAATGCTCGCCTGCCACGCGGGCGGCCCGGGTTCGATTCCCGGCCGATGCACCATAAAGATACAATTTAGGGAATCTTCCCTGCGACTTTGCCTGCCACGCGGTATTTCAGAAGTTCGTTTAGTTGGCTCAAGAAACACGAAGAAACACGAAGAAGAAACCTATTAAGAAACAACACGCAAAGAAAACCAGACTAAGTTAACTAACTGAGTTAAAGTGAATAACTGAGTTTAACGGACTGAGCTAAACTAAATAACTAAATGAGTTAAATAACTAACAACAATTCGTAGGCTGCCGTGAAGAGTGGGAGAACTGACGTTTAAGATATGCTCACATGAGCAGAAATCTCCGAGCAAGAATATACTTAGAGACCGCAATGAAATTTTCTAAAATGATCAATATAAAGCTATATGAAAATTTATTGATGTTTTACGAGCTAAATTTTCTCTAGAATTCAATAAAAACGTTTTTTAAAGTTTTAAAATTAAAAAAAAAAACGGTTTTAAAAATTTAAAATATCTGTCAATGGGAAATCCCAGTTCAACTTGGGCACCACCAATGTGCTATGTCAGAGTATGCCTAAAACACGGACTCAGTCTTTATCAGTCTTTTGAAAGTTCTAGTAGGTCTAATTTCAATTATTTTTATTTTTAAAACGATTTATTGAAAAAATATCAGTTGATTAAATATCAGTTTTTCATTTTGTTGAAAATTAATCGACTTGATGCGAAGCATTTGAAAATAACACGTCTTTGTGTATAGTCATTTACGAAGAAACAAAGATTTTATTACCGGCTTTAATAAATTTAAGTGAACATAAAAATTGAGTTTATAAAACAGTTTGATGAACAGAAAAAGTTTACGGCACCGCAAATTCAAAAATACAGGAAACGCACGATAAAAACAGTTATTAAATCGAAGAAATCAGGGAAAATAATATTTGTACCTCTAAAATTATAATTCATAATATATTATATAGTCCAATTTGGATATTCAGCAAAAATTTATATTATAGTACTCTGAATAATTATATCAGCATCAGTTTATCCGAAAAAAAAATTGAAGCACAATCACAATCTTCAGTCTTCAATCTTCAAAAAAACACAATCTTCAAAAATCAATAACTTTTGGCGACACTGGAAAAAATTCAAAATTTTTTCCGAATTAGTTTCTTCATATCTTAAACTAGTCCCTAGTGTGGAAACTATGGATGTCGAAAGCAGTACAAAGTTAGTACAGTTGCTATTCTATTGCTATCACCCCGTACCACTCGCCAAAAGCACAAACTTCAAAAATCAATAACTTTTGGCGACACTGGAAAAAATTCAAAATTTTTCCCGAATTAGTTTCTTCATATCTTAAACTAGTCCCTAGTGTGGAAACTATGGATGTCGAAAGCAGTACAAAGTTAGTACAGTTGCTATTCTATTGCTATCACCCCCGTACCACTCGCTAAAAGCACAAACTTCAAAAATCAATAACTTTTTGGCGACACTGGAAAAAATTCAAAATTTTTCTCGAATTAGTTTCTTCATATCTTAAAATAGTCCCCAGTGTGGAAACTATGGATGTCGAAAGCAGTATAAAGTTATTCCAGTTGCTAACCTATTGCTATCACATATATTCCTCTAGCACAATCTTCAAAAAAATTTTCCCTTTTGTAAATGCTTAAGAAATGTTAAACAGTTTCAGAAAAGCTTTAACCAGTATCAAAAAGTGATTTTTCGCGGGTTCGTGACTGCCGATGCAGTATTTCCAGCTATAAAATTTCGACCAAGTTCTCACTTTAGAAACAATTAATTAAGTAACCTGGAGTGTCGGACATCGAAGTTATGCCTCCAGCTGTCCGATTGGTGAAGACCAATCGAAAAATCCCCTCTCTTCTTTGAAAAAAACCTTAAATTTGCTTGAATTTCGATCGAAACAACCAAAATAAGAATATTTTCCATTTTTAGTGCGACATAATTATTTTTAGTAAAACTAAGAACTCGATTTGCCTTGACAGGGTAAAAATTTCCAAAAAATTTTTCATTGCGGTCTCTAAATATACTAAGGAAAGATGAAAGGCACTGGCCTAAAATTACGCAACTACTCAACTATTCAAAAACTACAGTAAGATTATTTTCGTTACAAGTACCAAATTATTCGAAACAAGGTAGCTCTAGCTACAAATGCATCGTTTCTCAAAATCACCGAAAATTCTACCTATGCACATCACATAAAAAGGTTTTATACTGCGTCCGTGCAATAGGGAAACGCGTCGCGTTCTGTGTTCTTCAGGTCAAAGTTGTTTTAAACCATCTAATAAGGCGGTTTAAACCGTTTTTGTGTAGCGGTTATAACATTTTTTTAGAAAACGGTTTCAACAGTGACAGTTATTTTTCTCTGTGCGAAACGGCTGAATCAAACACTGCAGTTGATCTCTTTTTTTGATTTTTGACGGGACTCTGCTTAAAATTTTAAGAAGCAATATTTATGTTTATAAAAACTTTTATTTCAGCAAACAAAAATTAGCTTTTTTTCAAAACCATGATGGTGGAAAACAGAGAAAATCGCTCTTAGCAGCCTTCTGTGACCTTTTTGCACTCACTGCTCTAACATCATATGATGCCTAGAGCAGAAAAGATAAAACTCTTGAATGATGATGTTGTCACTGTAGCTTCTTAGAAAATTTTCGTTCAAGCATCCCAATTTTTAAATTTGCATAGTTTTCGGACAAGAAGATTGGAGAAACTTTGTTCATTCCAGACCTACTCCTGCTAGTAGCCAGCTTCTTCTACCTTGTATGTTTAACATAACAAAAACTTAAGCAGACCGTATACCAGACAATTTTTTCTAGGAATATCTACAATGAATTTTCAACTAATAATCAGTTTTATATTCTTTTCGCTTCTTTCGGTTTCAGTACCCGTTTTTTGTCTTAGGTTTTTTTTTTTCCCAAATGCCTGTTTTTTTCCTAGCTTTTTCTTTAGCTCTGTTTCTCTCTCTCTTTTTTCTGTATCTCTCTTTCTCTCTCTCTTTCTCTCTTAGTTCCACCACCATTCTATGCCGGGTTTCGTTTGCTAGCTTCTTCCCAGACTCTGATGCTCTCATTCCTCCACCAACAACTGTTGCTAAGTGACAAATTCTTTTCAAATCAATCTGTTTTCTACCACAAAAAAAACTAGTGCGCGTCAATGAACAACCGGCTTCTTTGTTTTTATGTATGCAATAATTGTACGCAGTCAGTAAAAGGTTAAAAAAGGTATCTGATCCCTTCTTATACATAATTTTTTGTGACTTCCTGGCAGATTAAATGTAGCTCTTGCTCGCTGGCTCTTAATTCTTCCTCCAAAGCTGACCAAATGTAGCTCTTGCTCGCTGACTCTTAATTCTTCCTCCAAAGCTGACCAAATGTAGCTCTTGCTCGCTGGCTCTTAATTCTTCCTCCAAAGCTGACCAAATGTAGCTCTTGCTCGCTGGCTCTTAATTCTTCCTCCAAAGCTGACCAAATGTAGCTCTTGCTCGCTGGCTCTTAATTCTTCCTCCAAAGCTGACCAAATGTAGCTCTTGCTCGCTGGCTCTTAATTCTTCCTCCAAAGCTGACCAAATGTAGCTCTTGCTCGCTGGCTCTTAATTCTTCCTCCAAAGCTGACCAAATGTAGCTCTTGCTCGCTGGCTCTTAATTCTTCCTCCAAAGCTGACCAAATGTAGCTCTTGCTCGCTGGCTCTTAATTCTTCCTCCAAAGCTGACCAAATGTAGCTCTTGCTCGCTGGCTCTTAATTCTTCCTCCAAAGCTGACCAAATGTAGCTCTTGCTCGCTGGCTCTTAATTCTTCCTCCAAAGCTGACCAAATGTAGCTCTTGCTCGCTGGCTCTTAATTCTTCCTCCAAAGCTGACCAAATGTAGCTCTTGCTCGCTGGCTCTTAATTCTTCCTCCAAAGCTGACCAAATGTAGCTCTTGCTCGCTGGCTCTTAATTCTTCCTCCAAAGCTGACCAAATGTAGCTCTTGCTCGCTGGCTCTTAATTCTTCCTCCAAAGCTGACCAAATGTAGCTCTTGCTCGCTGGCTCTTAATTCTTCCTCCAAAGCTGACCAAATGTAGCTCTTGCTCGCTGGCTCTTAATTCTTCCTCCAAAGCTGACCAAATGCAAAAACGTTTGTTTATAGATTTTTTTTGAAGAAGTTTTTTTCTTTTTTTAACAATTATTACCAATATTGTGATTTGAAAATGAAAAAAACGTCTCCTCTTTCTCTTTTAACCATTTCTATATCTTTTCTCATTTCTATATAGCAGCACTAAAATTAAGCAGTTTGAGGACTTTTCATTTACTGAAAAAGAATGGTTAAATTTTAAAGCTGTGTTATTTCAAACACACAGTATGGTAAAACACGGTATCTATTAAAACTTGAAAATCTTGATGACTCATATTGGAACTCGATTGTGGAATCAGAAATACAAGGCTAGAATAATGCTTTAATGCGAATAAATAAGTTAACAGGATCTTGACAAAGAAGCAAGACTTTTTATTATTTTCTTTTGTTCCTATAGTAGTTTTGTATCTTTTAGGTTTTCCAGAAAGATTTTTGACCGAGTTTTGTAGGCGATTCAAGCTATTTTCTAACATTTACCGAAAGGAGACAGTGAGAAAAATGACCAGAGCTAGGATATGAGCTTTTAATATTACCTCCCGTTCTTGAAGTTAGTAGCAGGTTTGGTGATAATTACATTGATAAAATCTGGTAAGTGAGACTAGGCGGGAATATCAGAGACCAACCATTAAATTATATGGGCGTACTAAAATGAGTGGGAAAAAAAGAGAAATAAAATGTGAATATCATTGAGGTTGAGTAGATGAGAGAAGAAAAGAAACAGAGGCAGAATGTTCAGAGAGAGAATTACTTTGATTACAGGCGGAAGAGGAAGAAAGATAAAGTGTAGGAAAAGAGATAAGAGGAAAATCGAGAGGAAAGGGGAGCTAGAAGGTGGAAGAGATATACAGTCAAACAAAGGGAGAGGGAGAGAGAGAGAGAGAGAGTCAAACAGAGAGAGATACAGTTAAAAAGAAAGAGAGAGAGAGAGAGTAAAAGAGATTGCGAGGAAGAAAGATAGAAAGTAAATAAGCCTACCAGAAACATAATAAAATGTCTCAGGAAGCAGCAAAAGATAAGAAAAAGATTAACTAAGAAAACGTGCGTCAAGTTTGCATTCAGTTTTTGTGTCATTCTATTATATTTCCATAGCACTCAATTGCTCAGAAGACTTTCGTTCTCTCTGTTTGTTTCTTGATTCTCTTCTTCTTTCTGTCACTATTTTTGATTCTCTTCTTCTTTCTGTCACTATTTTTGATTCTCTTCTTCTTTCTGTCACTATTTTTTGCCCTCTCTTTTTCAGTTTTTGAATTTCTCTCTTTTCTCCTCTGCATAAAACACAATGTTTTGAGATTCTTTTCTTTTTCTCTGCCATAAAGCTTGCTTTGCCATTGTCCGAATACTAATGCGAAGTTTATCCATCATTCTTTCTTTCTCTCTCTCTTCCTCTCCTCTCTCTATCTTTTTCTATCTTTCTTTTTCCTCTCTCTTCTGTTACCTGTTCCACGTTTTAGTCCACTCTAATGTTTTCCTTCTACTGCTTTATCCTCTCACATTCCCACCTTATTTTCTTCCTTTTATTCGCTTATTTTCTTCCTATTCTCTATATCTTTAACAGAGCTTATCTGCTTCTCCCAACCTCACGTGTATACCCTCTCCCTCTTTCACATCTCGGACTACTCTCTATGCCCAAGTCCCTCACTCCCGCATGCTATTTCCTTGGACTCCTGAAGAGGGACGGTTTGCTAGTGATGTCTCCTTCTACTTTCCTCTTTGTGCAAACCGTGCCCGGTTGAAGTTATCTCGTCCTCATTCAAGTATTCCGTCGAGAAACTCATTTCAAATCTTTCAAGAACTGTTGAGGAGACAAGCGATTTCCCACTTTAAGTACCGCGCATTCTATCTTTCCAATAGGACGTGATGGGTCGAGTCTTTTTTGTATGTCTGAACGAGCTTTAAGCTCATCGAAAGTCTCATTTCAATTGCGATGATTATATGATTGCTTTAAAAAAACTATACATTTTACAAAATTATAACATTTAAATGGTAATTTAAATGTTGTCGAGCTCATACAACTTTAAATTTCAGACTGGTTTTTGTTAATGTTAAAGAATACCAATCGAAACGCGTTACACTTTACCTGTTCTACAGAGTTACATATTACACCGGGTAATGAATTCTTCTTTCCATTTTGGTTTAGAGAAAAACTGTTTGTAAAAATACTTTTTACGTGTTCGATTCCGGCCACGTAAGATGTGATTCATGTTTATCCCAAGTTTCATGGTTGTTTCGTTACACGTTAAGAAGAAAAACAATGAAATCTATATGATTTATCCGCCAAAGTGCAATCCTAATTTCTTTTGTTTAAAAGAGTAAAACTTGAGCCAAATGAGCGCTTCTCTAGCTACAGTTCAATGTTTTTTTTCCATGCAAGTCACAATTTTTGCTTAAAATTTTAGTCTTTTAAACAAAGATTTTGCTTAATTTTTTTCTGTCGCTATTTTGAAATGACGAAAACGGTCTAGAACGTGAGAATCAGCTTTCTAAAAGTGTAAGGACGACTTCATCTCTGATCCTAAACTTTTCAAAAAAATGTTCCATTATGTTTTTTTGGGATCACGTCTTACAATTTAACCCGATTTCTTGTTCTACTGATCGGCTGCTCAAAGTATATAAATATTACATGAGCGCTTCATTGTAGATCAACAAGTGAATGGGTGCGCAGGCTCAAAGGTCTCAATCTGTTTTGTTGAGCATTCACGGAGGGTCTTAGTGCGTTGAAAGCATCGGAATGCCATGTTATCTTAGGTACTTAAGCTCGCGGATGGGTGTATTGGGAGTAATATTCCAGTTTTGCTCGGGTCTATGTGGCAAAGATGTGAGTAAGCTAATGTTCACGAACAAGGTAACTTCTGTGGAATAATTGTCAGAGTCTTTTGAGCTCTGACAATGCGCAAAAAAAGAAGAAAAACATACAGGGAAAAACCAGAAGTCTAATGTTTCACACATTTCGGTCGAAAACTTCAAGTTCCCCAATCCGAAAGGGATACTCAGCACTAAAACTAAAGATATCAGTTGGACACTCATTCGTGTTTAACCTATGTTTGTTTGTAGGTATGACTGTTGAAACTTATATTGTTAAGTATTAAATCTTAAGATGACACATTTTCAAGCACTTCTTCGATTGTTAAAGCTTTATTTTCATTTTTTAGAGCACTTTTTTCCTCAAGCGATAGGTTTTCGGAAGACCGAGCAGTTATAACTTTCTGTGATTAAAAGTATTCAAAAGAGTTAACAGCAATTTTATCGATTAGAAGTGGAAGCTGTAATGCGTGCTTTCTTTGAAGTACCGTTTTCTTGAAAGCAAATAATTTTCCTCGGAAATGCACTTTCTGTCAGAAGAAGTACCTAACCGTTGATATAATAAACTGTACAACTATGATGATTTTTAGAGTTTGTTTAGAGATCTTAACTAGAAAATGGAGTCGAGCGTCCAGAGATTTTGTCATGATGACGACGCTAGATAATCAGAGAACTTTGTTCGCGTATCCATGTTTATAGTTCTCTACAAGCGCGAGCATCTCAAAGAATTGTCGCAAATGAAATGCATACAAACCAAAAAAAGAAAGAAAACGCTCTCGTGTGCGTAAAAGAAACGTGCGAGGAGTTGTTCACTACGAAGAATGGGAGATGAAGATAAAAAGAGATAGAGACTCTATGGAAAGGGAGAAGAATGAAACCGAGCTGAATTAGCCGAGATTCCTCCCTTTTCTCCGAACTTTCATTTTCCCCAAAACTTACCACAACACTTCTTCTTTTGACTGATCTCCCATTGTCTTCTTCCATCCAAGACCCAGTTCCTTTTTTACGCATTAATTGTTTGCTTCTCCAGAACTATTCTCGCATTTCAAGTCCCCTCGCTTTCACTACCATTCCAAATATTCTCTCGCTCTAAGAGTGAAGTTGAAAGATTGTAGTCATTGTTTTCAAAATCTTCATACTCTAGTAACTTGAGTTTGGATAGAAAGAGATGAAAAAGAAAAGAGAAGCTATGCCGTAGATCATGTTTTGTTTCTGTGGTAGTTTAATCGCAGATATCAGCTCTTCAAAAGAAACTCCAACTGAAATACATAGGTTTCTTCGTTGAGAAAATTCCATTGCACTAATTGAGACTAAAATTCAAACCTCCCAGAACGTGTGACTAGATTTTATATCTCCCAAAACGTGTTTCATCCGACACATTGCTTCGATGCGGAAGCATTTCCACTAAGCTGTACTTGACATCCTTTCCGAGTATATCTCTGCCCGAATACCTATAATAGCATGTTTTTCACTCTCAAACTACTTGCCTTTAAAGTTAAAATATCGATCTCCGAATGATATTGATCAGCCTTTCATGTTCGAAAGTACAAATTAAATCACTTTTACCTATCTTTCGACTAGTATTATCTGTCTGATGTAGTATACATATAGTCTCTTCTATTTCCATTACCAGTGAAACTAAAGCTCTACATAATTCTGTATTATTTCCCGTGGAACGATTACAGTATTTTTAGAGCGATTACGATAGTCATAGGAGCCAATCAAAATTTTAAAACGTTTTCGCGCAAATTACATAAATACAATACTTGTTTTCGACTTCGTGTCGCATATAAGGTCTCAAAAACAAGTTGCTAAGACTTGAATTGCACCTGCTTTAAAGATTGCGGGTGATTTACGGTTTCCAATCTCCGTGGGTATTAAAAACAGGAGGGGAGAGAATTCGATGTGTCCCACAAATCCGGTTGCTCTGCTGTAGACTAGCATTTCTTCAATCATTTGTGCTTTATTTCGTCCAAGTTTTGAGTTCTCGATACTTAATTGCCTGTCGACGCAATATTACAGAAATTTTCGTTTCCCTTATCTTTTCGTTTATGAACATCGATTCGAAAATATTCAAAAAACCTATTTGATTATTGAGTTATGTTAATCAATACACATTTGAATATCCTTTTTTTTACTATCACGCTTTGAAGCTCACGAATAGCACAATGCATACGCTTTCATGTGAAAGACTTTGAGAACTGAGTTCTGAAACGCGATGATTGGAAATCTTTTACTTCAAATGTGCCTCAAGGTTTGAGGTGAAACCTTAAATTGTCTAGTTTGTTTTATTTGAGTTTGTCTAGTTTGTTTTATTTCAATACTCTGTCAATCAAACAGCTGATTTTTAAAAAAAAAAGAAGCTAAAATGGCAATACAAAAAGTACTCGTGGAAATACAATATGAACTGAGTGTTTGTTCGATGAAAATTAGTATAGTTCATCAGGGTCTGGAGGAGCTGATAATAGAGACCTGTACCTTAATTGAACAATTAATTTTTATAAAAAGTACCATCATGATGGAGCGCAAAGTTCAAAAATTCTAAATGAAGTGCTGATGAACTATGTTTTACAACAAGTTTTTTTTCGGATTGAGTATTCTATCTAAACAATGAGCCCTGTTAACTCTCTGACCTGATATCTACGTCTTATCTCAGTGCTATCCGATATGCAGTAGTAGAACATAATAGAGATATGTGTACATATAAAGAGAGTTAGAGACGGAGAAAGGGAAAGTTAGTTATCATTTATCCCTGTTCTGTTTGAAGTGATCATTCAGAAAATAAAAGGTTTTGTCTTCGCTTTTTTTAAATTCTGCTTGCTCTAATGTTCTGTTCTGATACAATACAGTATTCTCGAATGCGAACTATTACCGTAATCAAATTCCTGGTTTAAACGAGTTGAAAAAATTTGTTTTCGATGATTCAAGAAACAAGCAAAGTTGATACAGCTCATTGCCCAGTTAATGAATGACCTTGTTCTTGTTGCAAGCCTGTTCAACTCTTGAATATTTCCCTGCGCAAGGTCACACCTTACGTACGGATCTGTAAACAATAGATGTCAAAAAAGAAAACGGAAAAAAAAGAGAAATGAGTCGATGGAAAGAAGGATAGGAAAAGAGATGGTAGAGTTGATGTGGAACAGCCTTGTAAATTACGAAACACATATATAAATGGAGCTACAGCGTATCCTATAATATTTCAAAGATCACATGTTTTGCAGTCGAAAAAAACCAGCCATCGGAACACAATTAGGGCTCTGTTGTCTGAATTGAATTGAATTGAATGAACATTCTCCGGTGTCATTTTCGATCCTTATCTCAATCCAACCATAACGTCTCGCTGAATCTCAATCTTTCAGCATTTCTCGGTGTGTCTCACTCTCTCTGTTTTTCTCGCAGTTTCTCCTTCTTTCTCTCTTTTTCTTACCCTCTCTCTCTTCTCTAATCTAACCTTTCTGTTTTTCTATTTATTTCATTTCCATTCCTTCTCTTCGGTCTTTTTGGATAGCTCTTTTCGCTCTTTTATTTTTTTTTACTTTTCATCTTTTTTGTCTTATTTTTTTCTCTTTTTTCTCCACTTATGCGCATTTTTCATTCTTTATTCTTTATTCCAGTTGTAATGGTTCAGACATACAACGGATGGTGAGAGATTACAACATGGTAATCAATATTTTAAAATGAACAACAGCCAATAAATGATCAGGATTCTAATTTAAGTACTGGAATAGAAACTTCTTAGCTGACAATGCATTCATATTGAAAAAATGAGAAGGAAGAGAATTCCAATCATTCACAACTCTATTTGTGAAGAATTTCTTGTATCGGTTTGTGCGGCACAAAGG
Organism: Allodiplogaster pararmata; assembly: GCA_964056735.1. Lineage (NCBI taxonomy): Eukaryota > Metazoa > Nematoda > Chromadorea > Rhabditida > Diplogasteridae > Allodiplogaster > Allodiplogaster pararmata. Next base: position 37,728,774 of record OZ057405.1, read on the forward strand.
CAACAAAAGCTTCCAATGATGTCCTCTAGTCCTAGTACAGTGAGACATTGGTAAGAAATCTGGGCAAGTGATATCTAATCTTTTAAACACTATTCTATGCAAAGTGAACATATTTTCCATTTTCGATCTTTCATCTTTTGGTTTAAAGTTCTTGCTCTTTTATCCTTTTTCGTTCTTTTTTCACTCATTCTTTTCTTTGTCAATTCTCTTTTATATGTTTTCCTCACTCTCTAATTCACATTTTTCTCTCCATCTTTCCTCTTTTAATGTTTTCTTTTTCATTTCCTCCACATTTCCTCCGTTTTCTTAAGTTTCTTATTTCCTCTCGATCTCATTTTCACCCTATTTTCCCTGCTCTCTTTAATCTTTTCTATCTCTCTGTTCATTGTTTCTCTCTCTATCTCTCTCTGTAATTCCTCCTTTAACTCTTTCTGTTTTTATACTCTTTCCGTCAACTTCTTACAGTGTGCGCGTTGCCTATGTCTTTCCTCGACATGTTTCTTTCTTCTTACGTGAGCCTACTTCATAAATCCCCTTTCTGTTTTTTTTGTTTCGCCCGCTTAGAATGCCTATCGCTCCTTCTGGTTTTCGTTAAGTTTTTTTTTCGGTTTTTCCATTCCGTTTCTATGTTTCTCTGCTCTTCCTGAGTCATTCCGCTTCCATCTTGTTTGCCCCAAAGCAGTTTTTATTCGAAAAATTTTTCATTATTTGTTTTGGAGAAAATGTTGATGAGTGTTGATGTGGAGCAAAAACATGAATAGGTTCTTAGGTGTTTGGTTGGATACCTTTTCTGCAATCTTTCTGCTTGTATTTACTCTCTGCTAGCACAGTATCGGTTAATACTACATGGTTTAGCTTTCTTTTCTTAGTTGGTTATGTGGCAACGTGTTTGCACTCTCAGTCCGTGAACACGAGATGGCTGAGTTCGATCACGCTTTGTCGACAAGCTTTTGTCAGTTGGTAGTTCAATCATATACCCTATCTGTTTTTTTTGTTTTTGAATTTCAAGAAATTTCAAGAAAAAAAGCGCTTTAGCGCCTCAAGTAACATTGGCCTCGTAGATTTATGATCTACCTAATTTTCAATAGTAATTTTTTGATCTATCTTCAATGGAATTACTTTCGAATTTCAATTTATATTAGTGGCAACACACCGTATCACGACACTTTGTACCGCGTCACTTTGTATACGACACTTTGTACCCGACACTTTGTACCCCGTCACTTTGTACCGCGACACTTTGTACCGCGACACTTTGTACCGCGACTTGAGTGAGGCCGCGCGTTTTATTTTTACATTAAAACATATTTTTACATTAAAAAACGCTTAGGCTTAGTAAAAGTTTACGATAACGAGGCCATACGGCTTAGCTAACGAGGCCGTACGGCTTAGCTAACGAGGCCGTACGGCTTAGCTAACGAGGCCGTACGCGGTACAAAGTGTCGCGGTACAAAGTGTCGCGGTACAAAGTGACGGGGTACAAAGTGTCGGGTACAAAGTGTCGTATACAAAGTGACGCGGTACAAAGTGTCGGTAATTCGCAACACACTGTTCCCGCTGAAAATGCTTCAATTCATTCATTTATTCATTCAATTCTAAACCTTTCCATTCATTGAGTATCTCTATAGCTCATTTGTCCGGAATCGGAGTGTTTTCAGTGTCCGTGAAACGGTGAATCCAGATTTTAGTGCTGAAAAAAAGTTAATAACAGGGCAAGAGAAGTTCAGGCAAAAAGAACGTCAATCTGTTATGTAATCGCAGAAGTGTAGTCGCAAACCAATGCTATGGCAAATCCGCCACCTGATACACATATTTACATTGGAGAGAGCCCATTGACTGCCTCCACTTTCCAATGTTTACCTCTCCAAGTCAACCTTTTAAAAGCTCTTTTCCTCCATGTTCAGGTACCTCTTTCTCTTTGTCTCTCCACTTCTCAGAGAGAGAGAGATTTATCTCTCGTTTTTTCTCCCTCTCGGTCTCTTTTTTTCTTTGTCAGTACTGCTCTCTCAATTTTCCTCTTTCTCTTCCTGTCTCTCTCTTTCTCTATAACAGTTTCTTTCCTTTTCTATTCTTCACTTTTCATATTTTTCTCTCATTCACTTTTATTCCTTCTTGTCTACCTTTATTTGAACTCTCTCTTGTTCTATCATCTAAAATTCTCTTTCTCTCGCTTCCTCTCTCTCACTCTCCAGTCTCTCTGTGTCTGTGCATCGCTCTGTCCTCTCTCTCACTCTCCAGTCTCTCTGTGTCTGTGCATCGCTCTGTCCGCCTTCACCTCAAGCGTATTCATAATATTTTCCTGTGATAGAATGCTGTTCTTTTCCACTAATTGAGTACTTCCTTTGTCTTGTTCAACAATGCGTCTGTCTGTTTTTCTTTGTGGTTTTTTGACAATAATTCTCTAATTTGGTTCGTAATGAATTTCCAGGTTCAATCTCTGTTGTATGCGAGTCACAAACTGTCGCATCTATGTATGTAGCTTTTTGTTTTTTATAGTAAGCTTATATCTAAGAATACACTATCCCCCAAGTGAACTTGGTCTTAAGGTTTTATAAAGGGTATAAGCTCAAGTATTGAGGTATAAGCTCAAGGACATTCTTGATTATACTCATCACACACGTCATATAATCGTAGGTCATGTCAAATATCTCAACCTGCTCAAGATTGCAGACCCGAGACTTTGATAGGCGGCTATTCCGGGACTCACAACTATCAGTGATAGTTACTTATATTGTAATTGAGTTTTACTTCAGCCCATACCTAATTAAGTTTTGATCCCTCAAGTCGGCCAGGTCAATACTTTGTCCTCCAACTTTTCTTGGTAACCCGAATAACTCACCACTATTATGTTCTGGTCTTTCTCAAGATAACAGATTATTCCAGAGAAAACTGATAATTTTACAAGAAAATGATAACAGTTTCTCAACTCAATTCGATAAGATGTGTGAATCATTTTACTTCATTCCGATGTATTTTACCTAATCTCATTTCCGACGGTCGAGTTTCAAGCTTGTTAAGATTAATTCATTCTTCAAATTACTTATTTACTCATTTTTTCTTACAATCTTCATCTTTTTTTACTTGTATAGTAATAATAAAATATATTTTTTCTGCTAAGATGTCTTGGTATAGAGCATGTATACATACAATTGACTGTGTGCATGATGGATAGTTACATGTTTGATCAAAACAAAAAAAAACAAGAGAGAAAAATAAAGATGAGAGAGTTTTTTGTATTCATTTTCATTTTAAAAGATGTTTTACATTTCACTAGAGAAGATACATAAAGACTTGCTAACATTTTTTATGAAAAATAAATAATGTGAAAATTAAAAATGTTTAGCTTGAAACATACTTCGTTCAGGTACCACAGTTATTTTTGCATTCAAAATTTCCTTCTTGACAAAAATAAGAAGCAATGCAAATCATCGGAAATATTGCTTTGAAGGGGTAACTGATTGAAAAAGGGTTTGTAAATTGGGAACAAACCATCTCTGCGAGTCATTTTTACTTCCATTTTCAAGGTGTTTGGCAGTTCATATAAAAAGAAAAAGTGCAGGTAGAGAGAGAGAGAGAGAGAGAGAGAGAGAGAGAGAGAGAGAGAGAGAGAGAGAGAGAGAGAGAGAGAGAGAGAGAGAGAGAGAGAGAGAGAGAGAGAGAGAGAGAGAGAGAGGAGAGAGAGAGGGAGAGAAAGATAGAAGGAGAGAGAGAGAGAAAGAGAGAGGAAGAGAGAGAGACATAGAGGAGAGCAAAAGTAGAGAGAAAGAGAAAGTAAGGATGAGAGAAATAAAAAGGGATAGAGGGATAGAGAAAAAGCAAAAAAAAAGAATAAATGTACAGGGTAGCCCATGTATTCGGCAACGCGTTTAAAAACGTGTATCTCAGTGCATAAGTGAGCAAGACTGTTCAAATTTATGCCTTTATTAGCTCACATTAATAAAAACATTGGGTCAAGAATCTTTCGATTCGGTCTCCTTTGGCACGAACGACAGACATGAGTCGCTTTGGGAACGCTTCGATCCCTGGACGAAGCTACTCTTCGACCACTCCTGCAAGGATTTTTTTTATAGACGCCAGATACAAGTTGGGATAAGCAATGACTTTGCTCTCAAGTTAGGACCACACGGAATAGTCCAGCGGATTGAGGTCGAGCGATGAGGAGCGCCATTCTGCGCTTCAGATGAAGTCGGGAAAATGAGCCTAACCCCATGCCTGTGTTCCGATAGCCTTGTGAGCAGGCGCAGACTCTTGCTGGAAGACCCAAGGCAGACCAAGGAAGCAATACTTTTTGAAGAATATACTGGCGGTAGTATCCCTTTTCAATTTTTACTTCTGGTTCGACAAAAAACGAGGTAAGTTTCGCCTGTGGCGGACACTCCGGCTTAAACCATGACTTTTGCAGTATGGAAAGCTCTATGAACGATTCTACCGGCTTCATTAGCGGCCTGTGAGTCTCGAGCAAGCACCCGCACATTTTGAGGGTTGTAGGACTCTTCCACAGCGAACAGTTTCTCATCCGAGAAAACTGTCCTGACGTGAGAATTGTCGCGCGTCTGGAGGATTAGGGCGCGGCACCTTTTGAGTCTTTCCTCTTTGTTATTCAGAGTTAGGATGGCAATTTATTTAGTACGACATGGGGTGAGCCTGAAATCCTGTACAAAGATTCTTTGAAGATTCATGCGTGATAATTTCATCGCGGAGGCCATTTTGTTCATGCTACGCCTAGCATTTCGACCGATCTTGTTAGGGGTGCACCCTAATCGAGGACCATCTCTTCGGGGCAAGTCAGCATGTGTACCGATCTTTCCGAACCGTTTGATTGCCTTCCAGACTAGATTGCGAGAGACGTTGAGATCCTTAGTGATGCGCGTATTTGATCGACCAATTTTTTGCAATTTGACAATGATAGAGCATGCTCTATGAGCGGCCACCATTCTTTTGAGAATTGAGAAAATGAAATGAAATTTCAACCATCTAATAAAAACACATGTGAAAAAAAACATATGAAAAATTGCTGTTCAGCGTGCACTATAAATTGAATTATAAACACCGAAAGATTGGTTGCCGAATACATGGGCTACCCTCTAGAAAAAAAGATGTACATACATACATGCAGAAAAATGGAAGGAAGCGAGAGAAACCAAAAAAAAGAACGAGAAAAGTGAAACGCTTTTGTTCTCATGCCCTCATGAATTTTAAAATGGTTGAAAGTGTTTCATTCAATAATTTTTTTCATCTCTCAAAGAGCCTTAAATTTGAAACAAATTTCGTAGTCAAAAACCAAAGTAAACTTAAATGAACATGCAAAGAAATTCAAGAAAGTAATTTAAATTTAGATTTGAATAACTGAATTAATAAAAGAAAACAATGAAATAAATAGATTTACTGAAAAAGATAAGGGAAAAAATTAGAGAATAAATAAAGAAAAAGTTGATTTTTGAGAGAAAAAAGGTTGAGAACAAGACGAAGAGAAAGAGACAGAGTTATAGATTTTTAAAAAAAAACATGAAAATATAGCAAATAAAGTAACACTAGAGAGCGAGAAAAAAACTTGGGTGCAAAGAGAGATAAAGTAGAGAAAGAGAGCAAGAGAGAGAAAGAGAAAGTGAGAGAGAAAGGAAGAGATAACGAAAGAGAGAATAGAAAAAGGCTACAGTCTTTATAAAGATTCTTTTCTGGTTTTTCCTTTTGTTCTAATATTTGCTCGTGCCGTACATTCAGATTACATTGTTTCAATACTGGAAAGAGTAACTCTGTATATTTCCCGCTAATCATCGAAGAAAAAAAGAGAATAGTCAATAAGTCCCTGCTGGAAATACTAAGTATTGTCTCACTGAAATTATACTCAACTGAATTTTTTCTCCAGATTCTGATTGTGTCCCGCGAGTTCCTAAAATTATCATTCTCTGTTGAATAACAAAAAAGGGTTTTTTTTCATTTCAATCGCTTTATCTCATCATTGGACATGGAGCGTGATTAATTCAAACCACTCACTATTTCCTGGAATTCCTTTTCGGTGTCTTGGTCCTATAGTGTGCAATTATTTCCCAATTTTGGCCCACCTCAAGTTCTTATGGTTGCAATCTGCGCGCACTAATATACATAAATGTTTACTTTTATTCTCGAAAATTATCTTTTTATTTGAGGTGATTTTACTACTTCTGTACTCAAACTTTTTCATTCAAATCTCATTCTATTTGTTTAATCGTGTTTTAAGAAGAAAAAAAGGTTCAGAAAAAGGAGAAGCAGAATCGCGCAATAAAAGGGCGAGATCTTACTGCAATGGCACACTCACAAAAAGAAGATGAGTGAAATTTTGTTTTCTTGTAGGCATCCTCATAAAACTCTCATTCAAACTTAACAGAAAAATTTGCCTCAAAGTAGTTTCTCCATTTGTCAATCGCTAATTGCAGGCATTGTTGTCTCCGCCATTTTTTTGTTGTCTTTTCGTGTCTCTAAATCTGTCTCTCTGTCGCTATTATCGTCTTCTTTTCACTGTCGCAGCATATTATTGCTACCTTACAACGATAATTCAACCGAACGAACTATTTATAGGCATTACAAGGCATCCCTAACAAAGTCTTCAGATTTTTTATTTATGTGTTGATTGCGATCTAAAAAAGGCTCATTAATTGTATTATTACGAAAACCTTTTCCTATCTGTGCCGAATGATTTCACTGTCTAGTCTTTGCCTGATTAGTATGAACAATTATCATAGTTTTTTTCTTGTTTCAGAGAGTCTGAATTTTCTCTATTATGTTTTATCTTTCGGATATATAAAGTTTTCTCTGGGTATTAAACTATTAAAGTTGATCATTACAGGGTGCGAAGAAAGTTCAGATGTAAATTTGTAGTTTCGTATTTTTTGTTTTTAGTAGTAGTCGCGTAATTTTGCGCTCGAATCTCATTCATAACGTTGCAGAGATACCCTGAAAAATTCAGAATGATAACTCTTTTCGTTTTCCTATAATGATCTCTGATATGGGCCAAGCTACATACATTCTGCGCTTGAGCCTAACCGAGCACACTCAAAAGCATATGATCTGGATTCTCCCACAGGACCAATAAAACACGATATGTCGTTTTCGTGAGACTGGTACGAAAGATTACCGTCCCAGGAGCGGTAAAACAGCGACCACGACAACTTCTTTCAACGTGAGAAGCATTCGAGACAAGATTCGTTATGAGTCCAAGCGGAGTCTCAGAAAAGTCGCGAAGCAGCTGAATATCTGGAATATGTCTGTTTGGAAAAACGTCAAATCGTGCATGAGATTCTGCACCATCAAGCTGCAGAAGATTCTTGGACCAGGTGAAGTATATGGAGATGTAATGAACTGATTAAGCAGTTCGAGCCGTTGGACACTTAGGATATTCTCTGCATCGATGAGAAGTTGTTTAATAATGAGCAGTCTTCCAACCACAATAACGATAGGATTTGGTTCAAATCGTTCGAAGAGCATTTGTTTCGAATAGGTCCACCACAGTGGGGACTTAGTTGTGTGACAGTGGGGACTTAGTTGTGTGAATGAATGCTCACGCGTCACTTTTTGTCTCTCTTATTATACTTTAATCTTTGCTGCATCTTGGTCTACATGTATTCTATAATTAAAACAAGTACTCGGGCTTCTTGTCATTGTGAAAATATTCGACAGCTCCCCTTTCTACAAGTCTCTTTAACAATCGAAATGTCTCTATCTCACTCCCTTTTTCCGTGTTGTCTATCTCGCTGCTTAGTCACTGTATTTTTAAAGCGATTACTTTTCTCACTTGTTCACACATCCAACATTCAGATTACTAAAAATAGTGCGTAGCACACTCCTAAACCACGGACTGCGTACTTTCCAGCCACCCTGTACATATATGTATTTAAACCTTCTAGGCATTCAACGGGCAACACAGCTTCTCTCCAGTAAACTACGAAAAGCCATATTTGGGTCTTCTGCATATTCAGTCCCCCCGAGACGTCAGACAGCCCAGAGTGGCATTGTACTGAGAAATCCGGCACTTGTCTAGTTCAACGCAGGTTCCTCCCCCTGCAGTTTGATGCAAGATGTTGCTCCTGTTTTCTCTATTTTTTTCTCTTTCTCATCCCCCTCCCTGTTTTTTTACATTAAAATACGCTTAGGCTTAGTAATAGTTTACGCTAAGGAGGTCGTACGGCTTAGGCTAACGAGACCGTATCAAAAAATTAGTCATAAATCCGTGACTCTGCCCGTCCAAGTGGTAAGAGGGGTGGAGCCTACTTCGATCTCGACAAGTAACAGGAAACCAATACAGTAACCCAAACTCACTAAACATAGGGGTGACTGCAGTTGAGCCGCTATATTTTTTTATAAAATAATAAAATTCATGTTAAAACTCTCGGCACCGACTCTTGCTTCTACTTTTCCAATCTTTTCTCTTTCTACGACTCTCTTGTACCTTTTTTCTTAATTTTTTCTCAATTCACCCACTTGATCTGTGTTATATATGTATGTACTTCAATGATCTGTGTTATATATGTATGTACTTCAATGATCTGTGTTATATATGTATGTACTTCAATGATCTGTGTTATATATGTATGTACTTCAATGATCTGTGTTATATATGTATGTACTTCAATGATCTGTGTTATATATGTATGTACTTCAATGATCTGTGTTATATATGTATGTACTTCAATGATCTGTGTTATATATGTATGTACTTCAATGATCTGTGTTATATATGTATGTACTTCAATGATCTGTGTTATATATGTATGTACTTCAATGATCTGTGTTATATATGTATGTACTTCAATGATCTGTGTTATATATGTATGTACTTCAATGATCTGTGTTATATATGTATGTACTTCAATGATCTGTGTTATATATGTATGTACATACTTCAATGATCTGTGTTATATATGTATGTACTTCAATGATCTGTGTTATATATGTATGTACATACTTCAATGATCTGTGTTATATATGTATGTACTTCAATGATCTGTGTTATATATGTATGTACATACTTCAATGATCTGTGTTATATATGTATGTACTTCAATGATCTGTGTTATATATGTATGTACTTCAATGATCTGTGTTATATATGTATGTACTTCAATGATCTATGTTATATATGTATGTACTTCAATGATCTGTGTTATATATGTATGTACATACTTCAATGATCTGTGTTATATATGTATGTACTTCAATGATCTGTGTTATATATGTATGTACTTCAATGATCTGTGTTATATATGTATGTACTTCAATGATCTGTGTTATATATGTATGTACTTCAATGATCTGTGTTATATATGTATGTACTTCAATGATCTGTGTTATATATGTATGTACTTCAATGATCTGTGTTATATATGTATGTACTTCAATGATCTGTGTTATATATGTATGTACTTCAATGATCTGTGTTATATATGTATGTACTTCAATGATCTGTGTTATATATGTATGTACTTCAATGATCTGTGTTATATATGTATGTACTTCAATTTCATCTCATTATTTAACAATATTGTTTACGCCCCCGTCTCTCTGCCTTTTCGCTTCCTTTTTCATTTTACTGTTTCGACTATAGAAAACACAGAATGTCTCTCACTCTCTATCAATTTGTTGAAGAGTAACAAAGTGTTCCTAGAACTTGTTTCATAACTCGGGAAATTATCTTTTATGAGCGGACGATGAGAAATTGTGTTCATGAGGTTGACGGGAACTTTTTTCATTGACGGTTCGTTCAATATTCTTTTGAGTTGGAATAAATGTCCTGAACCAGTTGGATGGATCGCTTCATGAATCAATCAAGATTATAGCAAGTTTTACAAGGCTTTGGAAAATCCCGGGCCTCATTTGGGTCTTACGAGAACTTGAAACATTTAGAGTCTCCAATCTGGTCTCGATATCCCACAAGTCACGAAATCACTGCTCAATAGTACTTTCTCTCAAAATGTTTGATTCTCTTCGCTCCATTAGTTACACATTTCCCGAAAGTTTCCGTTTCGTTCTCCCTACTTCGTGTTTAAACACTTTTTCACTCTTCGTTTTCCGTCAAGAGTTTTTTTTGTTTTGCCGTGTGTTCCATTCGCTTCAATTCCCTGTTAAAATGAAAATTGACGTTGAAGGGACCGCTTCTCTGGAGACAAACGGCCTGGACGGGCTGCTATGGTGGAAGAAGAGGCTCCCGCTGAGTCATCGGACCTCTTCAGAAAAGTATTCTGCTGCTTCAAAAAAGACAGCAAAGGCAGCAAAAGTCTGTTTTTTTCATCATCTCACCCTTTAAAAATTTGTTCACGAGTTCAAATTCGTTGATTTCATCAATTATACTTCAGTTTTTTTTATACGAAAAAACACACGTTACATATATTTTTTAAAAAATTTCATAAACCATCTCATTTTTTGTTCAAAAATTGAAACACCTTTTTTACGATAAAAATATTCACCTAGTTGTAGTTAAAAACATTTTTTTCACTTGAAGTACAATTTCGCAGTGAAAAATCATCTCAATGAATTTAAAAGTACTTACTCTATTACTTACAATCAAATTTGAGAGTAATATAGTATTAGCTACTTCTTGTTACTATTAGCTACTTCTTAATACTTCTTGTTTTATTCACTTGTTCAACTAATTTACGATGACTTGGAAAATTACTAGAACTTCAGAACTAGAACAAGGTACCGAGATATTGAGAGCAGTTTCAAAAAAAAGTAGCCCACTTGTCAACAGCAGGGAATGAAACAGTTTTTCAACAAAAAAGGGTACCGAGAAAGGAGATAAAGGATTCAGATTTTTGACAAGGGTGTTGTTAATACGACCACACGAAGTACGGCCTTTCAGAAAACACTCAAACCAGCAAAACAAATTGCCTCGAAAACCTACACTTTCAAGAATATGTAACAGCTTATCATGTGAAACTGTATCAAAAGCTTTCGCTTAATCGTAATATAGTATGTCTACAAAATTATCAGAGTCTAGTGCACGCTGACATGATTGAGTACATTCTAGGAGATTTGTTTCGATTTACGAGACCCGTGTTGACAGTTTGGAATGAGATTGAAGACATTGCACCAACGATTTATTTCAGGCTTAAGACAGCGTTCTAGAACTTTAGAAGCAACAGGATTTATTGTAATTGGCCGAAAGTGTTCGGGAGAAATTGGGGAAGCAACTTTATTAATCGGTACGACAATGCCTTGTTTCCAGATGTCAGAAACCTTACCCAGTATTAAGGAGAAGTTAAACAGAAACGAAAGGGGCTCGGCAAGTACTTCTGCACAATTTTTATATACAATAGACGGTATAGAGTCAGATGGCGCAAAACAAGATGATTTCAGTTTCTTCAAATGATGTTATACTTGTTGAGGCATTATAATACAGTCTGTCATGGAATAAATGTTTCGAGCACTGAGATTAGGCAAGTTTCCATTATCTTGAGTAAATACAGAGGAGAAGTAAGAGGCTAATGCATTGGCCTTTGCCTTGTCAGTCAACTTGGATGATCCATCGACAGTTATACAACCAATATGTACGAGTTGTTTGTTTTAATCTGCTATTCACAAAACTGTATAGGTTTTTTTGTGTTATTTGAAGATCTGAGTTCGCGATTTCTATTTAGTTTCTAAAACTCAGATTCTATTTTCTAACATATTCTATTGTATTCGGTCACAACTGGAGCACAGCTCAGTTTGCGAAAAAGACTAAACTTGTACATGATCATTTTCTTTTTATGAGGTGGGTAAGAGTCGAAAGGTAGTTTACGTCTGTAAAAACGAGTGTGATCAGTGATAAGAGGAAGTAGACTGTTTCGATCATTCATATCGATGAAATTATCGAACAAAGTGGTCCATGAAGTACTAGATAATGCAGCAGACAGAGAAACATAGTCGCAATGTCTATATTCAAGGCTAGGCTCAAAAAGGCTAGCAGAGCTATCATCGAGGATAGTGAAACAAACGGAATTATGGTCAAAGGATATAGAGAAAGGCGATGTTACATAGCAAATCGATATCGATCCAAGAGGCCGAATAACCAAAGCGAGAGTGTTCCTCCAATGAGTAGGTTCCTTAACAAACTGCGTGAAAGAAAGATCAGCCACTAGGTCACTCAATACTTTGTGCTGGCCAGTAGCGCAAGATGGATTAGACCAGTCAAGTGCAAGATTTAAGTCGCCACAAAGTACATCAGTATGAGGCCCACAAAGTAAATCACTAACAAATTCGAATAACTGGTTCTTTTGATCAGGATTCGTATTAGGAGGTCTATAAACGATTATAATCCGAAGAGGTGAACGAATATCTAGTGCAATTAATTCACTAGAAACTTCGTGCAGAGTTTTAACAGATGACACGGAAAGAAAGTCACGGCAAATTGCAAATACACTAGCCCCTTTCCTTATCAAACGATCCGAACGAAAAACAACATATGGCAACCTAGCAACGAGCTCAGAATCAACGATCTTAGAATTAAGCCATAACTTACGAACACGAAGAATATCAGGTCTATAAACACAAAGAAAGGTGTGCCGCTCTCTTAACTTATTAAAATTGAGCGTGCATTGATGAAAACACATTTCAAACCAGATGAGCGGCCTAGAAGCTGCGGTTTACCGGAGTCGACGGAGTTGAAGGAGAGCTCGGAGAGGCACTTGCTTCGCGATCGACAGGCATCGGAGGAGGCAGAGTTCTTCTTTTTTCTGATCTCACCTTTTACCCAGATTTCGTCTTGATATTTCACCCAACCTCGAGATGGATCAGACTGTCGGAGGAAGAGAAGATGGGCTTGTATTTTCCTCCAATTTTCTCTTTCAGTCACATTCATGCTCTTTCTTATGTAAACGCCTTGCCATTGGGGATAGATCTCAAAGACGCTCCCGAACGGAGAGCACGCATCACATGGCCTCGAGTAGGGCATATCACCTTGAGAAGGCGAGGACGATCTCCTGGTCTGCTCATACGAAAGATCGTCTTTGCTCAAGCTTCGACTCCCATGGATGCCAGTAGAGAAGAGAAACGAGTTTCATCTTCTGTCAAGCGGAAGTTAACGTCGGGGCTCGTTCATTCTTGAAGGCCACATACCACAATTGATCTTTCTCGCGTGTGTCGATCGTAAACAGTTTCTGTGTCAGAACGAGGAGCAGGTGAAAGTTGCGAGTAGTTTATCTCTTTTTAGACTGAACTCGGATCTTTCAGATGACATGTGCAGGAGGAAGCGGAGAGTTGCTCTACTCTCGTAAAAAAGTAATTAGAAGCCTTGACATAGTCTCCCAGAGACCTTTCGGAAATCCAGAAGGAATCCCACCGTTAGCAAAGGCAAGTGTGTCGTTGACGATTGCAGAAATAACCATCCTGACTGTCGGTGAAGTTGTAGTTTGTGGTTTGCTAGCTCTTGTGATAGCCATATTGCAAGAGAGAATAATCAGGTCACCGCTCGGTGTGAAAAACAGAGCAAGAGTGATTTCCGATGTATGTAAATTTCCAATCAAATTTTGGAGGACTTTTTGGAAGACTTTCCTTGCTTGGCCTTGATACTCTTGAATATCGTCGAGCGTTTTCAGATCTCTTGTTCATACAATGCGTTCATAAACACTGTGAGCTGGAGACCACTCACTTTTTTAACTTGTGTGCTTTTCAGAGGTTTAGTCGCCAATCTCATGAACTGAGACTCACTACTCCTGATAACATTCGTTCAAGTTCCATTTCGACCTGTGTCTCTCGCCAGCTATCCGTATGGATTTAATTACCGTCCGCCATTGTGACTATACCTAATATTCTTGCTTTCCAGAAAGCATTGATTTCCCTACCTCATGATGCTTTACTGCCTAGAACATTCATCCACGATTAGATAATTGATTCTTAATATATCCTTAAATTTGAATCGCAAACCCTCTACAACACCACCACTGAAAACAAAGTCCATTGGTTTATGTTTTATGTTAATGTTTTCTCCTGTATGTTTTGAATATGGAATAAAGAAATGAAAATGAAATTAGTTTGAAAAAAAGATAATAATTTCATCTAATCTATTTTTTATCTCACACGTCTCTCACATGTAATCAGTTCCAATCTATTCTCGTAATGAGTCACAATAACAAACCCTTCAGTTTTTATCGACATTCTCGAAAGGTGGCAAAGTTAAAAGAATCTGCTTATTTACAGAAAAGCTATCAGGCTAAAAACTCATATTTTGCAGAGAATAGAAAAATGAGAGAAAATTTCTTAAATTCTCAAAATTCAATTTTTTGTCGAGAAATATATGCATGTTGTCTTCAATATTTTTTCAAGGTATGAGTCTGTTGTGCCTCTTCACCACAAAGCCAGAACCACATCGGTAGATCACAATAAATTAAGAAAAATTATTTCAGAACTGTTCTTAGAAACTGTTAGGCGGAATGCTTTCAGGTGTTTTTTTTCTGTTGAAAAATATCCTGTGAAAATCGATATTATTGAGCCAATAAGAATCAATCTCAGACAGTATAATTTTGCTACGATTGCATTGAATGAACTGAAAAGAGTCATATTCTGAGTATGCAGATGTTTTGGTTGGTATAGCATGTTTTGGTTGGTATATAAAAGGTTTGTCTTAAAAAACATTTTGAAAAAAACATTTGTTTTACAGCTTCAAAAAATGGAAACGGTTCTACGATCTACGACGTTTCTTCCCCGAATAACTCAAATAATGGAAAAGTGACTTCATCGGTCGAGGCGAGGAATGAGCCTGTCCGGGAACATTTAGAGCTCGATAGACTCGCTTCAGACACAAGCGAGCTCACGGTTTGTCCATCTCAAAATGAATTCAATTGATCATTCTAGAAGAAAAAGTTCATATTTTGGTTTTCGCCTAATTTATGATACAGTATTTTTAAATTTTTTTATTGAATCATGTCGATATCCCGATAGAGGTTTTATTTGCAGTACGAGCCAGTGCAGGACTTGGATCCGAATGTGGTGGAAGAAGTCTCTTCCAGAGACCTCAAGCAGGTCCTCTCTCACCAAAGCTCCTCGAGGTCCTCGACTGAACCCCCGCTGTCACCCACATCAGTCGCGGCTAAAACGATCGCCGAGATCGAAGAAGAATACGCCATATGCAAGCAGAAGTTACTGGAAGAAATCAGGAAAGAAGAAGGGGAAGCCGAAAACACAACTTCTAGCTCGGAAGAAAAACAAGACAATTCTCCAGAGAACCTTTCCCATAAAAAGAGTCCGAACTCAGAAACTAAAACAAGTACGTCAGTGATGGTTCACAAGTTATCAATCACTAGAAAAGCGAGTTCTTCTGTAAGCGACGATTCTGCCGACTCATCAACGTCTCAAATTGCATCAGCCGCTGAAGAAATTACTCCTTCAACGACTGGAGATTTCGTGGTCCGAGAAGGCAATGATTCAATCACATCTGAAAACAGTTCAGCTAGAACACTGAATCATCCACTTACTATGAACAGCAAACTACCTGTTTTCAAAAGCGCAGCTCTGTCGAAGACAGAGGATTTAGGAGAAGTCTCCAGTCCAGAATTTGCCCCAAAACCTGAATCGTTCTCTCCCGCCTCAATAATATCTGCGCTTCCTTCCTCTTTGAAACAACTTGAAACTTCCAGCAAATGTCAAGATCAATCTTTCAATGAAAAACTAACAATGTTCTCAAATGATCCTCGAGAAACTTCATCGAATGAGTCTTTAGAACTGTCTTCGAGTTTTTGCAAAAGCCCTGAGGAACTTGAAAGTGATGCGGCTATTAAGCAGATTGACGAGAATTTCCGAGATATCGTCGCCGAGTCTGAAAAACAGGCCAGCGTACACAGGAGCTCGAGTCAAGGCAAAGTTTCCACTGCTCTGTTGGTGACTGCGGCCAAGTCGCCTCATTCGGAGGTCCATGACCTCTTGACTGATTCGGAGGAAGAGCTCCTCGTCGATTCCCTCGTCACAGAAGCCTTTCACCGAGCGGGTCGGAACGAGGAAGGAATTGAACGCGTCCACCGGCACTCGAGGTCTTCCGATTCCAATTCGACTTCTGAACAGCTGAGAGCACTGCAGGTCTCACACTCCACGCATCCTTCAACACCCATTCAACACTCGTCATCGTCTTACTCGAATCGACGACCTCCACATTCCTCTTCATCAGGTAAAACGAAGCTCACTTCATTCAGAATTTAGAATTTTGAATGTGAAAAAAAGCTGCTTTTTCATGATATTTTGTTTCAGACCGATAGACATATTTTGTTATTGAGAGCATGCATGCTAGACTAGTAAATGCTAGACTAAAAAATTATGACTAGTAAAAAAACTAGTTTCCAGTTCTGTCATGAACACTTTCGGCTAGAAGTCAAAACGAATCTTGACGCTAATGCAAAAATAAAATAGGAAATAATATCAAAATGTTACAAAAAAGTTGTATAAGTAACTTTGTGTAGGTGTGACTACGACAGCTTCCACGATGTATTCTGCGGCATCAGAAGACTCGGATATTTCGGACGGAGAACAACTCTCACCCAGCAAGCGAGTCTTCTCTAGCAGTGAAGATGAGGGAGTGGTCACTGGCAGAGACACACTCACAGATGAGAACCCTGCCGCAGGAGGAGGAGAAGTCATCTCGGATACAACTCATGTCAGTTTGGGTCAACAAAATCAACAAAAATCAAAAATCAATTACTAGAGGATTTATAGAACTCGGAATTTTTTTTGTGAAGCACTGAAAAACTTGGTCATCAACTAGGTGTTAACATACTTAACAGTTAACATAACAGCTCACTATCAGTCATATTTTTCAATCAATCCTGCACCAATTGGAATTAGAAATGTTGAGAACAACTTTTTTGCTGGAATTTTTTGGAATGGCTATGAATGGCTTGATATCTTTATATTTGCAAGATCAAAAGTCAAATTTGTGTAAAGTTGAAGGCTTCAGGAGTTACACACTGACGATACGTGTTGAGCTCCACTCTGAAACCGACATATCTTATAAAGAATCCAAGTGAATAGCTGGAGTCTTATTAGAAAGAAAGAAAATCAAATTTGAGTTTAAAAAAGTGACCGCCTCAGGTGTCTCACCTGAATGCCACTCGAATCTCTCTCCGCTCGACGGGGGAAGCTGCTGTGGTCGAAAATGTCGGAAACGGCGACGTTCGCATCTCTCTTCACCCCAACGTTCATAAGAAATCAGCAAGTGCAACTCAAGATACGCAAGTGGTTACCGACGATGAGTTTGAAAAACTCGTCTAATCCAGATAAAGGGGTTTTCCGGGAAATTACCAAGTTCAACATCGTCGTCTTGAATTTGAAAGTTAATATAGTGAGTTCATTAGGTAACGTGCTCGCGATTTCGATCAGAAAAAGAGATATCGCTGGGATGTATGTGGGTGGCCCTGTGTAATGTATTTCGCTCTTTTTGCAGTTCAATGACTATACTCGATTGCACTATTGATACCAGTTATTTTGTTATCTACAGGTTTGATTGATTGGGTTCACCGAGTTTCTCGCTGTGTTTCTATGTAAATTTCTGGGTAAAAAATTATGTAACAGCTACAGATTATTATTACAGATATACAAACGAAATCTACTAAATTCGTTCATCTATTTTAAAAAGTACTAGAAAGACAATCTGAAAAAACCGATTCTCGGTTACTGTAATTGAAAAATGCTTGATGATCAAGTATAATTTCACTTTATGAAGTTTTTCGCACAGAATAAGTCAGTCTAAGTTTACCGCAAAGAATTTGAGTGCATAGCGATTGAAACAGTTCGGTCTAGAACGCGATTCTATACATGAACTTTAAAAAAGAAAGTCTGCAAAAAACATGCGTGGTTTTAAATTAGTTATTTGCCATCAAAAACTTCCCCTAGCGTTACATCTCTGTATAAAATATGTAACTCCAAGCTTGTCAACGAGCCTTGCTGTTCTTTTGAAATCGTGTCAATTTTCACCATCAGTTTTAAAAGACTCGAAATAATCGTTAGCGCTTTATGTAGATTTTGTTTAATTGAGTATTTCTTACATAGAAAATTATCAATGGGATTGTAACCATCACTTAGCCAAGTGAACGTTTTCATTTTAGTTCATCCGGTGTGAAGAAGGGTAGTTCAAAGCCAAAGTCATCTTCAGAATTCTAGCGTGCATTGTTCGGATTCGTTAAAAACTTTACTGGTTAATCCCTTGTTCTACGTTATGCTTCGTTGTGGTTAAATGTTGGTTTCTTTGTACGAATTCCAAAGACATCTCCGAAACATCCGAATGAAAACTCCGATTCCACCTTATCCGTGCTCATTTGTATGTATTATACTTATTTGACAGCTCAACTCCTTGTTTGATGCAATACAAATACAATCGTTCGTTTTTTTCTGCATGCTTCAATGCGGTTAACTTCATGACTAATGAACTTCATGACTAATGACTAATGAATAATCATGGTTCATGACAGATATAGAAAAGCCGATGAGTTGGATGCATAGCTGCTTTTCATGTAGTGTACTCGTAATTCCAAGGTCAGTCTGCAATCTAATTAATAGCTATAGCAATACTTCATGTGTTCCTGAACTCTGGCTTTCAGTCTTAATCGGTTGTTTTCTCACTTAAGAAATACTTAAATAAGGGTCTCATAGAGCTTATATATGATTCAGGATGTCGAGAAAGATGAGTAGGCATGTTTGATTAGTACACAGATCTTATTAGAGCTTCCTTTCTTGCTATGGCCCTCTCTCTATAAGAATTTTTTTGAATATTACCTTTGTGATTTTTTACATGGCAATACCAATTCCTCAACGAATGTGACCCGAAAGGACAATAAAAAGTTTCCATGGTTCCTTGCGTTTTTTTCGGCGCTTCTACTAAGACAGATAACAAACCCAGAAGCTGGTAAGTTTGAGAATGTGAGAACCAACTTCAATATTCGTGTTTTTGTGGAATCAAATAAAAAAATTTCGAGCTGTGAGACAATTCTCTTTGCCTGTTACACCGAATGCAACTTTTTCTCTCACTCTAGGGAAACATTCTCTATAGTAAGCATAGAAGTGTTGTGGAGCAAGTTCAGCAAACAATTGTGCAAGAACATGGTCAGAAACGGCCAAGAACCCACATGGCCAAAAAAAATTACTTGATTGAAAAAAATAATATTTGTGCGTATGTGTATCTTTCTTGCTGACAATTTATAGAGCTCTCACCAACATATTGCCAGTCTGCATTCCTCAATTTGTCTGATCGACAAGAACCCGGTTAAAACCTGGATTTTAGTCGTAATTGGAGACCATGTGGCCGTCGGTCAAAGAATATCAACCTTTTCCACTTTTCTGCTATTAAAATATGGAGAATCTCGTTTATGACGCTTCATCTCTTTGAATTGAGAGGAAACGTTTCTATTTGATAAATATGAGTGATGAAAGGGACGTTTTTGGCTTAATAGTTTGGAAAAATTGAAACCCTTTATGTGATTTTCCACCAGTTTTTCTGCTGACAAGAAGGTTATAGACTTAGCCTGCAAGAGCAGAGCGCGGAACTGACCTTACTGGTACAGCTAAAAGGCTATGAACCATCAGGCAGTTTTAAGTTTGGGTTTGGCTCAATCTCGCCCTGTTGTCAAAAACGGTTGGTTCTCTACTACCACTTTTTAGAGAAATCGAATAAAACTGACCCTAAGATATTTTAATGAAACAAAGCGTAAACTACGGCAAAGTATTTAAGCATGAGAAGCCAAGAGGCGATGTGGGTTTTTCCTTAATTTTTTAAGCTTGAACCACCTTTCCACTGGAAAGGGTGAGAATACTTTTTTTCAGGACTCGAAAATAAATAAACAATAACAATCTATAGAGATAGGTGGTTTATGAAATCTGAAGTCTTTATTTTTGTAAAATTGTTTATTTCAACATCTTTTTCGCAATACTTCTTACACTGTTTCTAACGACAGAGCACGCGATTGCTCAATCGGTATGACACTAGACTATCAGTCTGAGAGGTCTCAAGTCACGGGTTCGGCTTCCTCAATCGGTATGACACTAGACTATCAGTCTGAGAGGTCTCAAGTCACGGATTCGGCTTCCTCAATCGGTATGACACTAGACTATCAGTCTGAGAGGTCTCAAGTCACGGGTTCGGCTTCCTCAATCGGTATGACACTAGACTATCAGTCTGAGAGGTCTCAAGTCACGGGTTCGGCTTCCTCAATCGGTATGACACTAGACTATCAGTCTGAGAGGTCTCAAGTCACGGATTCGGCTTCCTCAATCGGTATGACACTAGACTATCAGTCTGAGAGGTCTCAAGTCACGGGTTCGGCTTCCTCAATCGGTATGACACTAGACTATCAGTCTGAGAGGTCTCAAGTCACGGGTTCGGCTTCCTCAATCGGTATGACACTAGACTATCAGTCTGAGAGGTCTCAAGTCACGGGTTCGGCTTCCTCAATCGGTATGACACTAGACTATCAGTCTGAGAGGTCTCAAGTCACGGATTCGGCTTCCTCAATCGGTATGACACTAGACTATCAGTCTGAGAGGTCTCAAGTCACGGGTTCGGCTTCCTCAATCGGTATGACACTAGACTATCAGTCTGAGAGGTCTCAAGTCACGGGTTCGGCTTCCTCAATCGGTATGACACTAGACTATCAGTCTGAGAGGTCTCAAGTCACGGATTCGGCTTCCTCAATCGGTATGACACTAGACTATCAGTCTGAGAGGTCTCAAGTCACGGGTTCGGCTTCCTCAATCGGTATGACACTAGACTATCAGTCTGAGAGGTCTCAAGTCACGGGTTCGGCTTCCTCAATCGGTATGACACTAGACTATCAGTCTGAGAGGTCTCAAGTCACGGGTTCGGCTTCCTCAATCGGTATGACACTAGACTATCAGTCTGAGAGGTCTCAAGTCACGGGTTCGGCTTCCTCAATCGGTATGACACTAGACTATCAGTCTGAGAGGTCTCAAGTCACGGGTTCGGCTTCCATTCTGAGTGGCAAGAGAGCGGTTGTGTTTTTTATATTTCCGCTCCCCCGTCCTCCATTCCTTTACATGTTTGAGATCGGTCTCTAACAGGAATTGAAAACCTGAAGACCGTATCGTCCAAACCATATTGCACACTCTCGTGTCTCTTTGTTAACGTTCTCAATCGCGCTTGGTTATGAACATGAACTGTCTCGAATTTCATGAACCATGATGCTTCATATCTATGACATAGTTTGTCATGCGAATAAAAAAGATCAAAAATTACTCTCAACGTAATCGTTTTGAAGGGAGATCGTCAGAAACGATGAGCTACAGTCTTCTCCGTGTTTTCAATATTACCAGGAGAAAAAGTAGTGTTTCTGTCTCGATATAAGTCAATGGGGTAACAAAATGGTTCTTTCACCCCACTCCCCGCCTCCAAAGGGCGAAAGCGTCCTTAAATTAAATTTAAGAAATTGTTTTGGATATGACCTTAAAAGCCGTGCTGGATCGGATTCTTGAGAGAAGCTCGCAACATGAAGACGTGGTTCGGGACGATGGCGCTACATATACAATGACGGGACGCGTTTGACGCGTTTAAACTGGAAGTTGAGCTCAAAGAATTTTATGGATAGCAAAGGCTTATTGAGATTACTATTCGTGCTTGAGGCACATATTTAGAAAAGTTCAAACAAGTGTGATACATGAAATTTATTTTCCTCATCCTTACAATCATTAGCATGGTTGACAAAAAGGTTAAGATGACGTTCAGAAATGATCCGTCGAGTTAAAAAAAACATTCAGGGAAAAAAAACCCGTTGAAGTTCGCTTGAGCCGTTGGGGAGGAGAAGAATGTGGGAATGACGGCGTGTATAAAAAAATCCCTTTCAAATGCAGTCGTTTTCGGGAAAGACATAAGACATGATATAGACGACGCTTTGAAGCCTGCTAATGCGAACTCTACCGTACATTACACTATCATGTTCCTCAACCGCGGGTTTAGTTCTCATTCTAACCAGTGAAAATGCGGTTATTTATCCATATCCGCTCTTCATTCCTCCAATAATTAGCGTAATCAAACTCGGTTTCTGGCCAAACTCGAACACTTAGAGATGGTTTAGATGTACCGTCCAAACCACTCTACATCTTCAAATGTCTGCGTTTTGAGTTCTCGTTCATAGTACATAAATATATGTATCAAGAACACGAAACAAATCTTGTGTCGAGAGACATAGAAAGATAAAGAGAATAGAGAGATTGGGAAAAAATACCAGTTATTCGAGAGAAAAACATGAATTCATCTTTTTGCGTTACGAATGTCCCTTTTATAATAATCTAATCAACAAAAAAACATCCTTTTATCTTTGCACGAATGGACATCTCTTCAAGCTTTGCAACTCCGATATTACTTTTCCCCGCTCTGAGCTTCACAGGAATGCTCAAAACACATTTTCATGAGCTATCGTATCTTTGGAAGCCGATTCTCGGAAACTGCTTCAGACTTCTTTTTTTTTATTCAAAAAAGCGTCTATTTAGTTCTCTTTCTACATGGGTGATGATGAAGAAAAACGTATGCACGTACCATTTCTGGTGGAAAATGATGAAGAAAACAGTGTTATCCTGGAATACGTAACACTAATTTCCTTAACATTTCTCACAAAAAATGGTACGTTCATACGGCCCATGGTTAGTTCTTGAAAAATGCGGCGGCTTACCAGTTTTATCTTCTGAGAAGTCTCTTTGACAGTTTTAAATATGAATTATCCCCTCTGCAAGTCACAAGGTCTCTTTTTTATTATTAAATGAAATCTCCAAAACTTTATTTTGATTTTAAGTACTTTTTCTTTGCATAAAAATTATTAAGTAGAAAAGGTTTTTAAAGTCACATTAAATAACATAATTAATGAAGACGTGTAAAAACTACTCTATGTCAGTGACTTTCGAAAAAACAACCAGACATTCCGAAATAGGAAATTTTCTTCAAATTGTGTTTTTTTGCTTCGCTGGTTTTCGGAGTAGGGAAAATCTAATAACTGCTCTAATTGGCCCTTTGTTGAGCCTCTGTCTAACTACGTCTAACGTGGAAAAAAAACATTGAAACGTCCAATTTGAAATTACTAACTTCTGAATTTTTCCAACTCATTATTACCAGCCTGTTCGAAGAGGATCAAAATTTTTTTTGTGTTATCACTTTCACGATTACTCAATAATGGATGAAATCATAAATGATTAAAAATGAAAAATTTGGATGGCCAAAGATGGTTTTAAATTCATGTATTGCAAGAGAAATATTATTTTCATTGTCAAAGGACGACTCGTAAAAGTGCACGATTGAACATTTAGAAGTTAAATCAAATGTTACTACCGATACAGGTTACCGATACAGGTAAGGCTCAAACCATGGCTCATCATTTTTCTTCCCTTTACTCGCTTAATCAGTCGAATGCTTGTCTTAAGATTTCTTCTTCTTTGCATTCCTTCTCATTCTTCCAAATAGAACCGCATTTGGTGTTTCACTTCCTAAATAAACTCCCTTTGAAATCAAATACCTCTCCTGATCTTATACCGTACGTTTTCTTGGAAAACTGTTCTCGCAGTATCTGTGTACCATTTTCAATAATGTTTCAGCGATTCTTATTGTATGGCGAAGTTCCTAAAATATGACGTACAGCGATAGTCCGACCAGTCTACAAGGGTAAAGGAAAACGTACAGACCCGCTCAATTATAGACCAATAAGTCTCACTGCTTCCACATCTAAAATAATGGAGCGTATCGTTTGCAAAAGAATACTAGAATTTCTGGATGAGAATAAGTTGATCAGCAATCATCAGTTCGGATTTCGAGCTCAACATTCTTGCGAACTATCACTTCTAGAATCAATGACGGAATGGCCCTTTAAACTGGACAAGAATGAATACATTAGCTGTGTCTTAATTGACTTCACTAGTGCATTCGATAGCGTCCCTCTTTCTTACCTAATGAGAAAAGTTGAGTCCATTGGGCTTTCAGGAAGTCTCTTGAGTTTCATTTCAAACTTCCTGCATCAACGAGAACAGTCAGTCCGAATCAATAATAGTGATTCTCTACCTTACCCCACTCCATCCGGGGTTCCCCAGGGAAGCTGTTTGGGCCCCTTACTATTTCTCATCTACATAAATGATTTACCATTGTGCCTTCCAGTAGGAAGCAGGGTGACTATGTTCGCTGATGATGTCAAAATTAGTACGATTAGCGATGCGAAGCTACTTCAAGTCGCAATAAACTCTGTTGCCAAGTGGGCCTCCTCATGGGGACTGACTATTTCCACTACCAAAACAGTAGTCACACTTTTAGGAAAAACTCACCCAAGAGTAAATTCTACCTTAACGGTAAACAAATCACAGAGAATAAACTAGTAAGGGACCTTGGTGTAGAATACGATAATTCATTGAACTTCTCTACACACATAGAAAATATGTGCAACAGAGCAAAATCCAGATGCGCTTACATCCTAAGAACCTTCAAATCGAAAAACCCCGTTCTTTATAAAAAGCTTTACGTTGCTTACGTTCTTCCTCAACTGGAATACTGCTCCGTGATCTGGTCACCTCGGCAGAAATATTATGAAGAACTCGTAGAAAAGGTTCAACGAAACTTTACAAAACAAGTCTGCAGAAGATCCGGAATGCCCGATATGACATACGAAGAGAGAAAATTTTTTTCCAATTGCAGTCCCTCGAAGAACGGAGGGACCAGACCGATCTAGTGATGACCTTCAAAATCTTGACCGGAAGAACCCCCATTTCTCCATTCAAGATGTTCTCCCCACAAGACCACAGATACCCCACTAGGTCACACAAGTTCAGTCTGACTCAACCCAGTTTCAAACATGTTAAGCTATCTAATAACTTCTCAACCAGAGTAGTTCCGGTCTGGAACAAACTCCCAGAGACTGTATTTTCGATTAATACAGTCAAATCATTTAAAACAGCTATCGGTAAGCTATGTATAAACGATCCTCATATTCTTGATTCCAGACCCACTTACCTCTTTTTCCTCGACTTACCTCTTTTTCTCACATTGAAAAGTTTCACGCCTTGGTGTTGATACGAATCACTCCTCTATTTGATCCCCTACCTGCCCCTTCCGAAATCACCCTTGCGATAAAGTATTAGTATTATTAAACGCTTCTCAGAATTTTTTTTAGTCATAACCTGCTTCTACCTGCAATATGTCTTATAGTACTACATTATTAGAGCTAATTCGAAGGTCAAACGTGTTTGTTCGATTTCTTGAACGTATAACAAGATTATAGTTGACCATAATGAACCAGGATAGGCGAAGAGGGAGGAAAAATAATAATATTGAGGTGGGACTTTGTCCAAAGGTCTTCAGAAGCCGCTTCAGTCAGTAGTATACTTTTGGATACGGCTTCTGTGTTTTGTTCATGTTACTACGTTAGACTTTAGTGGTTTGCTACAAAGTTCGAGAGAAACACATGTTTCAAATCTTGAAAATCATTCAGCAGTCAGCAGTCATGCAAAAAATTTCATGAGAGAGCAGGTAGGGTTTTAACTTTAGGCCCTTTTTTGGTAATTCGATAGTTTAGAAAATATCTATCTCATCTCTTCTGAGCTGAGACTCATTTCATCTCACTAAAGCTGAGACCTATGCCGTTCCTTACTAGAAAACTCGAGTTTCAGGAGTGAAGAGTCATATATGGTTTTCCAAATTCTATTGAAGAAATATACAACTTGACAGGGATAGTTTTTTTCGAAACTTCTGATGAGGAAGTAGCAACTGTGGCATTGCGCTTTAAATTCTTGAAGGACTTCTTAGTTTTTCGCTATCATACTAATCGTTTTAGTTTAGAGAAAAAAGATTAGTGACTTTGTAAAAAGGGACGATTTTCAGTTATAGTGATAGAAAATTCGTGACAGCGAACGACTTTGACGCTCGGAAAAGGGAAGAATTCAATAGTGAGTACATAAAACTTCTTGAGCACTTGTGATAGATAAAAAATTTCAGACAATTAGTGTTTATGTGGTAGCAAGTAGTGAAAAGGATCACGCCATTTTAGATCTCAGAGTTTTCACTCACACCAAACACTCGAAAAAAGGGTATAAACGTCCTCCGAAGAAAAATTTGTTTCGCAAAAACGTCATGTACTCTGATAATATCCAAAAAGACTCCGATTTGAGGTTTCGAACGATTTGTCAACGTCAGAATAACCATCCAATTACATTATAATTGATCTTTGTTTGCCGTTATAAACTATTCCGTTATGTATCGCATTTTTTATCATAACTTTTTCTTCTTTCGGAAAAGTCAATTTCCTAGTCAAGAGAAACTTGTCAGAATACATTCACATTTCTAGCAGAACAAACGAGAATTTGCGCCTTTTTCCAGTTCTACTAAACATCTCTTCTTCGAAGTCACAAATGTTAGTTTTCTCTCAATTCTCATTTTAACAAAACTTTAATTTGATAAAGAAAGCTTTTTTCAAATATTCTTTTGTGAAGGGTCAGTAACTTCAGTCTTTAAATACATTTCATAATAGCCAATACTTGAATGTTATGTCTCGAATTCCTAGCAAGCGCTTTTTTCTATATTCACAAAGGTACACATTGTCAAGTTTGTCTAATACTTGTTGATAAGAACCTCGAAGATGATGAATTATTCTAGGCGAAACAACTTTAGTTTTTAATGGATGAAATGGTTTATACCCTAAAAAGATCTCCTATTTACAAAAATTATAAGAAAATCATACTACCAATTAAGTCCCTCATTTTGTAAGAAACTTATTATACCTTGCAATGGATTGACATTTTACAGGGAAGTGAATGAAATCACGACGGCAATGATAAAACTATCTTTATAAAAAAAATTTCAACAGTTGAGTATTTATTACTAAATCGAAACTATTTAGAATCTTTAAAATACTGAGTGTTTTGCTAGGTTCGATCTTGGGTGGACAAGAACTTACACTTAAATAATGTTTTAGAAGAAATTGAATTGAGCCGTGCTAGCTCGAGCATGTATTGCTAATTTTAGATGTATAATTTGCACAAATCAGTATCGCTACTAAAAAGTTTAAACAAGGTTTTTTTTTCTTAGTTCGAGGTTTTGGTTGAGTTAGCTGAAGCAAAATCTCGATTTGAAATGAGAAAAAAAGAAAATTAACAAAAAGAATAAGTAAACTAGCGTACAGTCGAAACCTAGTAAACAAACTCAAAAATTTGAATTATATTAAAAAATGTTTCTCTACACGTAGGAGGAAACGTTAATAAATTATGCACTACTGCTATATGATAGGCTTAGTGAATTTTGAATAACAAGTTGTATTTAAAGGTTTGCCGTTCGGGGGTTTTTCGCGCTCACAACGCTCGTAGCAGTCTACTTATTGGTGCGCGTGGAAGGCGATCCTCTCTCTTCAGCGCTACTGCAGCCAATTGTCGACCAGAAATGGGGTGAACGACTTCCCGAATCTCTAGCTCATCTCAGCTATGGCCGAATTCTTCGAGAAAACGCTCTATCCGTCCGGCATGAAATGCCACAGAATAAGGAGGATTTTTTAACCAATTGGAATCTTCTGAGATCCGATGCCTATAAACCGTCCCTGGAGTGGATCCGTTCCCGACCATCAACTTCATTTTTCTAAAATAGGCAAGAAATTCGACGTCAAAAGGCTATTTAGAACGGCTTGTTACTCCCACAAGTTACCCTTCAGGAAGATATATTTACAATGCATTTAAAGTTTAGCACATTATTGTATGAAGGCCTCTTATTTTCGAATAAATTTCTTGCTGGTTCATTCTTAAAACTGTTAAGATATTAGTATAATAATAAAACACTTTTTTTGTACGAAGTGTTCAAATGCATGCTTCTGAGAACAAAAAATTTTGAATAACTTTATCCCTGGTTTCCTTTTCATTTTCAACGTCATCCATCAAGGTCTCTGTTTACACTGCGCGGAAGATGAGAATGAGATATTATTCATATCCAACAGAAGATTAATACGGAAGTATTATGGATGAATGATTAAAGCGATTGTTACGAAATGGTAATGGTTGAAAATTATCATTATCTCTAGTGGGTTGAACAAGCGATTACAAGAGATAGATTATATGTATAGAGAAGTTTTACTAAAGCACAAATGAACACAGAAAAGAAAAATCCGGAAAGAGTGGGATGGTAGAAAAATCAAACACCAAAGAACGAAAATTTCTTAATTAGATATTTGTAAACAATATTTATTGTATTAATATTTGTGATTGATAAGAGAAAAGCCAATGAATAATTAGAATGATAGCAAGCGCAGGGGCGAACTTTCACCAATCATAATCAAGAAGAACATGATTGTCAATACGAACAGAATGAGTGGAGTCCATACGTATATTTTTAAAATGTATAAAGAGGTATACATCAAATGATTTGTATTTCCTTTCGAACATTTTTGGAAGATTGGGTTAAATTGCAGTCACTAAAATAAGACTGAGTTAAATTGCAGTCACTAAAATAAGACTGAGTTAAATTGCAGTCACTAAAATAATTCATAAAATGTCATAAGAACTCAGCAACTTAAGCCTAGGACAGAAACGGTGATCGCTCAATTTTATTAGCTGAATTTTTCGGGAGAAGTAACACTGATGATTTTACAACTCATATTATGATTGTTTTTTGTAGCTCAAATCTTCAAAAATTAAAAGCTATTAAGGAGTACCTTTTGGAAATCTTCGATTCGCTAACTTGTTTTAACTGAAACGACGTTGAACATTTAACATTCTCAATGAGATATCTTCTATTTTCGAGTTAATTATTCAAATTTCCAGTTGACAATTAAGAAAAGACATTAAAACACAAGAAGCAGATATGTGATAAAAAGTTTTTTTGTGCGAATAACAATTCCTTATGTTCAAGAATCTCAGTCTTCAGCGATTTCTATTAATAGATGCTCTACTAACAATGTGTTCGATGCAATTTGTGAAACATCAACTATTCGTTTACTAGACATCCAGAATTCTCACTACATAAATATATCCAGTACGAGGTAAACCCTTATTAAAATGAGAAGGAGATTTATAGTATTGCTAGTAGTTACGGGTTCAGTGGTGGAGAATAAATTTTATATAATTTGGCCCAACGAAAAATTTGAACATGGCTAAATGTAGAAGCTCTGGGTAATTATAATTGGCGGGAAAACATATTTCTCTATTCATGAGAACTCACTGAAGAACCCCTCAGAGAGAGAAGGCATTTTTCAGAACTCAAGGCGAAGCAAACTTTTTTTATTAACAAATACGGCGTCGAATTACCATAAATAACACCATTTTTTAGTATTAATTTGATATTCACTTTTTATTACTGCTAATATGTTATTTTTTTCCGGAAACTTTTCTGTTTTAAAAAAAAAAATTCGAATAAAAAATATTTGAAGACTTTTTTGAGCTTAACTGGCAACACAAATGAACTATTCAAGAAAAATTAAATTTAAACTTTATAATAAAATTGTTGTGTTAATTTTTCTTAGCCCGAATTTCCCACCCCAATCTTTACCAAAAATCTTCTCGGGATGAGGTGGAGAAAAATCATCATGCAAATTGTATTAGTGATATGTAGAATAATGCCGAAATAATATTTATCTCCGATCACGGACACTCAAGAGGATTTTCTGGATTCTTTCTCTAACTGCGAGATTTCCGGATTGTGCCCTAATAGCCTTATCAATTTTTTAACCAACCATAAAGTGGTTTTCTTCTTCATAATTATCTGGTTTTGTTGAGCCGAGAATATTGAGTTTGAAGAACACTTTTTCTACACTTGGTTTTCGACAGAAAAGCTTCGTTTTCAATGTCGGTTTGATGTTAACTAGGAAATTTGAGACCTATTCACGCAAGTTGATAGATGAGAAGTCGTAGAAGATTGCGCCACAAGCATTCCCAGCGTCACGTTCTTGTTGTTTACGATATCCACGCATGAATTGTATTGTTCGACTTCCATAATATACTCTTATTCTTGTTATTCTTAGTATCCGAATAGATTGAATCAGTATAGGAGCAGGGAAAAGATCCGGAATAAAACCCTTTCCCGTTGGAAATTGTAGACGAACAGGAAATGGAAAGTCTTAAGGACAATTTCTTATCTACGGTCTTGCTTTTTTCGAGTCTAGTTGCTTAGTCCGAGCAAAAAACTACCATAAAATGAACATGTAATGTATGATTTCGCCGTAATCATCTCATAGAATTCGATATGAAGAGCTGGTTTTCTCGTTTTTAATACAGTAATCCTGCACTTGAGTTGTTGCAACTGCGCAGTAGAAACTGCATTGCGAATAATGCGAATGCATAGGAAATATGTATAGAGATCTCCGCTTCACTTTCATATTAAGCATTCCCGTGCAATGCATACTCGGGGGGCCTTAGGGGGGGAGGGGGATGTACATTGATGTTTCTGTGTTACTTCTCGGAAATGGCAAGATCCTCATCCTCATTCCCCTCCCCTTTCCTGCTTCAAATTCACGATCAACGAAACGTTTCAAATGTAGTACTAATCAGTTATGGAGCAGCTCGCATTGCCAATAAGAGATACGTGACCTTTCTATTATATTCGTACTCTCTCTCTCTCTCTCTCTCTCTCTCTCTCTCTCTCTCTCTCTCTCTCTCTCTCTCTCTCTCTTTCTCTCTCTCTCTCTTTCTTTCTTTCTTTGTTTTTCTGGCTTGCTCTCTACACCTTCCATCAGGCTAGCAAGGCTCTTCATACTTATCTCAATCTCAAATTTTGAGGTTGAACAAAATAAATAATTATAAAAGAATTTTCAAAAAATCATTTTGCCTAATGACGACTTTATTCTCTTTTTTAGAACTTTTTTGTTTGTGTCATTCCCTGACACAAACATTTGATTCTCTACCATAGTCGTGGAAATTCTTCTTCCGTTAGTGGTAATGACTGAGAATCGATTAAATCTTACGTCATGACTTTATCTCGAGATTTTGATTTTTATTTCCGGCTGTAAAACTTTGAAGTTCCATTCTCACTGATGTTATTTGACACCTTGAAGTTCCACTCTTTTATCCCACTTTACCAAGAATTAGTGCACTAAAATATCCCTTCATCTTCAAATAGCTCTTTTAGATTAATAACATATTTACTTTGATCTCTAATTAATGTTCAACAAAATCAATTGTCGCTTGAATATTAAATTAGTCTCTATTTTTTCCGGTCTGCACACTTATAAAAAAACAGTCTATATGGTGATCATGTGTTGACTATTTATAAGCGTGCGTACGACCGTAGCTCATTGCCTATAATGCAAACTTTTTATCCCACCCGGAGCAGTTTTTCCCTTTTCGCTTACTCTTCCACTGTTATAATGAAATGATTCGAATGTACTTCATTCATTTCCGTAGGATAACTAGGTTATGGTTATCTCTGAGACGAAGTGAAAAATTCGAAGAATCGGCAAGAAACGGGCGAGTGGTTACTAGTTATCGTCAGTGCTAGCTTTTTCTCAAGAAGATTGGGGGTTATAGCAGAGCCAAACAGCAGTTTCGTATTTTTCCTTACAAGACTTTCTTTTTAGCGCCTTTTTTTATATTTTGCATTAATTAATTCAGATCAATTTTTCGGAAATTATTCAGAGCGAAAAAAATTCATCTATGGTACGAAAATTGACTTCATTGCAGATCAGTTTGTTCTTCAGAATGCTAATAACTTCTTCGACATTCATCATCATTTTACTGGCCCGATGTGACAGCTATGATTTTTTCTTGAACAGGTATCTTAAGTTTTTGATAAAAAAATGGAAAAGGTCTCATTGACAGATGAATTATTATACATCAACAGTATTTTTCTCGTAAATACTATCGAAAAAACGTTTTTCTAGCTAAAAGATATAAGGTAAAGTTCGATATTATTGATGTGCATTTGCGCAATAATATAAAATAAAGTCAACTCAATGCCTTTTTTTCAAGAAACGAAACATCGTTTATACAGTATTAGGTAATTTCTTTTCTAAAAAAAAAACTTCTGTTAAGATGTGATCTTTTTATTATCAACTAAAGACCTTTTCAGGGTCATCATTAACTTGTTTAGAAACCTAAAAATATGAAAAAGAAGGTAATAAGTCATTTCCTTTCTCAGAACTTCGTGGTAAAACACTAAAAGTTTTTTTGGTAGACCACGTATCCTTTGAACTTCATTCGTCCAAATAGTCCCCAAAAAGACTAGTTACATTGTGAGATGTAGATAATTCTTTCATTATAAGGCTTAGAAATGAGAATACATAGAGGAAAGATTCTCGCCAATATAGAGGATAGACATAAATTCGAAATCTTATCATGTATCATATCTTCCAGTGGTAGAAGCCGTTACTTCGAGCAGCCCTACCCTTCAATTAGTCTTCGGCAGCTTGCCAGGGAATCTAGCAATTTCAAATACCTCAACGTAATGTCAAGTGAGTTCATGGCACAACCCTTTTTCAAGGAATGTGGCAAGTTACAAGCTGCTGAAGTTCATATTTTACTTGGAAAAATCTGTAAAACTACTGCTCATTGAGCGGAGGGAAGCCTAGATTGATGAGGAACAAGCTAATTTGACACCCTGATTTCTTATATTGCCGCACTCTCTCCTGCCCGCTTTGCTTGCTTCTCATTATTATAAGTAAGCTGCTCGGATGAGCGACCGTTCTGATGTTTCATGGGTACTGTGCTACAGCTTTAATCAATGAAATTTGACATGAAAAGTCATATCTGGGAATTTATCTTTACCAATCCAATTCAATATATGTAATTATACATAAAAATGCAAGTGAATATAAATGAATTGAAGAGCTATGAAGAATCAAGCTTGAGCCAAGAAAAAAAAAGTGATATTCATTCGGTATTCACCCATCACTAACTCAATTGGTGCGGCACTAGACTCAGAGTCTGGTGGTTCGGGAACTTGACTGTTTATGATTTGAGGGTGAAATAACGTTTTTGTTGTTATGTACAAATACTTTTTTTCTCGACTCATCACCACAAAACACTGTATTTAGCAGAATTCACACTTTCTGAAGCGTTGACATTTTACTTTCATTCAAACTAATAAAGAATACTTTTTTCGACTTTTATATGATTACATAGATAGTTAAACTAAATTAAAATAATCAAAACTTGAATTCATATGTTGAGGTGATGAAATTGACCCGCAGAGATCTCCGGAGCAGCTCTTGATAGAAATCCCTAGATTCGACTCCTTCAGCCAACGCTACCCACGGCATCACACCAAAACCCGTTACAATTGGTTTAGGTACAAAAAAGATATTTCCCAATGAATTATTGTGCACTTTCTTTTTTATATATTCCAATTTTCCTTTTGTTTTTAAACACGTTTTGTGATGTATGTTTTCTTCATTTACACTTTCTCTCTTTACATAGGAGCTTTTAGCTAGCTTTTTTAGGCTCCATTCAACTCGATTCTTTCTTAACAAATTGGTATTCAAATTGTACGCAAAAGATGTGTCTTTTCAGATTACAGTAAAAATCGAAACAAGGCGTCTCATGTGCACAGAGGCTGATGATAAACTTCTCGAATCGATACGAATGACATATTCCAAGTGCTCGTTTGATATTTGTGAATACTGTATTCCTCAGATAATTGATTACTAACATATATTCATTGATACTGGTTCTGCAAAAGTCATATGTAAAAATTTGAGTTTTGAACTTCTGTTTCTTGAAAATATCGATTTTCTTCTCTTGAAAATATTGATTTTCTTATTGGTAAATTCTTAATTCTCTTAAGAAAATAACCCATCCATGATAGTGTTAAATAGTACCAAGTTCATAATTTCATGGCACGAAAAAAAAAACTGTTTTCATCGGGCGGGATCGAACCCAGCCATCTCTTCTCAATCTTTGAGCAAGCGCGTTACCATAACATCACGGTGAAACATTGCAATTCCATGTGATAGTACTATGTCTATGTGGAAGGCTCGATTGCCTTGCTCTCTAAGTCACGCACGCTCATGAAGCGAAAGCGTTGTGAATGGAGTTTAACTTCAGAATTCACAATTAAGACAAAATATGTAGTGATGAAGATGGATGATAAATCTTCAAAGGCTCAGTTATACAGTTCAAAGGCAGTGACGCCTGGTTGAGATGACAGTTGATAATACCATCGCACGGATGAAAAGAAAAAAACATAGCAATGTGACACCGTTGTTTAATGGTAAAGCTCTTGCTCCCGGATTGGAAAGAGATGGCTGGGTTCCCACCCGGTGAAAACAGCTTTTTCCGTGCGATGGTATTATCAATTTTCGTCTTAACCAGGCGTCACTGCCTTTAAACTGTCTAACTGAGCAATTGAAGATGCTACCAAGTTATTTTCTAGAGTGAATGAATTGTCATATTTTCGTCAGACAGTACTTCTTAACATTTTAAAACTATAAACTCGTCCTCAACTCCTTCTCCAGAATGTCTGTCCTTCAAGAGCCATTAAATCTCTTTCTTACCCGTTTTCCAAGTTCTTTGTAATCGTACCCACCATAGGTCAACTTAAAAAGAAAAAAACTCTGTTCTATGAGGTAAGAGGTTTAAAATAATGGCCTGCAAGCTAATATTCACAGTCTTGACCTTCATATTCTTCTAGGGCTTTCATCGCTCGCCTGCTTGTTATTATTCTGAACTCACTAACAGCTAAGGGCAGAAAGGAAGATAAAATAGTCGATATGAGAGGTCAATAATTTAACGAATTGCTTGCTTCTAATCATTTCAGCCTCACTCTGCTTATTTCTACTGTTTTTTGACGATACAGGTGACCTATGATAGACTCCTTCATAAGGTAACATTCTATAATTTAAGGCGTACCAAAAATTAATTATTTAGTATTTTAAGTCAAAAATTACCGTGCTCTGAAATCAGATGCTGTATACTTGTAAATGTTGAAGTACTACATACTAACGAAATTTTGAGTGAAATCTTCAGTGCATGTCATCAAATATTATTTAAGGTTCTTTTGTTTTCGCAAAACTTAATGTAGACAAAAAACAAAGCAATCAATTTCGAAAACCTATCGGTTTTTTACGTTTTCTTTTTGTACTAAGTCTTACTCAAACTGTTCGAGTCAAGTTGTTTGAAAAATAATTTGGAGTAAATGAAGTTTATATTGATCGATAAAATTCTACGGATTTTATCATTTATTTCTCGCCGTGTAATAATTTTCATTTGGAATCTTCCGGATTGGGAGAAAGATCCGGTTTCGCTGATGAAGCAGTTATTACTTTGGTTCTGTGATGTGACAATTGCTATGAACTTCTCGAAACGACAAGCTTTGGAAACGCTTTAATTTTAAAATTTTCAATCTGGAGTTTCACAGGAAATTAGAATTCTTTTACCTAAGTTTTTAAGTTTTTAAAATGTTTTTTTGTTTCTAGTCAAACAAATTATTCGTTTTTTTTAAGTATGGCTCAATTTTTTAAGCAAACTTATCTGAATTCTCCGAGGCGAGGACGATTTTGTCATCAAATTAGATTGAAATGAAGAATAAGAAAACTTTAACACTTTAAAACTTTGTAAACGAGAAACACCACTACTCAATAGCATTAAAAAACCTAAACGTTTTTGATGAAACATCACTGACTGAAAGAAAAAAAGGCCTAACAAAAATATGAAATAAAAAAGCCTCATTAGCTACTGAGAATTATAAACGTTGAAGTGCTGAAGTTATAATATGTAAGTCAGCGAGTTCTTTTTAAAAAAATAGAAAACGGTTATTAGAAGGTTTTCTTCACGTTTTTGCGTTCAGCTGAGGACGTCATGTGTCGGCTGTGATAATTTGAGATTTGAATATCAACTGCCAGAAATTGACTGTCAGAAGTCAATTTGTTCTGACTATTTCAGACGAAAGGAGAAGAAAAAGGAACACAAAGAGCAGGTAAATAAAAGTGAACTGTTCCGGAGATGAGCTAAAAGTGAAATGTTCCGGAGATGAGCTAAAAGTGAACTGTTCCGGAGATGAGCTAAAAGTGAACTGTTCCGGAGATGAGCTAAAAGTGAACTGTTCCGGAGATGAGCTAAAAGTGAACTGTTCCGGAGATGAGCTAAAAGTGAACTGTTCCGGAGATGAGCTAAAAGTGAAATGTTCCGGAGATGAGCTAAAAGTGAACTGTTCCGGAGATGAGCTAAAAGTGAACTGTTCCGGAGATGAGCTAAAAGTGAACTGTTCCGGAGATGAGCTAAAAGTGAACTGTTCCGGAGATGAGCTAAAAGTGAACTGTTCCGGAGATGAGCTAAAAGTGAACTGTTCCGGAGATGAGCTAAAAGTGAACTGTTCCGGAGATGAGCTAAAAGTGAACTGTTCCGGAGATGAGCTAAAAGTGAACTGTTCCGGAGATGAGCTAAAAGTGAACTGTTCCGGAGATGAGCTAAAAGTGAACTGTTCCGGAGATGAGCTAAAAGTGAACTGTTCCGGAGATGAGCTAAAAGTGAACTGTTCCGGAGATGAGCTAAAAGTGAACTGTTCCGGAGATGAGCTAAAAGTGAACTGTTCCGGAGATGAGCTAAAAGTGAACTGTTCCGGAGATGAGCTAAAAGTGAACTGTTCCGGAGATGAGCTAAAAGTGAACTGTTCCGGAGATGAGCTAAAAGTGAACTGTTCCGGAGATGAGCTCAAGGCATGTGTCAGAGAGTGTCAGAGAGGTCGCATATAAAAAATACTCAGAACCAAAAAGAAGCAAGAAAAAAATTAAAAGATTTCTAAGTCAGAGTTTTTTGAGAAAAAAGTTGAAAACATTAAAAAAATTTCTCTGATTCAGAACGTGAGTAGACGAAGCACCGGAGTGATGAATTGAAAATATGAAAAAAATGGAATTCTTGAAGAAATATAAACTTAATAAAAAAGAAAAAACCGGCGATGAACCGTTAAAACTTTATGATTACCTCATCAAAATTAGAACTTGATTTAACTAGTGTCCTATATTCAATCACAAGAACTACTCATCTCCGTTGTTCAGTGCCAGTAAAGGTACTCATCGAGTTGATGAAATCCCTGTGAGTGTTTTTTCAAAACACAAGTTTTTTCTCAATTTTCTTAACAATGAGAGAATGAATATTGAAAAAGCGATTGAAGTCTCTTCAAAATCAAAATTGAGTAAATGCAGTTAGTTCTTTGAAGCTCATATAGAATTAAAACGAATAAAATTAGAAGAAATCGCCATAGAAATGTTTGTTTGTTTTTAAATTATAGTTTTGAAAAAATTTTCTTCTATTTTCAAAGTATCTCATAAACCTCATTTCAGCTAACAAATTTTTTCCATCAGATTTTTTCTTAATTTTTTTGTTTATATAATTATTTCATCTGATAAGTGTTTCCAATAGCCATTCCCTGGTAAATTTTACTTTAGCCCTCATACGTGAAAAAATGCAAAGTTTTAAAAATCATTCTTCTTGAAACCCCTATCCTTTAAAAGCCCCTCAGCCCTCAAGGCGCTATAGGAAGCTACATCACCATATAGTGGGTTGTTTTATGCTATCTTGGACCAATTTTTCCTTAACTGTGTTTAAATTGTACTTTTTTTCTATAAAATGGTTACTTAGGCTTAGGACAAAGGGGACGAAATTTTCAGGACTTTTTTGGAGAAGTGATGCTGTGATGCGGGTCAAAATTAAAAAGGTCCGGCCATGTATGTACATACTTTAACTTCCCATTTTGTATAGAGGATAACTAAATGTGAGTGGTAAACATTTCGCTTTAGGCCGTTTCTATTTCTTCTCTTAACCTTTAGCTCCTCTCCATTTTGGTATGTTCTACTACGGAATTGGGGGTTCTTGTATCACGGGGGTTGCTAAAGTTTAGATAGGGGGGTAGCTAAAGTAAAAGTTTCCCACCAGCGCCTTCCGGGAAAACAATCTCATTAGTGATCGAATTTCGTTAATAACTTTTCGCAGAGTTTACCGAATGGGATGAAATTTTTAGAAGCACCTAAACTCAGGATATGACGCATGATTCTGAAGTTTCAGAAAATTTTCATAAATTTGAATACCCTTTAAAACTTTGAGCGAATTTTGAAGATAGACATAATTTTTTTAATAATTTTTTTTGCCAGAAATGTTCTTCAAGTAACCCTTAACATGACCTCATTTTCCGTTTTATTGTTCTCATTTTTTTAAATTTAGTTTAATGCAGTTTAAAACGAGTGATTTTGTCACTTTTTCGAGTGATTTTGTTGAGAGTAACCGCTCACTGTGAGGACAGAACGGAAGAATGAAATTTTTTTGGAAATTTTGCCCGATTTGCATACCGAATAAGTCAGAGAAACGCATTCGATATCGACAACTTTGCATATCCGCATTGAGAAGTGACGAAATCACTCGTTTTAAACTGCATTGAACTGATTTAAAAAAAATGAAGACAAGAGAACTGAAAGTGAGGTCATGTTAAAGGTGATTTGAAGAACAATTCTGTTTAAAAAAACTTAGAAAAAATATGTATATCTCCAAAACTGGCTCAAAGTTTTAAAGGGTATTCAAATTTATGCAAGTTTTCTGAAACTTCAGAATCATGCGTCCTGTCCCGATTGTAGGTGCTTCTAAAACTTTCATCCCATTCGGTCAACTCTGCGAAAAGTTATTAACGAAATTCAATCATCAAAAAATTCTAGTATATCGTGTTCCTGACGCTAATACTGAATGCAGTGCGAATATCATGAAGATACTGCTAGACTATCTAACTTGTTCGTATCCTTGTATTGTATTAGGATACTTCCATTATCCTGATATTGATTGGAAAATTAGGATACTTCAATTGACAGTGTCAATCATAGATTCCT
This sequence comes from Allodiplogaster pararmata, assembly GCA_964056735.1. NCBI lineage: Eukaryota > Metazoa > Nematoda > Chromadorea > Rhabditida > Diplogasteridae > Allodiplogaster > Allodiplogaster pararmata. Next base: position 37,767,452 of record OZ057405.1, read on the forward strand.
AAAATTTGACAGATTCCTAAAATTTCACTTTGACAGTGTCAATCATAGATTCCTAAAATTAGGATACTTCAAAAAATTAGGATACTTCAATGTATTAGGATACTTCCATTATCCTGATATTGATTGGAAAACAAATGTTCCAACTCCCACTAACTCTGTTCATCCATTCGTAGAATTTTGTTCTCTCGCTACTCTTTCTCAATTCATTAGACAACCAACCAGGCGAAACGAAATATTAGATATTCTTCTGAGTAACTGCCCCGACATGATATCTTCATCAGATGTAACGGTTCCTTTTTCTACATCTGACCATAACTCGTACACATTCACTCTCTCAGTTCATCATCAACTCCCTATATATATGTACATATCGTCAGAACTTCACTAAAATTTATTATGATTTCTTAGCATGCGAGCTATGCAATATGGATTGGCATTCAATTCTCTCACCTCTTAGTAATGTCAACGAGATGTTTGATAATTTAATATAAATTCTGACAGAAGCCTCGAACTGCTTAGCTCCTTGGGAGAAAGTTAGCATTTCCACTAATTCAATTCTACCCGAACACATAAAAAGAGCTATGCAGAGCCGATTCAATCTATGGAATTCCTATGTCGTTAGTAAAAAAGAAGCTGACTATGTATATAAAATATTCCCGATCTAGTAAAATATGTAAAGATTACATAAGAAAATTTAATTTGAGTGTAGAAAAGAAAATAATAGAAAGCAAAGACAAGAAGCTATTTTTCAAATATGTTCGTTCGTCTCTTTCTAAGAAACCAATGGGTGTTGATACCCTCTGTGATGATCAAAATACGATGTTATATTTAGACGAAGAAAAGGCAAATTCGCTCGCTAAATCATTTCAATCTTTTTTATTATTGATGATAATTTAACTCCTTATTTCAATCCTTCTTTTCCGAATTGTACTCTTGAAAATGATGAAATGCTGTTTCCTAGACATCTCATTTGCTCTTTGATTGAAAAATGGAAGAATTCTTCTTCCAAAACTCCAGACAATCTCAATATATTTTTCATCAAAAAACTAGCTGTTCCTTTAGCTATACCTCTAGAGATAATATTCAATGAGTCATTCAGTCGAAGTCAAGTTCCTGACAAATGGCGTCATTCCCTAGTGACTCCTGTCAAAAAGAAACCACCTTTTTGCCAGCCCAGTAAATGTCGTCCTATTTCCATAACTTCATTCTTCTGTAGAGTATTTGAGAAGATTCTTGCCAGTTACATTTGTTTTTATTGTGAATCGAATGAGATAATACCTGATGAACAATATGGTTTTAGAAGAAAACGTTGAATAGAGCAATTGATGTTATTATTTTTAGATTACTGTAGTAATGAAATAGACAGAAAACGTTTTATTGATGTTATTTACTTTGATTTTGCCAAGGCTTTCGATAAGGTCTCTCATACTAAGTTAATACAAAAACTGAAGGGGTATAATTTTCCGATAAAAATAATAAAGTGGATTGAAGCATACCTGAGTAACAGAACCTTTCAAGTTAAAGTAAATGATTCTTTATCTGAGTCCCTTCCCGTCATTAGCGGAGTACCCCAAGGTAGTGTATTAGGTCCACTTTTGTTTATAATATACACCGCTGATATAGTCAAACCAATTATTGACTTATATTGTCAAATAATGTTGTACGCAGATGATATGAAAATCTTTAGATCTTTCAAGAAATAAGACAATCATCAAACCTTACAGCTCGCCATAGACTTTGTGAACGAATGGTCGAACACTTGGCAGCTCAGTTTAGCCCCTAAGAAATGTTCATGCTTAAGAATTGGTTACATCAGAAGCCCTCACTATCCGTACTCCCTCAATTGTATCCCAATACCTTACGTTTATAGCGTTCCCGATCTTGGTTTCTTAATTGATCCAAAGCTATCTTTCAGCAAGCATTGTTCTTATATAGCCAAACAAAGCTCTTACTAAAGCTCATCTCACACTTAAAGTTTTGAAACCAAAAAACGCTGATGTTTTAACTAGAGCTTATTCTATATACATACGATCGATTCTTGAGAACTGTACACCAGTTTTCTCCCCATATCTCAAGAAAGATATTAAGGCATTAGAAAAGGTACAGAACTATTATACTCGCCGAGTATACAATCGTTGCTTCAATACCCCCTACAGTCACATGCCTTCTAATAAAATAAGAAACTCTAAGCTTAGACTTCAGACCTTAAGTAGTAGGAGGGAAACGAATGATTTTCATCTTTTAAACAAGCTTATATCTGGTAGAGTAATTCTTTCTCAAAAAAGACGAAATTTTTATAAATTAAATGTTTCCACGACTCGAGGCTCAAAATTAAAAATTCAATATAAAACTCCTCGCACTAATTGTAGGAAGTTTAGTTTCGCTATAAGATCCGCTCGATTGTATTTATAGACGCTCGGATTCATTGTTCAGTTTCATTTGTGTTCTTTGTTTCAGTTTCATTTTGTTTTTCATTTGTTTTTGTATAATATATATATCCACCACGTGATTCTTTTCGCGTAATAAAAAGTTCAAAAAGTTCAAAGTTCAAAAGATCAATTTATGATGGGAAACCCTGTACTTCTCGACTTGAACCTCTTAGAATATAAGCGTAAGGTGCTTTGAATTTGAAATGAGTAAATGAGATTTTTTGATTATTCAGCACACACGGATCATCAAAGATCTTGGGTTAAAAGTCAATGATGTTTTTTGAACAAAACCGATTTTCAAGTTAAAAATTAGTGACCATTTCAAATAAAGTTGGCCTTCCCCTTGACATGGATATTTAAGTTTACTCGAGCAATAAACAATAAAAGTTTTTTCTCGTTTCTCAAAAAAGGTTTCCTCTTTTCTTTCAAATATTTCCTAATTTTTTTATAGCAAAACCGTGGAAAAAAACAGAGTCTGAAAATATAAAATTCTCATTCCCTAAATCGGTTCGGTCTACAATCCGCATAATTTTTAAAATTAGTTTTTCTGGTAAGTTTTTTCTCAATAAAAAAAGTCATCCGTGTAACTGGTGATGTGCTCGCACCCTCTATCGGATGAAAAAAAGATGACTGGGTTGAAAACTTTCCCTTAAACTATTAGCTGGTTTATATTGTGTTACTTAGTTCTATTATGTTTTGCATGATTTAGAATAGTAACACACATACACACACAAGAAATAAATGGAAAATTATACATATACATTCGAAAGTATGGCTTTCCATACTTATAAAGTATAAAATTATGAATAGGCGTGTATGTAAGTATGAATAGTAATAATTTTTTATGAACAGCCATACATTCAAATGTATATGTATGTGTCACTTTCCATACTTATTTTTGTGTGTGTACTATGACCTTTAAAGTTTATTTTCTAAAATCTTCGGCGCTACATGTAAGCGTTAACAGATGTTATCAAAAAGCTTGATTGAATTAATTATTTCCCAAATTTTTGGGTCTTTCATAGTTGACACTGTGAAAATTGATCGTTTTATTCTGCATTTTTTTAAAATGTGCTCAGCAAAAAACAAGGACTTGGAAATTTCGGTAGACACGATTCATAGCCTTATTTTCATACGATTTATACGATTCGTAGCCAATCGCGACCTCACCTACTATCGCCAAAAATTAATTATTTCTTAGTTATGTTGAAATGATTCACAGAGGGTTTTAGAAATGATTCAGCTTGGTTATAGCAATGAAGAAATTAGATGTTGAGCTGAAAAGTTTTGTTAGACTATGTTCGGAACTCTTCTCAAAAATGTTTTATCTCACTATATGGTCAATTCTAGAAAACTCACGTAGTTATCCACTGATTACTATGTAGCTTATCATAGATGCGAGAGCTTTTTTTCACCCCGAACCCTGAAAAAAAACCTATTCATCTGTAATCTGAAAAAGAGTTGAACCAGAAGGATATCGGGAAGTTAGCTTTGTGGAATCCTACTTCCTATGTCACACTTTCATTTTTGTCTTCAAATCTTGTTTTCGTTCACAAATCTGGGTTAAAATGAATATTTACATAGAAAAAACTTTTATCCTCAAAAAAGAAGATATCTTCTTGAAATAACTCTGCCGATCCCGTCCTTGCAATGCTTCCACTTTTAAAACTCGATGTACATATGTACTTAATGTTTTAGAACATAAACTTAATGTTTTAGAACATATAACTACAGACTATGTTTTAGAACATGCTTTGAACTTAGTGAGTGACTGATTGTTGAATGATTAAGAAGAGTAATTTCTTGTTTCTTTTAGGTGCCACAGCTATCAATACCGGAGCGACTCCGCCCACAGGTATAGCATAAATAACTACAGACTACGTTTTAGAACATGCTTTGAACTTAGTGAGTTACTGATTGTTGAATGATTAAGAAGAGTAATTTCTTGTTTCTTCTAGGTGCCACAGCTATCAATACGGGAGCGACTCCGCCCACAGGTACATATATCATAAATAAATACAGACTATGTTTTATAACATGCTTTGAACTTAAAGAGTTACTGATTGTTGATTCATTTATAAGAGTATTTACTTGTTTCTTCTAGGTGCCACAGCTATCAATACGGGAGCGACTCCGCCCACAGGTATAGCATACAGGTATATATTGACAGCATCGAAATTCCCGGTGCGCATGAAATCTCTCTTTTCAATGGTTGTCGCTTTTGGTACCACCTATGCGGGGAGCAAAATGATGAAAAACAAAGAGTCCACCTTAATTTCCACAGAGTCTGCGAGATTAAAATGTCATGATCAGGGCGACCGAAAAATAAACCAAGCGAAAAAGTGATGGAAAATAGCGTGTGAACAGTGATTCATGATATTCATTTTATGATTTTTTGTCAGAGACAAGGCCACAAATTTCCCTAAATTTCACAACTTATAGAATTCAACGGACTATTATTATTCGTGTTACGAAAAAAAGCGGACCCTGCCCGGCGGCGGGATAAAAGCTAGGAAAAAGAAGAAGATTATTATTCGTCTTACGATATGATAAGAACGGAAACGTAGAGACACGGGATTGTATAGATAGAATATGATTCAGACGGTACTTTCTCAAGGGGTCACAATGTCGTTAGAGACCGAGGTCAACAATGCTGATTAGTAGAGGAATATAGGGCAGAGTTTAATGAACGTCCGATCTTTTTGCTCAGCAAGGAAACCCAACCACTAGAGAGCCGCTAGAGTGAGAGTATATGTAGTGTTCCACATTTTGAGCCAGCCATACACACTTATGGAGCGTTAAAATTCAACTTTTCACTTTGCTGAGTGATTTTCTGCTCGTGATTTTTTTTGAACGCTCCTATGTCTTAGTGTTTGATTTGATGCCTATAAACACATACGATGTTATCATCAATGAAGCAGTGATAATTTCCGTCTTTCATCAATCTGGCATGTTTTTTCCCCTTTTCTTCCTTCTGAATCTTTTTCATCCCAATGCGGTTTTTCTTACTTTCTAATTTGAAAATAAATAAAACTAAACTCAAGTGCTTTCAGAATGTGTCACTGAGAATTTGAAAATATCCTCTCTTGAAAATATCCTCTGCTCTTTTCTTTCACTTGGTCTCGAGAATCTACATACACTTCAATTCAATTTTTTTCAATTTAAACGCTTTATCAAGATCAACAAGCCATATCGGGGATATAACATCATCGATTATGGGATCTGTAGCGACATGATACGACTCCACTCCTCAGCGTTCTCTGCCTTCCTTAGGAATTGGGGACCAACGGCTTTGACAAAGTCGTCCCTCCATCTCATAGCAGGGCGACCTTTCGTTCGCTTTGGCCCACGCGGGTGCCACTCTAGAACAGCCCGCGCCCACCGACTGGAGTCGAGCCTCGCAATTCGGCCTACCCAACGCCACCTCCTTTCACGGCAGATTCTGACCACGTCCTTTATGCCCGTCTGACCGCGCACCCACTCGTTAGTCCGCCTGTCGAGTAACGAGCACCCCAGCATAGAGCGCTCCCATCAACGCTGCGCCACAGCCAATTTGTTCTCAAGTCTTTTTGAAAGGGTCCAGATCTCCGAGGCATAGATTAGAGCGGGCAAGACAGCACCTTCGAAAAGGCGCCTCTTGAGAGACATTGGGACCATTCTTGCCGCGAACAGGCTACGGTATCTATTGAAAGTGAAATTTGCGGACCGGATTCTCCTATCAACTTCAACCGTGAAACGGCTGTCATCGAGGGAGACATCCTGCCCTAAATACACGCATCTGTTCACCACACGAACCTTGGTACCCCTGATGGTTACATCTGGGTTGGTCGAGATTGCCACAGTTTTTGAAGGATTGAGTGACAAACCGACTTTCCCCAGTGCGACAATAAGCTGATCAACCATAGATTGAATCTGCCTACTGTCGTGACTGATGAGAACTGCATCATCAGCGTACAGTAAGTGATTTAAGTACCTCCCATTAACATTGATCCCTTTCCCGCACCAGTTGAGAGACTTGAAAGCTTCTTCAAGAGCAGCAGTGAAAAGACGCGGGGACAGACAGTCCCCTTGTCTAACTCCCCTGCCAATCTCTATCGGAACCTCCTTGCCATTGACCACTAGAGAGTTGAAACTCTCTTTTCCCAACCGATACAGGCAGTTCACAAGTTTAGGATGCACCCTTTGGGCTTGAAGGGACTCGTACACCACTCTGGAGTGCACACTATCAAACGCTTTTTGAATGTGCAAAAACAATAAGCACAGTGGTAGCCGATACTCCTTGCAGTTGGAAATGATGAGATTTAGCGTGAAGATGCCATCGAGAGTTGAATACTGAGAACGAAAACCCATCTGGTTCGTGCTTCTTTCTGGGTCAAGAACTTGAGCCACTCTCTAAGAACCCCTGTGAAAGTTTTCTGAACTACCGGCAAAAGAGTGATAGGCCTATAGTTTTTAGTGAGAGTGGAATCTCCTCCTTTTGGCAGAAGTATGATGCGGCCATTCCCAAATCCTGATGGAATTTGTCCACAAATCCTGATGGAATTTGCCCTACCTGCACCGCCTCACAAACCGTCTTGTTGAATCGCTTCACTCTATCATCCCTCCAACTTTGCCGTAAGGCTCGGTTGGTCAGGACCCATTGCACTCGCTAGACTCCTATGCCATTTGTTTTTAGTCGGCGTCTTTCTTGTAAGAGTCTTTGGGTACGTTGAGAAAAACGCTGCGCTGTTGGAACAATCTCTCTCGCAATCTCAGCAGCGCGACTAATGGCATTTATTAGCGTGCAATAGGGAGGGTTGGAGCCAACCGCTTCCATCTCTCTCTCTAGTGCATAATGATAGAGTGGACGATTCATTTTGAAGTTTACACGACCAGTGAACTGGCGGGGCAGTGGATTGGCTGGGATTCTGACCACAGCTATAAGGAGCCTGTGATCAGAGACAAAATCAAAACAATTCGTAACACCGACATTGAGGACTTGAAGCCCTTTTGGGTAGATGAAAAAGTCGATTTCGTTACGAACCGTTCCATTCGGCCCCTCACATGTGTATTTGCGCCCAGGTCGTTTTTTGAAGAAGGTATTACCAAGACTTAAACCATACGTGTCACAGAAATTAACCGCCATTTGCCCCTTGGAATTTCTGGTCCCAACGCCATAGTTCCCCACGCTAGTCTCGGAACACTCTACATACACAATAATAATAATAATAATAAATATCTTTGCTTAAACATTTTATACATACATATACATAGGTCCTCCTGTGTCGATCTTCCTTTAATCACATCCTCAGACTTCTTTTCAAATTATGACAAGCACTACCGTTCTCTTCTCATCTACAACTGATTTGAGCAACTCTTTCTCTTCCTCTCTTTCTCACTCTTTGTTTAATAGTCTCTTTCTCTTTTTTGTGTCTCTCTTTCTCTCATTATGTCTTTTTTCTCTACCTAAGTCCCTCTTTTTCTCTTTATCCTGTTTTTTTCTCCTCATTATCTTTCTCCCTCTCTCTTTCACTATCTCTATATATCTATCTATCTCTATCTCTCTACTTCTATATTCTTTCTCTCTCTTGCTCTCTCTCTCTCTCTTTCTCTCTCGATGATTTCCTGCTTTCCTGAGTTTCTCTATCTTTCTCACTCCATGACTTCATTAGCCTTTATTCAGCGGCTTCGCGGGGAAGCAATAAGCAAATCGAATTCAATTTCATTTAAGCTTCTTGTGTTATTTCATTCGTGGATGAGATGTAATGATCGCCATACTTTTTTCTGATTTTTCTATTTTTTTTGAAGTTTACTAATTGAACTTTGCAACTCTGAAAGTGTTGTAGAAACACACTAGAAATTTGATTATGGAAAATTTTTCGTGCACTGCATTTGAAAGAAAGAAGAAACTCACTTGAGAAAAAATGAAGTAAGAGTATTGAAACATATAAGCATGAAAATTATTACTTTTGGAATGTAAAAGTGTCATTTTTCATGCTAAGTTCTCGTGGAAGGGCATATCAAGTGAACCCTAAGGTTGTACACTATTTTTCTGTGTTGTGCCCGCCAAGGTTGCGTATTTTCATATGACCAAGTTCCCTGCAATCCAATCCTTTTTCTATCAACCCTAATAGAACTGACTTTGAAAACTTTTTTCGAAAAAAAATTGATCAGTCAATAAGACCCGTGCTTTCCGTTTTTAGTTCTGATTCGGTCAGTTCCGTGTGAAGAAAGATTCAAAGTGTGTTTTACAACCCTATGTCAAGCACTTGTTCGATTGATAAGACCTCGATGTGATGTACATAGAACATTTAAGGTTGTCCTTACGATTGGAAAGCCATAAACGTTTACAGCGAGCGACAATACCACCGCCTGCACTTTCCTATGGCGACAAGAGAGTTGTAAATGTGAAACGAGCATTGAACGTATAGTTTTGCGTTATATTTACCTTTCTTCCTCCCTAAAATGGTTGGCTCCGAAACTCTTTTGTTTTTCCCCTATCCTCAGAGACGATCCCCTATCCTCAGAGACGATTCCCTATCCTCAGAGACGATCCCCTATCCTCAGAGACGATTCCCTATCCTCAGAGACGATTCCCTATCCTCAGAGACGATCCCCTATCCTCAGAGACGATCCCCTATCCTCAGAGACGATCCCCTATCCTCAGAGACGATCCCCTATCCTCAGAGACGATCCCCTATCCTCAGAGACGATTCCCCTATCCTCAGAGACGATTCCCTATCCTCAGAGACGATCCCCTATCCTCAGAGACGATTCCCTATCCTCAGAGACGATTCCCTATCCTCAGAGACGATCCCCTATCCTCAGAGACGATCCCCTATCCTCAGAGACGATCCCCTATCCTCAGAGACGATCCCCTATCCTCAGAGACGATCCCCTATCCTCAGAGACGATTCCCCTATCCTCAGAGACGATTCCCTATCCTCAGAGACGATCCCCTATCCTCAGAGACGATTCCCTATCCTCAGAGACGATTCCCTATCCTCAGAGACGATCCCCTATCCTCAGAGACGATCCCCTATCCTCAGAGACGATCCCCTATCCTCAGAGACGATTCCCCTATCCTCAGAGACGATCCCCTATCCTCAGAGACGATTCCCCTATCCTCAGAGACGATTCCCTATCCTCAGAGACGATCCCCTATCCTCAGAGACGATCCCCTATCCTCAGAGACGATCCTTTTTTAAGTTCTCAAAGCCTACATAACGGAACGCGTTGCATAATAAAATTATCTGTGACCTTGTATTTTCCAAGTTTGGTTTAGTGAGTTTTACACGGCCCTCGAGCCTTTCTTAACATTATTGCACTGATAAGCAATAACTTTTGAATGTATTCATTCAATCTCTCGAGCTAGACTAGATTCAATCTCTCGAGCTAGACTAGATTCAATCTCTCGAGCTAGACTAGATTCAATCTCTCGAGCTAGACTAGATTCAATCTCTCGAGCTAGACTAGATTCAATCTCTCGAGCTAGACTAGATTCAATCTCTCGAGCTAGACTAGATTCAATCTCTCGAGCTAGACTAGATTCAATCTCTCGAGCTAGACTAGATTCAATCTCTCGAGCTAGACTAGATTCAATCTCTCGAGCTAGACTAGATTCAATCTCTCGAGCTAGACTAGATTCAATCTCTCGAGCTAGACTAGATTCAATCTCTCGAGCTAGACTAGATTCAATCTCTCGAGCTAGACTAGATTCAATCTCTCGAGCTAGACTAGATTCAATCTCTCGAGCTAGACTAGATTCAATCTCTCGAGCTAGACTAGATTCAATCTCTCGAGCTAGACTAGATTCAATCTCTCGAGCTAGACTAGATTCAATCTCTCGAGCTAGACTAGATTCAATCTCTCGAGCTAGACTAGATTCAATCTCTCGAGCTAGACTAGATTCAATCTCTCGAGCTAGACTAGATTCAATCTCTCGAGCTAGACTAGATTCAATCTCTCGAGCTAGACTAGATTCAATCTCTCGAGCTAGACTAGATTCAATCTCTCGAGCTAGACTAGATTCAATCTCTCGAGCTAGACTAGATTCAATCTCTCGAGCTAGACTAGATTCAATCTCTCGAGCTAGACTAGATTCAATCTCTCGAGCTAGACTAGATTCAATCTCTCGAGCTAGACTAGATTCAATCTCTCGAGCTAGACTAGATTCAATCTCTCGAGCTAGACTAGATTCAATCTCTCGAGCTAGACTAGATTCAATCTCTCGAGCTAGACTAGAATAATGGTCACGTTACATCAGTAGTGATATGAGCAAAGTGGTCAAGATAAACAGTGCGAAATGAGATGGTGTGAAAAAGCAACATGACAACAGAGTTTAAAAACCAAAGTTAAGTTCCCGGGTTCTAATTATCTCCTCCATTTCGTTGCGTTAAAGCGCGAAGAATACTACATACATACATATATGTTCCACAGTTTGTACTAAGCCTTTCTCCGTTGTCCCATCATAATTCTCCCAATGTTCACTATTAAAGCCCGCGTTTGCCAAGGTAATTTATCTGAGATATAGAGCTTACCAATCTAAGTCTTTCCTTATTTCCGTTTTAACGTTCAATGTTCTCAACATTAGAATTTTTATTGTTAATCAACCATGTTTTCAAATATGAAACGATGTTTATTGTTCTCGTTTTAATTGTCCAGCAGCTTTCCAGTGTTAGAAAAATGGGGAAAAAATATCGAAGAGATGAGAGGGAAGAAAAAAATCAGAGGTCAGAAGATTGAAAACGACGGGAAGAGTTACAAGATCATAGGAAAAAAAGAGAGAAAAAATAAAGGGAAGAGATAGAGGATTATAAGAAACCGTGAGAAAGAGAGAGAGGAAGAATGAGACAAATATAGAGAGAAGGTCTAGATGAGATTTAGATAGATGACTCCCATATAAACAAACAAAGAACGACAGAGAGTTCAGAGACTACATGAATTAAGAAGAGAACTGAGCCAAAAGGCGGCAGGGTGAGAAAGCCAGGATGGATTCAGAGACACACTAGAAATGAAGAGAGAAAATGAGGATGACCAGGGAAACATAGTGGAAGAGAGAAAAGAGAGATAAAAGAGAGGAAGAGAGAGATAGAGAAAAAAGAGAGCAAAGAGAGAGAGGAAAGAGGAGAGAAATTGTGGGAGAGATTGAGTGGTATATAGAAAAGTTCAGAAGGAAAGAGAGCAAGTTGGCAAGATAAAGAGCCGGATAAAGGAAAGAGGGCAGATATGAGATTAGCGACAGACAGAAAGAGTTGTATAAAGAGTGGAGGAAACAGAGAGAAGAGAGAAAGTGAGTGAGATAAGTATGCAGATGCCTGCAGAGAATGGCGAAAATGAAATTATAGACGTTAGGCAAGTGTGCATGCTGTGAAAGTGAAGAATGCGCGCAGACGCGTACGCACTCCCATACAAACAGATGTATGCTCGTGAGTTATAACCATCTACATATTCTTACATTCATTCATTCATATATAAATATATATTTAGTCTCCGTGCGATTTGCTTATACTATCTTTTTTTCTTCTCGAATAACAAAATGTATTTATATTATAACTTATTAACTTTATTCATTCAGTCAAACAATTAAAATATGCACACATCATCTTCACGAATTCAGAGACAAAGACAATTCTGTTGAACTAATTTTTGAGGATGAAGCTATAGTGAATATTACATATAAGCAAAGCTTTTGCCTCATTTATTTCCGAACTTTTTTCTCTGAGAACTTTTTTCTCTGAGTGTCACAAAGAATTTTCATTCTTCAAATGCTAATTTACACAGTTTAAAGGCAGTGACGCCTGGTTAAGATTACAAATGATTGAACTATCGTACAGAAAAAAAAGCTAGTCCTCCGAGCGGGATCGAGGCTCAGATGCCCTGTTTTCTTAGTACTTCATATAACACTATCGCACGGAATAGCAATGTGTCTCCGTGGTGTAATGGTAACACGCGCTCCCGGTTTGAGTCGAGATGGTTTGGGTTCGATCCCGCCCGGAGGACTAGCTTTTTTCTGTGCGATAGTTCAATCAATTTTCATTCTCATTTTTTAGATTCTTCCAAGAAAAGCATCAGAATAATCGAATAAACTTATAGGTCATTACGAAACAATATGAAGATTGATGCGTTTTTCATTACAGTGAATGAAAACTGTGCTCAAGTTTTGGAGATTATATACATACATATATATGCTTTATACGCTCTTTAAAACACAGAACAATACAAACAGAAAATCATACACACGAGAAACAATCGATTCAATTCATAAAATCGATTCAATTCATTTTTTTTCAATTACAGTCAACAATGGGAGAGCTATTATGATAGAGATAGATATCTATCCCATTGTTGACTAGCGCAGGCTTTGCTGAAAGCTTTGACACCAGTTTCCCCATAAAATTTCTTGAAAGCTCAAGTTGATTCCTTCTTGTCTTTGCTTCATTCACCTGCTTTTAATCTGTCAAAGGAGTGTCCTTCATGTTTTTATACTAATTTCTGATCTTCTGAGAACGGTTCCAAGCATTCTTCTCTGTGAGTCATTCCCCCTTCAATTGAATACCTCAGATTGTTATTTAGGTTTTTTTATTATTATAATTTTTTAAGATGCCATTAAATTAGCTTTTTAGAGGCAGAAAAGCTCTCCAACTCTTAATTTCATAATCACATATCGCTCGATCCTCACGGATCATCTCAGTCCTTATCAAGTGTTCTCATTCTTCTTTCTTCTTTCCTATTTTCTCTTCTGTGACACACATATCCCTTCACTTTTCTCTCTTTCTGTTTCCTTGTTTCGTTCTTTCTCTCTCTTTCTCTCACTTTCTCACTTTCTCTCTTTCTCTTTTCATCTCTATCTTTTTCCTTTTTCTCTTTAATTCCGTCTTCACATCTCCGACTCACCCTTTTCTCGTCTTCACTCTTTTCTCTTTTTATAATACGAATGTTACTCTTTCACTCTTCACTAGGTCTTTCCCATTCATTTGTTCGTCATCATCGCTCATTCTTGCTTTCTCTACATCACTCATGCGCTGCCTCTTTCTCTCCTTCTAAGGTTGCCACTTCATCCTCGCCATTAGCAATATCTCTCTACCTCTCCCTCTCTTGATTCAGCTCTATTCTCATCTCCTCATGCCTTCCCTTCTTCATGTTTACTATTACCCTTTTATGCGTTGTTCTTTCTGACAAGTCCACTAGCCCACACATTCATATATTCTCCTTTCACCATCCGAGTTATACGACAGAGCGGCTTTCTTCATCAATCTCTTTCTTCTCTGTCTCTCCTACGTACTCACTTAGTACTTTATCTTCTTAATTCTCTCCCTATCTCTGTCTCATTTGTTCTCTCTCTCTCTCTCCCTCTCTCTCTATCTCTCCCTCTCTCTTACTCTCTTACTCTCGAAACCTTTTCACCTCCATCTGAATTTTTTCATATATTCCTCCGTTTCTTTTCTCCTTTCCAGTCCTTGCTTGGTCCTCTCTATCTTTCACAGTCAACTCTAGTTCCATTCTTTACGGCCTGAAAAAAAATGTAGTTTCACACATTTTCTGCGTGTCCTCGGTCTATCATAAAATTTGTTAACCCTTTCTTATCATGCCTTCTCTTCTCATCTTCTTTTTGACTTTTTATTGTTTGCTTCTTTACATTTACTCGTTTCTAACTTTATTTATTAGTTCTCTTAACTCTCTCTTTATCTCTGTATTTATTTTCTCTCTCTCTCTCTCTCTCTCTCTCTCTCTCTCTCTCTATCTCTCTCTCTCTCAAAAGAACTTTCGTTCTCTTTCTTTCTCTCTCTTCTTTATCCAGTCAGGCAAATAACATTGCTTTCATCCATTTTATCCATTTTCGGTGCATCGCGATGCCTGATTTTCTCATGTCAACTCTACTTTCAAGAAGGAGACCTCCTTCTCTAGGGTTCTCACTTTCGAGCCCTTTACTCCCTCTAAAGTCCTCTTACTGCTTTCTCGTTTTTTTCTGTGTCTCTCTAGTCGTCTTCATACTTTCCTTCTTTTTTCTTTTCTCAGAAAAGGGTTTCGTAATCCTGTCTCAAGATTTTTTCGATGTCATTAACTTTTTCATATGGACGGCCCGATAACAATCTTCAAACGATTTTCGGTGTTTATGTGTCTTCTTCATGATATCTCCTCATAGCGAGCTAAATACTAGTGAACTACGAGTCAATAGTGAGCTACATCATTAACTTTTTCATATGGACGGCTTTTTACGTGTAATCATTGATACGTGTAATCTTATGCGTACTTATATGCATGCTCACACTTACGATGGCTTTTCGAGAAGAAGTTCGCTTTCTGTTTGGCTTGTTTCATTTTCGTCCTCTATTTTCATTGATTTGTTTGTTCTGAGTCTAGCGAGAACATGCAGAGTAAACAAAATTAATTATATTATGCACAGGCAGTTCGCGAAAACCTAGTAACAACAGCAATTTCGATTCCTCTCGACTGAGTTAAGCCTTTGCCATGAAATCCTCACTCCGTCGCTCTCCCCTCCCTTAATTATCCGCGGAAACGTTCTCACACATGTGCGAAATCCTTTCCGCTTCGTGTTTGACTCGAGCCTTCCTCTACTCTCATCCCTTCCTCTCTCTACCTCTAACTCTTTCTCTATGCTAATCTTTCTTTGTATCTCTTACTCATTCTTTTTCTCAAATTGTAGTTCTTCAGTCAAAAATTTTACAATTTACTAAGGACTGAGTAAAATGATATATAGATATATAAATGATAATTTACTTCATTGTGCAGTTTGCGATCCATTTCACCTTTATTCTGTCAATTTCTGGAAAAGTTTCCCTGGTTATTGTCATGGTAACAAAGGGAACTTTCCGTAGTTTCATCTTCTACCAATCTTGCTTAGTACTTCAACATAGTTCTTTCCACTGTCTCCCAGTAAACCTTTTGTCATGATAAACTGTTGTTTTTCTCTTTTTGTTGTTATATATGGTTGTAAGAAGAGTTTAAAGCAGAACTTGCACTGTTGCTCCACTAGTTACGTTTATGAACACGTGTGTGCTTTAAAAAAACAAAACAAAACTTTGTTGTTTGCAAAATGGTCTTGCGTTGAAAATTTCCCTTTTTTATTTGAGCTATACAATTTTTTTATCAAATAATAATTGGCTTGAAAGTATTATTTATTATTAAACTTGGAAGTTACTTTTCCTAGAAAATTGTGAGCTTTTCAAAAAAGGTTGCGAATGGGGGAAGGTCTGAATGTCTCACCATTCATTTTTTCTAATATTCTTGATCTCTTTGTCCATATGCGTCTCTAAGTACTCACTCTCCCCTCTCCTCCGCCGACACATCTAGGGCCTATAATCAGGCCTGGGGGCATTCTGTACGCTTCTCTCTTTCTACTCTCTCTACTTCAAGATATATTTTATGTCTTCTGAGTGTGCCCGTTATTTTCACAGTTTGGGTCATTTTATTATTGAAAATAAATTAACTTTATTTTTGGACTTAGAGAAAATATTAAGAAAGGAATAAAGAATAAAGAACTCTAAAGGAATGTGTCAATTAATGAGTATATGAATCAAAGAATATGGTAATGAATGTTTCTGTTTTTTTTGAAGAAAACAAACAAAAATAGTATTATAGATGAGGTTATCTACTCGCACATTCATATACATATAGGCTTCTCAATTATTCCGAACACAAAAACTCAAGACATCTCATTTGTTCTATCTGCCTCTGGGAACTTCTAGAAACTAAATATTCAATACTGCAAGAACAGGAAAAAGTTCAAAAACAGAAAACTTTTTAAAGCTTCATCATAATAGTCAGCTCTCACTTTGAAGCAAATGTGAGTGACCACGATGTTTTTCAATCGTTAGGATCGAACACATAGAAACAAAGTGACTAATTTGCCGTATCGTACTCGTTTTAAAAAAAATTCAAATATTTAATTCTTTTTTTGTTGTTGTCATGTTTCAAATAATGTGGTTTATGTAGAATTATTTTCAGAATATCTGAACCAAAACTTGTTCTCTATTAAAAATAAACGGAGCAGCTAAAACTCTATACAATCTGACTTTTTTCATAAGAAAAAAAACCCGGCAAAAACTTCATAACATAGTTCTATACGCGATAGATACTCTAAAATACACTCTGACACATTGATGCTGAAATTCATGCAATGTTGCCATTTGCCTAGAAGATTTTTTACACGTTCACTTCAAAACAGCTGTTTAGTTAGCTATTTCTAACACTTTAACTCAAAAATTAGTCAGAATTTTGGAACACGAAAAAAAAACTCAATCTTGCCTTCATTACGGACCATTTTAATAATACTTCTTAGTTTTTTCTCTCTCTCTCTCTCTCCTATTCTTCGCGATTGTTATTTTTTTAAATCGAATTATGGAGTTCGCGCCCAACCACTTTTATTATGTGTGAACAGTGTCGTTACTTGCGGATAACACTAATTTTATGCAATATATTACGTAATTTTTCATAATTCCAAGTTTTCGGCCTAAAAGCTTTTTTTTCGATACTTTTCCGAAATTCGAAGAATTTGAGGTTGCGACTGCACGCGTTGGGAGGTGAAGCAAAAGAGAGAGGATAGAGAGAGGAAACAGAAAAAAGAAGCAAGCAACAAGAAGAGAAATACACGGACGAGAGAACGGAAACTTCACCTTCTGAGGGGTTCCTGAAGCGAAAAATCTCAATTGTGGTTTGCCCATGCGAGAACTCTTTTGGCAAAAAGAATTCAACAAAAACCTCCTTGTTTCTCGATAAAAAATACATTCGGAAAGAGAGAGAGAGAGTCCTCTTCCCTCGCACCTTCCCTGCCCCCGTTGGCACCCTCTCGCCGCCATTCACACCTTCGGGGAAGCTGTCGGCGAATTTGTATGGGAGCACGTCAATCGCAGTCAATTGAAGTCGACATGAGCAAGTCAGTTGTAGACTCTCGATCCATGCTGAATGTATACATATAGATGCATAGAGTAAATGTTATTTATAACATAAATACAATTTAAAAAATTTAAAAAATAAGTTCCTTAGTATGCATGTAAAACGAGAAAGTTTAATTCGTGGGAATGGATTATGGGTATCAGTAACCGCCCACTTTATAGTATTTCAACAGCCAGAAGTCAGGGGTCCTTGCGGAATTTCTAAAGCTAACAACTGGAGATTATCAACTTTCTGTGTTACTAGCTTGCTCTTTTCCTCTTCCCTCTGGCTCCTTCTCATTACGATTCAATAAATATGTAAATAAGAGTATTCCCTACTCCTCGTTGATCTCAAGCAATGGATTTTTTTACCGAGCAGAGGAGCGGACTGTTCGAAGAAACTTGTGCAAAAATCGTGTGGTGTGACGAGAACCGAACCCGTGACCTTTCGCGTTCCGGGCGAATGCTCTCCCCACTGAGCTACACACGCCCACATGATAATGCACATTTTAAGGCCCATACAAAATGCCCCCTCCCAACACCGAGGTCTCTCGAGGTCTAGGGTCAGAGGTCTAGGCGCCTTTGTTTCTGCGAACTAGCTCATGCTCGGGTTTTCTTCTTTTTCTCTTTTTTTCTCTTTTTCTCTTTTTATCCTCTTTTCTCATCCCGGTTCGGCCCCCATGTAAATAAGAGTATTGTCACTCCTCGTTGATCTCAAGCAACGAATTTTATACCGAGCAGAGGAGCGGACTGTTCGCAGAAACTTGTGCAAAAATCGCGTGGTGTGACGGGAACCGAACCCGTGACCTTTCGCGTTCCGGGCGAATGCTCTCCCCACTGAGCTACACACGCACACGTGATAATGCACATTTTAAGGCCCATACAACAAATAGGAAAAACTATTTTGTTATTCTTTCAAAACCTACAATTGAAATTTTCGTGCTCCAACAAAATAATGCTAGTTTAGGTATTAAAAATTTCGAAAGAGACCTAAAAAGTTAATATTTCTGCTACATGCTATTACTCCAGTTAAAGAATTCATTAGATGAAAATAATTTTTTTTGCAATTTAGTGCTTCTTAGCCAAAAAAAACCCAATTGAAATTGATTTACTTTTTTAAAGAATCACAACATTCAGTAAATCCATAATTATATAAACATGCCTTGTTAAATCACTACACACAACTCATACTATATAAAGTCCCCTTTATAAGGTATACGAACGTTTGTGTTTTTCCACACAACTCCGTTCAGAATGTAAGCATCGAGCTGGTTTCTCAGAGATTGTTATATTCATTGAGAAACATTGATATATCTTACTTTTAGAGTTGAAACAAACAAAAATTTCTTAATATTCACAATTTTCCAAAAAAAACTCGAAAGTGCTATTTTTGCACTGCGGTAAACAAAAATATAAAAAACGATCACTGAATATAACGAAAACAGTATTAACATATTATCATTATATAGTCCACACTTGGTTGTTTCCATCACAGCACTACATCCACGAGGCACGGAAGCGACTATATCAGCAAGAATCACTATAAGGAGATCTCTCCAAGCTTCTTGAAGTTGTACAAACTTTTCTGTACAATTTATCACAGTTTTGTCTTGAAGTGCTCCGTTCAGCTCTTCCCAATCATGCTCAGTTGGATTTAGGTCAGGTGACTGGCTCGGCCAGTCCAGGAGCTTTACTCTTTTCTGACCGTACCAGTGCTTGACCAATACCAAAGCATGTTTCGGGTCATTATTTTGCTGGAACAATCATACTCGAGCTCGAGCCATATTAGCACGTCCATAAGGTAACCCAATTTTATTCATGATATATAGACAGTGTTCTTAACACATTATACCATCAATCTATTGTAATGGTCCGACAAATCCGGCATGGAATGCGCCCTAAACCATAAATTCCACAAAAGCTGCCGTACCTTCACAGTTGAGTTCGAGTCTTACATAGGCTCTTGAAATCTTTGAAGAAAACAGTTTTCTGTTCCAATTCCTTCTATTCTTGATTACTTAATCTATAACTCTGCTCTAAAGTTATTCGAACCTTGTTTCCTGTTCTTGTTCTTCGCACTCGTCTGTTCACGAAACCTTTTTTTAAACGACGGTTTCTCTTCATCAGTTACGCTTGTTTGGTTGAGGAAAAAAAACTCAAATCTCTTCACGGTTTCACGGTTTAAAAAAATTATTTTTACAAACAACTTTACTTCTAGAATTAGAATGCACGTGGAAAGCTACTAAAACAATCCCTCGCAACTACTTCAATTTCCTCTTTCGCGTTTATATTCATTCTGAGCAACATTTTGTTGTTTAGTCATCGCTATTCTTCTTAATTTTACTCTATCTCCTAACTGTGTTTTTTCAGAACCTCTCTATTTTCTTTCTTCATCTTTCTTTATTCATTTTTCGCTCTCTTTCTTTTTTCTTTTTCTCTCTTCCTTTCTCTTTTTACTTTTTTTTCTCTCTATATGTTTGATTCTCGTACATCAATATTGATGCACATGAAAGGCGGTTTGGGGTGAGAATTTCTTGCATCATCTTTTTTTCTTCTTATAAGTTAATAGAGGAATGGGCCTTTCAACCCAGCTTCAAACACAAATTCGGGTGCTTTCTTACTGGAAGATTATAAAAGATATTCAGAAACTCAATCCCATATATCCGAAAATGGAGAGAGAAGAGAAGAGAGAGCGATGAAAAAAGTTAGTGCCAGAATGAAAAAAATAGTATTAGAGAGAATAATTTCGACCAAGATAGGACAAAGCAGTTCATTTCCGAAGAGGCGGCTGTACTACGTATAGCTGAAAACTGAGTAAGAATATGGTTGGAAAGGTTTATCGAGAGTGGAGAGTGGATGTTGCATAGAAGGCTTTGAATAGCTAATGGGAAATATTAGAGAGAGTGCTGCGAAGCAAGCAGGTAATATTGAGCGAGAGATGGAAAGGGAGATTCAAAAGCGAAGTGAGAGAGTTTTGAGAAAGCGAAAATTAGAGAAGGCAAGAATTTGAAATATTTGAATTATATTATAACAAGAGACTGCTAGAAAAAAAAGAAAGAGAAAGGTATAGATTAAAAGTAAGAGAGAGTAAGATAGAGAGAGCGAAAGAATGAAAGTAAGAGAGAGAGAGAGAGATTGAAAGTAAAAAGATAGAGGGAGCGGTAAGCGAGAAAAAGTAGAGTCAAAGAGACGTGAGGATATTAGGTAAGGATAGAATAGGCCAGGGATCCGCTCTGCCACGGTTCTCGTCATTTTCTATTCCTGCCGGCCCACGCAACGGAAGTTCATTCGAATCCATTCATAGTGGAACTTTCTATTCTGTTCAAGATTCGATTCCGCTTTTCAACGTTTTCTTTATTCTTTGAAATTGTGAGCTTTGGCCCATTCATTGCTACGTTTATCCATGTTAATCGAGCTTATTGCAATTCTTATTCTGTGAGAGAAGGAACTAGTGAGAGAGAGAGAAAAAATTGAGAGAAGACTGAGCGAAAAAAATTAACACCTAGAGAATGAGCGAAAAAAATGGAGGAGTGAAAGGAAATGGAAGGGTCATCAGCTGAAAATTAAATGAAGGAGTGACAGAATCGGTGGCAGACAAGAGAGAGGAAAAAAATAAAGAGAGAAAGAAGAAGAAAGTATAAATAATAGAGAGAATTCCCAGTTAAAATTTTTTGTTTTTCAAATTGAAATGTTTTTATAGAAAGTCTTAAAACGCATCGAGTATTTCATACTCTCACATGAAATAGGTTTTCCGATAATACTTCACGAAAATTCCCAAAAAATCATTTAGCACCTAAAAACCATGGTAAAAGATCTCGATGTGGGCAAGGCAGCCTTGAGGTAGATAGAAAAAGATAAGTTTCCATTTTCTAGCAACTTTACATTGTTTTTAGCTCAACTTCATGTAGCGCCATAAGTTATAAATTTGAATAAAGTTCTAATATCGATCATTCTTCAGATGAGGATAGAGCGAAGACGGGAATAGTTTTCACGGGACAGAAAGCGCAAAATTCAGCCTCAATCCAAGTTCAATCGTGCTCATAAGTAGAAGAGTGGAAAGACTCGGTTTTGTTGTTAACCGAAACAAAAAACGGAGTCCAGGATTTGAGAGCTGCCAGACTGATAGGTCAAGCAAATGAGTCACCACCGGCTCTTTTCTTAGCTTTTACATGCCTTCATTCTGGTAAAACCCGTGAGAGCTCTCTGAGTCACTTTCTTTATGTAATTTGCAGACAGAAATTTCGTTACTCAATTTAATATTTGAAAGCAGCTGATACTTTTTGTTTGATCTTTGCTTTCAGCGTTTCTAGGCGTTTAATTTTCTCCCGATATTTTCTCCAGCTCCTACACACTATGTTTATTAGATTCCTTCACTTCCAATAAGACATTTTATCTCACGAAGAATTTCTATCGTATTTTTGTCCGCAAATTTTTAATTTTTAATTTTGTTTTTGCTCAGTTTGATTTCTTTCTTCCGCGGCTCTGTGATTTGCAATCTTTCTCTCGTATTCGAGAATACTTGATGTATACAACATAACAAGAACCCGAGAAATTGGAAATGTTCAAGAAAAACGGAAATTTTTTATCGGAAGAAATCGAGACTGAACATTTATGTTCGGAAACAACCAACTTCCAGTTAATTGTCTGTCTACTATTCGCGCGGTGCTTGCTTGCCTCTCACTATACAACGCTCCTTCTCGTTTATC
Organism: Allodiplogaster pararmata; assembly: GCA_964056735.1. Taxonomy (NCBI): domain Eukaryota; kingdom Metazoa; phylum Nematoda; class Chromadorea; order Rhabditida; family Diplogasteridae; genus Allodiplogaster; species Allodiplogaster pararmata. The sequence continues at coordinate 37,789,460 of OZ057405.1, forward strand.
TAGCTCCTTCCATTCATCTTATCTACTCTGTTTCCTCCTTGAATCTCTTTCTCTCTCTTCCCCTCCTACTTCTGATTTATCCTTTTCCCTAAAAATCGGCTTCCAATATGCAGTTTGTCAACTCGACTGCGCATAGATGCGAACCAACTATTTCTTACCCCTTTTTCGTCCCGAACGTCTCAAGATGGAATTTTACGCAAAAAAAAGCGGAATCCTTACTCTTTCACACCACCACTTTTGATTAAAGTAGACCCCATCTGTTTATCAGAAAAAAGTTTTTAAAACAAGTTTGTGGAAAAAAAAGTTGATATAACAGGATGAATATAGTAATTCAATGATTGATAAGAGTTGTAACCCATCGAAAGCAATATTAAAAAGGAGTACACCTTCTTTACAGTTTTTTTTTACTTTTCACTCTCCTTTTAACAGGGTCGAAAAGATTAATTTTGTCGATGTCTCAATAAAGATTTAAATCAAAGATCAGTTTTAAATAATTTTGAGACCTTTCATGGCAAATTCCTATAATTAATATTTATGAAATCTCATTTTTTGAGCGATAATTTGAGTTTTCAAGCATTTTTCAAGCAGTTTTCAAGCGTTAACGGGCGAATACATATGTATATACATATCATGAAGAAAATTTTAAAGCTAGCCAGATAAAGCTTTTGTTAGTAAAGATAATCATTGCCTCTCTTAACCTTCCCTCCAGTCACCATTACCTCGCTAAACCCCATTTGAGGTTCTTTCCTATGAAGGCTTTTTTCAAATTTTCTGTTCGTGTTTGAAAACTTATTTTAACTTTTAACTTCTTTTTTTCGCCTAAATGTTATGTTTTTTAGTGGAAAGTGTTCAGACGCTATTTACATATAGTGTCTATAGCAATGTATCATCTTTCTCAGTCACCTCAAAGCTAGCCACTATTGTCTCTTTTGCAACTCCAGATGCACTTTAGCTTTTTCTCTTTTTGAGCTAATAGCGATATACTGTGGAGAAAAAACTAGTGCTTTGTTATATTGTGCTCGCTTTTGCATTTTTGAATGTTTTTTTTTGTTCCGGAGGAGACACTTTTTGACAATTTTTTCTCCTTTTAAAAAGCGGTTTTTGTCTCGAATTGTTTAGTCGTTCTTCATAAAGTTTGAACACAGATTTATCATTCTTATAATTTAAATCATGTGCTCAGATTGATTTTGCGCTTGATAGTATTGTTTAAAGTTTAAAAAAAATGATTTTCAACGTGAAAAATATTGTAAGTAAAGAATATGAATTTGGATAGGTAGAGAGACAGAATGAAAGAGAGACAAGGAAGAGAGTTAGTGGAAATGAGAATGAGTGAGAAATAAAGTTAAGGGAAGTGAGAAAGAGAGAGGTAAGGGGAGAGAGAGAGAGAGAGAGAGAGAGAGAGAGAGAGAGAGAGATATATATAGAGAGAAAGAGAGAGAGAGAGAGAGGAAAGAGAGAGATTGAATAATGCTCAGAGTAGAAACAAAAAGTTGAAGAAAGGAAAAGAACATCGGAAAAGTTTTCTTAAACTTTAACTTCGATTTTTTTTGCGTTCTGTGTTTTAGCAACAATATTATCGACCATTTATATTTTTGTTTCTTCCGGCAACGGAAATTTTTTCGCGTACGTAGTGTTGAATATGAGAAGTTTGCTTGTGGCAAGTTTTTGCCGGATTTTCAGTTCAGTACTCTCCACTATGCATAGCAAACAACCCAAATAAACCCTTTTTCTTCTTGAAGACATTGCATTGAGAGCTCTCGATAGCTGCCTGATGTCAATAATCACTCACTATCATCTTTCTCGAACAATAACACTGTGATAGAAACCATGATTACATCACCGATGATCCATATCGCGGTGGTGAAGAAATGGGCAATGTGCACAAAGGCCTTTAACAATTTCTGATAACCTTATCTCCTCAACAATGTTCGCCTGCGTTCTTGGCAAAAAAAGGTGAGCACACAATATAGTTTTACATCCAGGAAATTGAGATTCACAAATCCAGGTCTTCCTACATATGACTTATTGATTTGTATCATTTCGCTGATGTTTGAAAGCGGCTTTGCAAACTACATACATATGTATGTATTGCACAAAATGATTAACTGACTTACAAACCTTTGATGATTACCGATTCTCAGAAACATGAGCTCCGAAAATTTACTGTGTTTATTATGAACCAGTTCAGATTATTCCGAATAAGGTCACGAACAGCTATTTGAAAAAAATTTTGGGAAGAAATTAACTTTTTTCGGGAGAATTTTACTGAATCTTCACACATACTTTTCAATTTTATTACATGAAAACATTACATGCAGCAAGGCATAAATTAATCAGGTGGTACGATAGATTAAACAATTGAATTGTTTAAAGTACATAAAGAGGTAAAACAATGCACATTACATTCAGGCAAAAATATATAATTTCGATAAAAAGTCGAGTATCATCAAAAGTATAATGAATATCATCAAACAAGAATGAAAAGTTCAATCGAAGTGGCTTAACAAGGAAAGTGATGAGTGGTAAGTGTGGCTTTAGCAACTCTAAAATTTTTCCGCTATAGTCCTTTTTCGACTTTTTTCAAAAAATCCTAAATGAAAAAAAACAAAAAAACATTCAAAAATCCTTAATTCACTGTCTGCAAAATGAACATTTTGCAGAGGTTTACGATCTAACTCCATCTCTGCGACTGCATCCCCCACCGCATTTGCCTACCCTTATCCCCGGACACATACGACCGTTATGGTTAGACCTAACTTGAATTGTTATCTTGATACCTCTTACTTCAGTAAAAAATGCAACTGATTTTTCAATATTTTCTCCCCGCTAGAACAGCATTTAGCTAGTACTTTCAGTGACTTGATTATATCGCAGGATATTGGGTTATTCGTGTAATACTCGGTTTGAATCTTACCTTGTTTGAATAAAACTTTTCAAGTAACACTAATCGTCGTAATAAATCTCGGAACCAAAGGTAGTAAGTTACTGTGAAGAAAGTCATCAACAATGCAGGATATGTGAAATAAACAGTTCGTGACTCTAAAAAAGTGTAAATGCATAATTTTTTTCGTAAATTCATGCATAAAATATTATATAAAGAATGAACTATCAATTAAATTTTTTTCTCATTTAAATTCATTACCACCCTTCTTTGCAATAGATGTAAATAAAATGTTCGAATTTACTAGCTATTCTGCGATAAATTTACTAGCTATTCTAGTATAAACGTGGTTAAGTCAGGTTTTCACTATCACACAGATTATCAGAATGCGTTTAATTTTGCAACTAGTAACGCTCTCGCACTCGGTCAGGGAAAGAGATAGTCCGGTTCAATCCCGATCGTATACTATTCTTTGACCTTTTGGTGTTTTAATCAAACACGATCTTAACTTGTCGTTATTGCCTTTATAAGTTATAAGTATATGTGAACGAGCGCTTTTTATTTTATCATCTTATCTGCAAAAAAATAATAGGAGACATCTGAAGCTTAAACAAGTAAGGTGCGCCAAGTTTATGTTTGGAAGAGAAAGAAGAAAAATAACGACAATGCTTACTAGATCAAACGCAGAATGGAATATTTATGAAACAGGTTCAACGTGAAAAGATAACACGAGTCACAGTTAGGTTCATAACTAACATAATTGAACGGAAGAAGATCGGAAATGTGGAAACATGGTTAATGGTATTAGCAAATACGGACTTTGAAACGTCCAAATCCACTGCTTAGCGGTTCAATCGAATGATTTGAAGAGTCCGCGATTGCAGACCTTCATTGAAACGAGTCCGCGATTGCAGACCTTCATTGAAACGAGTCCGCGATTGCAGACCTTCATTGAAACGAGTCCGCGATTGCAGACCTTCATTGAAACGAGTCCGCGATTGCAGACCTTCATTGAAACGAGTCCGCGATTTCAGACCTTCATTGAAACGAGTCCGCGATTGCAGACCTTCATTGAAACGAGTCCGCGATTGCAGACCTTCATTGAAACGAGTCCGCGATTGCAGACCTTCATTGAAACGAGTCCGCGATTGCAGACCTTCATTGAAACGAGTCCGCGATTGCAGACCTTCATTGAAACGAGTCCGCGATTGCAGACCTTCATTGAAACGAGTCCGCGATTGCAGACCTTCATTGAAACGAGTCCGCGATTGCAGACCTTCATTGAAACGAGTCCGCGATTGCAGACCTTCATTGAAACGAGTCCGCGATTGCAGACCTTCATTGAAACGAGTCCGCGATTGCAGACCTTCATTAAAACGAGTCCGCGATTTCAGACCTTCATTAAAACGAGTCCGAGATTGCAGACCTTCATTGAAACGAGTCCGCGATTGCAGACCTTCATTAAAACGAGTCCGCGATTGCAGACCTTCATTGAAACGAGTCCGCGATTTCAGACCTTCATTGAAACGAGTCCGCAATTGCAGACCTTCATTAAAACGAGTCCGCGATTGCAGACCTTCATTGAAACGAGTCCGCGATTGCAGACCTTCATTAAAACGAGTCCGCGATTGCAGACCTTCATTGAAACGAGTCCGCGATTGCAGACCTTCATTGAAACGAGTCCGCGATTGCAGACCTTCATTAAAACGAGTCCGCGATTGCAGACCTTCATTGAAACGAGTCCGCGATTGCAGACCTTCATTAAAACGAGTCCGCGATTGCAGACCTTCATTGAAACGAGTCCGCGATTGCAGACCTTCATTAAAACGAGTCCGCGATTGCAGACCTTCATTAAAACGAGCATGAAAAATGAAGCGACTGAGGAATGAAAAAGAAAGAGTAAAATAATGATTCAAAGTTGATACGATAACTCATTTGAAAAATTAAATTTGTTTAAAGGTCATTCCTTCTGCTAGACCATTCGCTCCCGAAGATGATCCTTACACCAAGTACGGTGCCTTTGCTCCATCGAAAAATTTCTCATTCCTCTCTAATTCTCAGGTTTTTTTAAATGTTGTTTTTTAATATAATATTTTTTTGCGCGTTTTGTGCACTAGCTTGTTTCCGATTGAGTACATAGTACTCTGAATTTTATGAATACCAAACTATTCCATATAGACTTGCAAAAAAGTAGTGTTGAAAAAGATAGCTAATAAAACTTTTAGTCTTCAATTATGATTGATTCTCCATTATATGGTCTCTTGTGAAAAGGAAAAAAATTGAATTATTCGTGACTTGGAAAAATCGAAAGTGAAGCGGGGCATATCCTTCTTTCTTGACCATATCCTTCTTTCTTGACCATAAATATTGCAATGTCCTGTGACTCCATCTGGTACTACTTGTTACAAATATGAACATATGGTCACATTTGTTTATGTCTAAATCTTTTAAGAGGCCTTACTTTTCTCGGTGCTTTTCTTCTGTATATTTCTCTCTTTTTGTCTCATTCTTTCTTTACTAATCTCTTTTCAACTTACTTCTCTCACTATTCCTCTCTTTCTATTTTTCTATTCTCTTCGCTTACTTTTAGAACTCTTTTTTTCTTTTTACTTCTCGCTTTCTCTTTTTCACAGAATTCAGAATCATTTCTGTCTTCTCTAAGGAATCCTCTTCATCACCACGTGTGGAGAACCTTGTAAACTTAAAGTGTTCGAAGAGAAATTCTTCTATAAAACTCAAGGAAGAATTCGAATATGAACTACAAATAAGCGTTGCTTTCTTCTTTTTTTAACAAAAAAAAACCAAGAATTTTTTCGGGATTTCATTGTCGGTGAGAATATCAAATCACTGCCTCACTCCTTACTTCTAAGAATTTTGGTCATTTAATTAATAATCATTATCCTTAAACGTCCTTAAACTCTTTCACTCTCTTTTTCATTTTTAATTCTCTCTCTCAATCTAACACTCTTTTTTCTCTTCCTATCTCTCTTTCTCTCTCTCTCTCTCGTTCTCTTTATAATTCTTCTAAGTTTTTGCAGCAACAACCACTCCAGCCCCGACCGCGTCCACCGCTGAATCGAGCCTGTCCGCCAATCCCAGAGTCTCGCTCCAACGAGAGCATCATGACTCATGCTTCTTCATCCAATACTGAGAAGGTTTTGTTCCAAAATTCAAAGATTTTCTTTAAATTCATGCTTTCCTGACACTTCGTGTTTTTCTAAAATTCAGCGTTTTTCTCTTTGAAACTTCATACCTCCGACCTCACCTACAAAGCTTGTATAAAATACCGAATCAAGAGTTTCACATTGTCTTCCGTATCCGAAACAAAGGGTTGCGCAGAGAAGAGAAAACAATCAATGCTATTTTTTGACTGATATTTTCAGATCGAACCACCATCGTCGGCCGGAGTTTCTGGTTCCGCATCGATCGATAACTGCGTTGTGATCGAGAACAAGATGGCGAACAACTCGGGTCTTCCGACGTCAGTCTCTCAGCAGAGCATCGGCTCGGGAATCGGGAGCGGATTTGGAGAAGGACTAGAAGGAGGAAATATAAAAAATCCAACGGACCCAGTTCTTACCAACCCGAAGAACAACATATGCCAAACACGGCACAGTGTACCTCAAGTTAGCTATCATCCTAATTCGTGAAAAAAAGCTACAACTTCGAACAATAAGTAAAATAAATTTTAATCGAGAATTTTTAAAGCCTGAATTCTGGTTTGTCCTTCAAAAAACTAGCTCAAAACTTTCCACATTTTAAATTTTTCTAGAATAAGTTTTTTGGAGAGTTCTTTAAAAAGAATCCAGCTTTGCGAAAAATAGTTTTTCTTCTTTAGAAACTCAGGGGAAGGGAAGGGTTAACTAAAGCATGTCGTTCTGAAATAGTTTCTTTGAAGTTCTCTTTTATCTTTTCCAACACAAAAAAAAACGCTGTTCTCTTGTATTTACATAGAATATATCACATTTTTCGGAGAAGTATGAAGGTGAGCCTGCAAAAAGAGGCGGATTACTATGAGTCTTGCTGGAACTAACAGAGAGAAGAAGCGTCCCCTTTTCCTATTCATCCTCCTGGGACAAAATCTGTCTTCTTTGACTTCACGATTTCATGACAAACGAGCATTTGAGCGAATCCACGAAGAGAAAGGCAACCTCTTATGCCTTCTTCCCCATCTCCTTTATTTCCTCCCTGGACTTTTGCTTAATCTCCGATCTCTTTTTTTTTTCATGAGCTTTGCTGCTTTTTTTACCGCATTCACTATTTTTTTCGCACTGACTTGTTATTATTCGCACCTCCACCCGTGGTTCTCTTTACAGTCTCATCATTTCCTTTCACGACTTGTGACTTATTCTCTTCGAACCTTTTCGTTTCTCTCATGACTAAGGCTTCTTCCATCCATAAGAATCATGTCAAAAAACATGAAACGTGTTTGGTATACATATTTATTCATTTCAAACATTATTTAAATGTGACAACACATGAATACATATAATAAACATTAATAAGTCTCAAAAGACTCAAAGCAGAGATACCGAGTGTAGGAATTTATTTAACAATTAACTAATTATTGGAATATCAACTCACAATTATATCATGAAGTGCTTATGTCCCGACAGGCCATTCATTACAAGAAGATTCGATAGCAAGCGCAGACGATGTCAGTTGTGAGTGAGCGAGACTGGGGTCAGTTGTGAGTGAGCGAGACTGGGGTCAGTTGTGAGTGAGCGAGACTGGGGTCAGTTGTGAGTGAGCGAGACTGGGGTCAGTTGTGAGTGAGCGAGACTGGGGTCAGTCCGTGAAAAATTCACGAACAGTTTGACGTCATCAGCGAATAAGTGAGTAGTTACAAGATGCAGGTGAGCGATCCTATTTTTTAAGCCCAAGATGCAGGTGAGCGATCCTATTTTTTTAAGCCCAAGATGCAGGTGAGCGATCCTATTTTTTAAGCCCAAGATGCAGGTGAGCGACCCTATTTTTTAAGCCCAAGATGCAGGTGAGCGATCCTATTTTTTAAGCCCAAGATGCAGGTGAGCGATCCTATTTTTTAAGCCCAAGATGCAGGTGAGCGACCCTATTTTTTAAGCCCAAGATGCAGGTGAGCGATCCTATTTTTTAAGCCCAAGATGCAGGTGAGCGATCCTATTTTTTAAGCCCAAGATGCAGGTGAGCGATCCTATTTTTTAAGCCCAAGATGCAGGTGAGCGATCCTATTTTTTAAGCCCAAGATGCAGGTGAGCGACCCTATTTTTTAAGCCCAAGATGCAGGTGAGCGATCCTATTTTTTAAGCCCAAGATGCAGGTGAGCGATCCTATTTTTTAAGCCCAAGATGCAGGTGAGCGATCCTATTTTTTAAGCCCAAGATGCAGGTGAGCGATCCTATTTTTTAAGCCCAAGATGCAGGTGAGCGATCCTATTTTTTAAGCCCAAGATGCAGGTGAGCGACCCTATTTTTTAAACCAGCAATATAGAGTAAGAACAGAATAGAGCCCAATACTGATCCTTGTGGACCACCTGAAGTGATAAATAAGCTATCAGAAAGACTGTTATTAACACGAACACTTGATTTGCTAGATATAAATGTACCTAATCTCTAACAGCCGGTCTTCTTTCTCTATTCTTTCGGACCAGAAGGACTTCGTGATATGATTGTGAGTTGATTGTTCGATAAATTCCTACACTCCGTATCTCTGTTTTGAGACTTATTAATGTTTACTATATGTACCCATGTGTTGTTACATTTTTAATAATGTTTGAAATAACTAAATATACCAAACACATTATTATGTTTTTTGTTGTGATTCGAAACGAGAAGGTTCAAAGAGAATAAGTCACAAGTCGTGGAAGGAAATGATGAGTATAGATAGAAGAAAATGCATGAAATTAAAGAGCAGGATACCTTGACCCATATTTTGTAAATATGTATTAGAAATTTTTTTCTCAATGATTTTCTACTTCACTTTTTCACTAAATAAATTCATATTTTCCACCTAAGGCCCGGGATAACCGCACCTACTATTTTTAACACTGTAAGGATAATTTCTTTTAACCTCCAATCTTGCTCAGTCTCGACGTTTAGAATAAAAATCCTCGTTGTGTTAAATAAGGTAACGGTTTCTTTTATTTAGCAATCTAATTACGACAGCCCCAAACTGAGAGGTAAATACATATACGCACGAAAATAAGTTCTTCTAAGGTAGAGCGGAACAGACTTCTGTGGATGACAATTATAAGAATGGCTTGAATCTTTTCTATTCAAATTTTGACAAATATTTAGAAAGGATTCAAGCGCCGGTTATCATTGTTCGGTGGTGCGGATTAGGTGCGGCAATGAAAAGAGTAGGTGCGGTAATGAAAAGAGTAGGTGCGGTACTGAAAATAGTAGGTGCGGTGCGGTAATGAAAAGAGTAGGTACGGTAATGAAAAGAGTAGGTGCGGTAATGAAAAGAGTAGGTGCGGTAATGAAAAGAGTAGGTGCGGTAATGAAAAGAGTAGGTGCGGTAATGAAAAGAGTAGGTGCGGTAATGAAAAGAGTAGGTGCGGTAATGAAAAGAGTAGGTGCGGTACTGAAAATAGTAGGTGCGGTAATGAAAAGAGTAGGTACGGTAATCCCTGGCCTCAGGTTGGAAATATGAACTTATTTAGTGAAGAAGTGAAGTAGAAAATCACTGAGAAAAAAGGCTTCTAATACATACCTACAAAATAAAAATGAAGGTATCTTGCTCTTTCATTTAATGCATTTTCTTCTATCTATACATCGTCGCCCTATCATGTTTTTCGTCTACACATACATATGACTCCATTATTTCCCTCAAAGCCTTTTATTGCGCTTCTTCTGTTTTGTTCCTCACATGACTTGTGCCTATTTTTTTATGATTCTCCTCCTTTTCTCTCTATTCTCTTTCTGTCATTATGTCCGAAATCTTTCTCCCCCTATCTTCTCGCAATAAACATAATACGTACTCCACTCATATTTGTATTCATTCACTCATTTCAACTTCATGCATTTATAAGCTCGAACAGCATAACTTCATTCATACTTTGCCCATTCAATGTAAAAACTGATGACTGAGAAAACTGGATAAAAAATTTCGAAACGTTTCCAACCCTTGGAAGCCTGGAGTGAGGTATTTTTGAGCTTAAAACGCAAGTGTGAGGGGTTAGGCATAAATGCATTCTTGTTTATGAAGACATTTTTTTGCAGAAGAAAATTTTTTGGGAAGGATTTATAGGATATTATTAATCCGTGCACTTATTTTTGGAGCCGAATTTCTTTTCTTTCTTCTCTCTCTATATCTTTTTTTCATCTTGCCCTGTTGACTTTCTATTTTTTTTAAATTATTTTCTTTCTTGAGCTATAATCTCTCTTTTATCTGTTAGTATCCCCGGCTCTCTCTTTATCTTTCTTTATCTTTTTATCTCTCGCTCAGCATCTTTCTTTCTCTCATTCTCTCTCCTGACTCTCTTCGTCTTTTTCTTACTTTCTCTCTTCTTCGTCGCTTCAATTTTCCTGTCTTTCATAGCCCTCTTCTCCGACTTCTTGTCTCTACTCTATTCCAGACATCTATAACTTTTGTCCCCTTGCTTGAATATTCGCATTCCTTTTAAAATTCTCTTCTTCCCGCCAAGGATCAGTTTATCTGTTTCTTATTCAGTCTCTCTGAAACGTGTTTCCCATTTGAACCTCTTCGGGTTTTTTTTGCATGACTTCTGTAACAACGATTACTCTCGTTTCAGACTATAAACTTGGTTCTTTTTCAGCTTCTTTTCTGTTTTAACCGTGTTTTTGCTTTTTTTCGCTTCTTTCGTTTTATTAACTCTGTTATCTTTCCTGTTGGAAGTTATTTTATCTTCTCTGTTGGAAGTTCATTAGCTTTTTTTAACTTCTATACTTGGTGTTCCCTACTTTTTGTAATACTCGGTTTCTATCTCATTAAGTCCTTTTTACCATTTCCAACTATTTTCTTTTCCTCTCTTTTCTAGTTGTGCTTGTCTGCTTGACGTATTAAGCCATCAGACAAGTGGGCTTTCTCGTGTGAAATGCTCACCAGGCTTGCTTCTCACTCCTCTGCTCCTCCTTTTAATCTCTCTCCGTCAGGCAAGACAATTTATCCCTATCTCTCCCTCCTTCACGCACTCTATCTCTCTCTCTTTTGTCTTCTATATTTTCACTCTCTATTTCTCTATCTCACTTATCTTTCTCATTCCTTCTCTAGCCTTCTTCCCTTGTTTTCACTCTCTCTCTCTCTCTTTCTCTGCATCTCTGTTTATTTTCTCTTATTCCTTCTCTCATACCCTACATCTATCTTACTCCATCCTTTCAGCTTGGTTCTCTTACTTCTGACCAAATGAAGGAATAGAAATAGAGGATAGTTTAATCCCTTTCTAACATCATCCCGAGTCTCTCTCTCTCTGTCTCTCTGTCTCTCTGTCTCTCTCTCTCTTTCTCTCTCTCTTTCTCTCTCTCTCTGTCTCTCTGTCTCTCTCTCTCTCTCTCTCTCTCTCTCTCTCTCTCTCTCTCTCTCTCTCTCTCTCTCTCTCTCTCTCTGTCTCTCTCTTCTCTTGCAAGTCGGTTTGACTGGCACCCTTGTCCTCACTTACCACTCCGTCTCTGTCGAATCTTCTACTTCTCTCTTTGTTCAAAGAAAACGTTCCGTCATAATAACAAAAGATTTCATTCATCTTACTCATTGCTTGCTACTATAGTAACCCCTTTTATAGTAACCCCTACTATAGTAACCCCTTTTATAGTAACCCCTACTATAGTAACCCCTGCTACTACAGGGTGACCATAAATTACCTGGACAAATGTAAATGTCTGTATTTTCTTTCAAAACGAAATTCATATCTTGGTATCATAACATACTTTATCACAATATATAACCAACAGTTAAGCACAATCATGTTCGATATGGCCGCCTCTGGTGCGAACGCATGCCTTGAGACGACGCTCGTATCCACCTGCCAGTGACCGCAGGTAGTTGTTGTCGAGTTCGTCCCATGCCTTCAGAAGGGCGGCACGCAGAGAATCGAGAGTGTGGTGGTGGATAGCTCCGACCTTTGCCTGCATGACGCCCCAGACGCTGAAGTCGAGCGGGTTCAGGTCGGAGGAATTCGATGGCCATTCGGAAGTGCTTATGAAGTTTGGGGTGTGTGTGCGCAACCACTCTTGTGCGATTTTGGACTTGTGGGCAGGTGCCGAGTCCTGTTGAAAGGTCGAATCAGCTACATTATAGTGCGTCCTACTCCAGGGCTCTACCACGTCTTCGAGGATCTTCTTTACGTAGAAGTTGGCATCTATCTTCACACCAGGGTCGACGAAAACCAACGGCGTTTTGCCCGTTGCACAAACACCTCCCCAAACCATGAGGTGCTTGGGGTGGCTGCTTCTTCCGACTGTGATTCCATGCTCAGCTGCTCCATCACGATCGTGAGCAAGTATTCTGTCGTTTTGAGAATTCACCGACATCTCAATGGTGAATTTTTTTTCATCAGTCCATAGCGTACGAAAATGCTCGGCCCGCGCACATCGTTGCAACAGATCTTTGCACCGTTGATGTCGAAGAAGCTTCTGTCGAGCATCCAATCCATGTCGTTTCTGCATCCTGTAGGGGTACATCCCGAAACGGTGTTTGATTATCAGTCGCGTTGATTCACGGGAGATACCGACCGACGAAGCGAGCTTCCTCATGGATTGTCGAGGATTGCGTGCGATGCGTTTCCGGAGAATGCTCCTAATCTGGGGCGTGTCGGATGTCGGTGGACGACCTCTTCCTGCACGGTCCTTGCCATCGGCTGTCTCCCGAAGACGATCGATGGTGGCGTAAACAGTTGATCGTGGAGCATTGAGTCGTCGCCCGATGTCCGCTCTCGTGTTACCGGAGTTGTGCAGTGCAATGATCGCAGCACGAAGAGGACTTGATTTCACCATAACTGTAAAAATAAAGCTAGAGTAATGAAACTTGAAACAAGAAACAACCAGTCTCAGAGCATTATCATGGGAAACTGAAAACAAAGATAGGTCAACTGTGTCGCGCAATAGAGCGCGTTGAAAACTTGTCTAGGTAATTTATGGTCACCCTGTATAGTAACCCCTTTTCACAATTTCGGAGGCAAGTTATCATGTACATATAAAGTGTGTCTAAAGAGCCAGCACAGTATTTTTCTAAAGGTGTTCAAGTTTCTCTGAGGCACTCTTATAGCGTTCTTTTCTGGAGATATCCCTCAGCGATCTTCAGTATCTATTTTCGCTTCTGGAATCACATCTGAATTTGGCTTCTGAAAGTCCAACGAATCTGTTGATAGACGGGGCTACCTATCTTTTTCTAGGATTAAGTTTTGTACGCATTTCTATTGATTTAATAACTCAGCGTTCGATAACCATTTTTAAAGTCATTTTCAAGGAATACATTGGTGGTAATTGTTGCCATCAAACCTCTAAGTCATTGAAGTTACTTAACTGAATCATTGTATTCACTCGATGAGTCATTGCAATCACTCAATTGAGTAATTGCAGTCACTCAAATGAGTCATTACAGTCACTCAACTGAGTCATTGTAGTCACCACAAGTGACCCGTTCTCACTGCATCCGGGCGAATCATCAGGATCCTCCGTTGTCTCCGCTGATGAGCGTCGCCCACTCCGTGCGCTCCCGACTCACTAAACTGGGGAATCGATTTGGACGCCTCGAGTCTCCCAAAAGGGAGCGCAACATCAAGGGCAGTCAGAGCATGAGCAGGTTTGTTTTCAAGCATAAATTAGGTATTTGCTTCCCAAATCCGATCCCTGACCTGAGTAAGGGAGATGATAAGCCTCGCCCACTCGAGAATATGTAAAATCGTTAAAAAAAAATTACAAATTTTGGCTTAATCTTGAGTTGCATTTAACTCACGGGCTTGAGTAGAACTCAGAAATTGGGAAGGTATCTGAGAGAGCACAACATTTTTATAACAAGTCAAGAAATCAACAGTTGCGTATAGACAAATTTTGAAGCGAGAGATTTTTAAAGAAGAAATGTGATACAAATATTGCTCGTACATAATCCGCAATATGAAGTCAAACTAAGCATTATTTCACTTTATTTTCTTAATGTTTTTATAATATTTTTTAAACTTTATTTTATAAATATTTTCTTAGTTTTATTTTATAAAAATTTTCTTAATGAGTTAAGTCATCTGCTTTTTATTCTGTGAATTAATCTTCTAAAGTTCTATCAATAAATCGATGTTACTCTGTTTTTGCTGCTTACAATCTCTCACTACCTTTTCTTCCTTTTCGTCTCTCTCTCTCTCTCTCTCTTTCTCTCTCTCTCTCTCTCTCTCTCTCTCTCTCTCTCTCACTCTCTCTCTCTCTTTATATCTCCCTCTCAATTTCTCTGCTCTGTTCATCTTTGAATGAAATTTTTGTTTACTCTGAATTTTTTGTCGTTCTCTCTTGCGTTGGGCTATTATTCATGTGTTAAGTGAACTCATCTTTTTTATTATGCAAACGTGGATTTTCGTGATGTGGCTTTATGTATAGTTTTTTTTCTCCATAGTTCTCAGAAGAGTCAGAAGCCACCAATTGTTGAAAGAATTTGTTTCAACCCCCTCTCTCTCTCCCTTTTCCATATCGTTTCCATGACACAAGGTAGCACTATCTTATGAGAATTGCTATGAGGATGCACTTCGGACTGAGCAGATTCCGTAAACGGATTATTGCTTTGAGGCGACTTGCACTCTTCTCGCTACTCAAGCGTTTGTCCTCCCTATATGATCCTCCCCATAGCATGAGTCACCCCTACTCCACAGAGTCCTCATCGGACGATTTCAGCATGCCTTCGGCTACAACACGCTCCAAGTTGCCCAAGTTGGTCACGATCGACCAGAATGACAATATTCGAGCTATGCCCAAGTCCTCCAGCATGGAAGCGACGCCTAGCAAGTCCAACTCAGGCGACTCTCTCAAACAGATCGCCGCGACCCGACGGTTAGTCTTCCTAAAAGGGCGGCATGGGATTAATTTTTATTAATGTCCATGAAAGGCTAGTATAACAAGGCGGCGTTTGTATTTGTTTGTGTTCCGTACTAGTTCACCAGCGCTAGTAAACGACAGAGACGTGAAATCATGTAAAGATTAAATCGAAAACATTATTTGGCTCGCTGGTATGGGAAAATTGGACGGCTTATGTGCATTATCAGGAATACTAGGTTGAATTTGCGTGTCGTTTGAGAGGTATGTGGTTTAAGAGGCGATTCTCGACTCATCAAGCCTTCGCACCTCCCTCTGCCGAAAACATCTTCCGTTTCTTGCAACCGATCGACGTCCGCTACTTCCAATCGAGTGCTCGAACCGATTTTCTCTGAGAACTCGGAAGCCGAATCGACCAAAGCCGTTGCTGAACCGTCAAAACAACCAATTACCCGGGTAGATCTGCTCAAGAAGACACGAGAGGTTGATGAGGGTAAGTTGGTCTATTTTCAAAAAGAAAATAAATTAATCTAATCGGAATCACTTCAAATCAATTCAGAAATTTCTTTAACAACGTCGCGAGCATCATTGTTGTAAGCAATCACTATAGCATTGACTGGGTTTTTTTCACTCACTTCAATTATCAAATTGACACGCTCGGGTCAACACCTTCAACATGGATCCAATATCCTCTTACACCCAAATTTAACCCATTGTGATAAAGTATATACATATATGTAGCATAGTTGGGTTTTTGTTCCGACGAGATGTTCAGCTATGGTTGAAAAAGGTTTTGAAAAAAGTTAGCTTCTGCTAAACACCGGTTCTTCCTCAATGAGAAAAATTTGACGTAGCAAAATAAAATAATACAGGCAATATTCCACAAAAAGCAATTTTATTCTCTGCAGTTGCTCAGAAAACGTATAACTTGTCATTACTCGTGAAGCATTCAGTGTCCCTGCCTTCTGTAGCAGCGGGTTTCGATCTGAAGGACCTTGTTTCTCGTTTCGTTGATGACTCTTTGACAGCTGAGCGGAGGGAAAGTCTTGTCAATCAGGTTATAAGGCCTTCACGTCTGGTTAATAGTCGTTTTCAAGGTCACCCAAAACTTTATTGGGAAAAGTAAGTGTCATGCAAAAACAATATTGTTTTATTTTTAAAAAATGTTGTTAGTATCACGTGGATTTGCTAAATGTTTTTCATGGTGAACCTTTTCTTTTACTTACATTATTCGTAACATGGTAGAAATGAACAATGTAAAGAAAACAAACTCTATATTCAAAAAAGTTTGATATTTAATTTGTTCTCCCTCGAGAAATTACTACATTGAGCAGACAAAAAAAATTCCACGAGGCGAGATCGAACCCAGATTTTTTTTTGTTGAGGTGCATTACCACTAAACTACCAAGCAAGTATTCACATATGAAGTTTCCACAGTTTTTTCACGTCATTAAAAGTTTGTGTGTTTTTTAGATACAAGAGCCAGATGAGATAACAGTGGCTGAAGAGATCCCGATGGACACTCAGCCGACTCCCGATGACGTAGTTGCCATACCGGAAGAAAATGAGCTAGAAGTGCGTCCAGATTTCGACTAGTCTAGTTTAATATAGTCTAATCTAGTCTAATTCTAGTCTAATCTATTAGTAATTTCTACCAGTGAAGTATATTTTTTGCAGGTTTTTATCAACCTTTGTAGTCTATTTGCAGTAAAAAAATACCGATGATGCCTTTGAATTTCCTCTAGCTGAACTAAAAACTGTTAAATGAAGGGGTCCGTAGTAACCACTTCGATTCATTCCGTATTCTGAGAAAAATTTTCTCCACTGTAATTTGCTCCTTTTTGCCTTTTATTATATTATGTTCGGAAACAGCTAAAAGAAAAAAGAAAAAAACAAGCTTGGTACTTCATCAATCCTTGATAAGTTGATCAAGGTAAGTCGAATATGAATGCCTAGAATTAAAGTTCGATTTATCTATCCTTTTGTTTCTCCTCGTTATATTTAACCAAAGGTTTCGAGAAATTGCAGCCGTGTATACGTATTTGAACCAAACGTTTATATTTTAAACACAATCATTCATCTTTTGACGAATATTTTGTTTGAGGATGTAGATTCAGTTCTGGAAGATGTCGCCTTAGTGACAGTTCGCGTAGAAGAAGAAGACGAAGAAGGAGTCCGCAGGGAAGAGAGGGAGGAACTTGTCATCGGACAGAATGCCATCACCGTTGTCAGGGAGCACACGACCACAGTCAGGGGTTAGAGACTATAGTAACTACCGTTTTCAAAGATCACATGAAAACTTAAAGGGTTTAGTGACTATAGTCACTACTATACTCAAAAAGTACACGAAAGCAGTTAGGGGTTAGTGACTAAACTCATTACCTTAGTCAGGGGCAACCCACAACAGTTTGAGGTAAGTGGTTTTGATATTTTAGATCATCGGCATTTGAAACCTTTGTTTTTCTTCTTCAAGTTTACATCTATGTACTAGGAAGGAACGAACGGTAGTCCAGTTGAAAACTTGAAGGAAGCTATTTTATCCTCGATTTTCCGTTCTTTTGTTAAGTCTGTTTTTTTTATGTTCCAGCTTAAGTAGCCTCTAAAATATTTTTCTTGCGTTTTGAAGCTCTATATAGATAGCATGCTCTTCTTCGGCTTTAATAATTATATTTTCTAGAATAACTTTTTGTGTCGGTTTTGAGGTGAATTAGTTTTTTGACTAAGAACATTGCCAACCCGCAGCTATTGCCGGACTAAGAGAATAATTGAATTTTTGTAGAAGGAACGCCTTTCTTCTTCAGTAATTAACTTAAACTCCCTTTTTGAACCCCATTAGTTAGACTTGGAATGAAAAGTTCCAACTTCCACAACAACGAGAAAATTCCCAGGAACGTCAAATTTACTTGTCAGTTTTTTCGAGTTTTCTCGGCCGAGTCTCACTCATGTTTATTATTCAGTCCCTCCAATTTTCATCGCACCCGCGCCGCCGATGGAGGAGCCACCCGATACGGTTGAACCAACGGGAGAAGAGAAGAGGGAGAAGCCCAGTGAGGTGGAACAAGCCTTCAACGAGCCTCTTCTCTCTCCGAAAGAAAATCACAAAAGCTCGTCGGAGGAGTCCTCTGATACCACACTGAAGGAGAACTGTAAGGTAAAACAGTACACCTCAACCTATCTGATGTCTCAAATAATTTAATGTGCCACCCATGTCATTTCTGAGTCACCACCCATGTCACCCACCCACCCATGCCACCCATGCCACCCATGTGCCACCCATGTCACCCACCCACCCATGCCACCCATGCCACTCCTTCTTTCACTTTTCCTCACTCTTACTGTTTGAATCATCCAAATTTGGATGTGAAATCAGAGTTCAAGTTTTTTTAGAGTAAATATTAGTTATGAACATGTATATTATGTAGTATTTTCTCCAAAATTTTTTTTAGTGTGTTTAAGAACAGTGGAGCATTTTACAAATCTAATTTATGACGGAGTAATGCTGATTAAAAATTTGTGAACTTAAGAAGTCGCTCTATCATTGATATATGTATTATGAACTGTTTCAAACACATTTAACATTCGAAAATGTCAGTGATTAAGCTAATAAAATGAACTTTTCAGGTAGTTTACATCCAGAAAATAGAAGAGGTTCCGCTGAAATCTGCCGAAGTTTTGAAAAAAGAGACGAGCCTCACTAAAAAAGAAAGGAAAGAGCGAGAGAAGGTATTGATTAAATATATCCCATTTTTTCCAAAATTTTTTCTACAACATGAAGACATCTGGGGCCGTATGCACGTACCATATTTGATGGGAAATTATGAAGAAAACAGTGTTATCCTAGAACACTTAACAATATTTTCTCTTCATTTCCCACCAAAAAATGTACGTGGATACGGCCCTTGGAAATTTTTCTCTTTATCAAAATGCTTCTCTAAGAAACTTAGGAGGATATTATTCTTCCCTTCTTCAGGTTTGAAAGTTGGCTGTGTTTCTGCTGTTTTGCTGTTTTTATTTGCTTATGTGTGATGTCCTTTGAAAAGTTGGACAGAACGGACTAAAGAATTGAAATAGTCTTACAGCACTCCTGCTAACGAATCTTTGTAATGATTAATGTATTTTGTCATTCAAAAACACAAAAAAATTCAAGGCAGAGAAAAAAACGGAAAAGGAGCAGAAGGAAAAAAGGACACCACTTTCAACTCGTTCAATTAAATCCTTCCTTCTGAGGAAGAACAGTGAGAAATTGTCCAAGTCACCCCTAACCCAACGGAAGGTTTGTTTTCTCCTTTTAACCAAACTTTTCTCTGCAGAGTTCCAATGTCATCTTTTAAGAAACTCAAAAACTTTTTCTGTTAATCAGTTTGAAGGCTGAAACGCCTGGTTGCAAGAAAATTCTAATGTATTATCACGCTTATAAAAGCTTGTACAAGCAGAAGTGATCAAACATCCATTCTTGAAAAAAGGTTTTTCTCGTTGAGATATAAAAGCTTTTTAGATGTAATTTTGCGCGAAAATCGAAAAGATGACTAACTCAAATATTTGATAAATGATGAATGCGAGAAACATACGTTCTAATGACATTGGCAGGGAGCGCCTTTGATCCGAACTCCTCGGCCTCCAGGTCCAACCATTCTAGAAGAACGAGTCAGCTGAGTAGTCTAGCATGTAGTTATATTCATGTCGTGATTGTAACACTATGCTAGTTCCATAGAAACTGCTTCGGCCTGACCAAACTCGAAAACACGCTTCGTCCCTGTCTTCAGTATTTTAGGATTTAAAGCAATGCTTAGCTTCGGTAAGATGTAGCGGAGATTGGAAGAAAATATGCTCACTCTTTGCCATATTAGAAGAGTATGCTTCGTCTCAACAATATTAGATATTATATGTTATTCTTATTTCCACAGAAAGATTGTAA
The DNA here is from genome assembly GCA_964056735.1 of Allodiplogaster pararmata. Taxonomy (NCBI): domain Eukaryota; kingdom Metazoa; phylum Nematoda; class Chromadorea; order Rhabditida; family Diplogasteridae; genus Allodiplogaster; species Allodiplogaster pararmata. The sequence continues at coordinate 37,809,204 of OZ057405.1, forward strand.
TAATACGATCTGTCTGATTCGAAAATACTTGCAGCCCCTCCAACTAAAATACTTGCAGCCCCCTCCAACTAAAATACTTGCAGCCCCCTCCAACTAAAATACTTACAGCCTTCTAAAACTTAACTACTTGCAGCCCCCTCCAACTAAAATACTTGCAGCCCCCTCCAACTAAAATACTTGCAGCCCCCTACAACTAAAATACTTACAGCCTCCTACAACTTAAATGCTTGCAGCCCCTTCCAACTAAAATACATGCAGCCCCCTCCACCTAAAATACCTGCAGCCCCCTCAAACTAAAATACTTACAGCCCCCTCAACTAAAATACTTGCAGCCCCCTCCAACTAAAATACATGCAGCCCCTCCACCTAAAATACGTGCAGCCCCCTCCAACTAAAATACTTGCAGCCCCCTCCAACTAAAATACTTACAGCCTCCTACAACTTAAATGCTTGCAGCCCCTTCCAACTAAAATACATGCAGCCCCCTCCACCTAAAATACTTGCAGCCCCCTCAAACTAAAATACTTACAGCCCCCTCAAATAAAATACTTGCAGCCCCCTCCAACTAAAATACATGCAGCCCCTCCACCTAAAATACTTGCAGCCCCCTCCAACTTCTCATTCGATGCCTTTTTCCACCTCAACTGCGCGTCTGTCTCTGCCCACCAAGCGGAAGCATTTCGCGCCCCTAGCCGAGTTCGAGAGCAGCGTTGTGGAGAACTCGCCCGCAGTTGAGCAAATACCCGGAAAGTGGAATGCGGGGATCAGTCCTAAACCTAGAAGGTCAGGACTTAATTTTTAATATAAACATTTGTCAATTTGGTGAATTTTCCACATGTAAGCTTCCAGCAAGGTGTGAAATTTTTTGCAAAAGGTTCTCACGTTCATGCTTTTTAGTTTTCAACTCTACGCGCCAGTATGTGAATTGTTCCCCATATTATCTTATGGAATAATTTTGTGGAACTGAGTATATTATTATTATTATTATAGAAGGAAAGGTTATATTATTATAGAAGGATATAAATTTTTTAAATGTTTACACTGCTAAGACGATAGCTAGTAAGAGTATGTTTCGCCCTCGCTCAGACAGACTCATACTCTCTGGGTGGGGCTCATCAGTGAGTGACCAGAGAGTGGGATAATGTTACATCAAAATTTTAACATTTAGAAAAACAAAACAAAAATAGGACAAAAATGAAACTAAAAACCCATAAAACGAAACTAGTAACTAACCTAACACCATAAAACCAATAAAACTGAGTGTTACTTGTAGCAGTTTAGAAATATTATACATAATGTCAATTAAATCAATAATAAATGAATAAATACAAGTTAAAATTATAAAAGAAAGTCTTCAAAAATTTATGTTATAAATTTTATAAGTGAAAATAATGAAAATTGTTCTATCGAAGTTTGTATGAGTAAGTATAGGTAGAGTTGTTTGACTGTGTATCAAATTATCTACAAAAAAGATAAATATAAATCGTAAGATGTAGACAGTATGTAGATAATACATATAGCTCTTAAGACAAGAGGGCTTGTATTTGTATAACGACGAAGTATTTTTTTGCTCGTAATTCCATTTACTCTCGCGAAGGTGTTGAAGAAGATAAAGAAGAAAGAGATAAGGAGTTTACAGAAGTTCTGAACGCACAACAAAAGATTCCTGGAAAGACAAAGATGCTATGAAAAAAGAGGCAAGGCTTGGCCAGCAAGATGTTGACAATGTGAATGCTAACGGTTAGTGAGAATGACATTGTAAATTGAATGACATTGTCAATTGATGTAACTTTTCCCATGAGAATGATGACAATAATATTTTGCAGGGGAGTGCAACTTGTTGTTCAGGAATATTGTATAATTTGTTTGTCTGGGAGTAAAACTCTTTCGATTGAGAGTACGATTGGTTTGTCTAGTGAAAGGGAATTTTTTTGGCTGGGAGGATAATTCTCATATTAGTTAGTGCACTCTGTTGGTCTGAAAAGTCATTTTATAGTTTTTGGAATACAATTTGTTTAGTTGAAAGAAAATTTATTTTTTGTGAAGTACCTCGAACTCTCGTTAAGTTTTAGAAATGGCGCAATCTTGGATCCAACCGACGAATATGTATTCATACTACATATGTTGATAGATACACGTGTAACTCTTACTCGATGGTTCTTGTTCTGTTTCGTCCAAGTTTTTTTCTAGTTCAGAGGTAATGTTTTTGAAATCCTGCTCTCTACAATTATTCAATATTGAACCCCCCCCCCCATCTTGTTATTCGTCCGAAGTCTTCGAAATAGACAGAGGTCGATGGCTGCCTGGAATCATTGAATTCATTAAGCTCTCTTTCTTTTCCTCTTTACTTCTATCTTTATCTTGTTATCGCTCTCTTTTTACTATCCATATATCTCTATTTCTTTCTCTATATGTCTCTTTGTTACATATTATCTTTCTGCCACTCTCTTTTCCCTCTCTGTTTATCTCTCTGTCTTCTCAGTTTAACTCAGTTTAACTCTCTTTTTACTTCATCTCTCTCTTTCAACTATATATTTTCATCCTCTATCTTATCGTGTATGTAACCCGTCCTCCCGCCGCCATCATCTCATTCATAGCTTCAATAAGCCAATGAGCCCAGATGTGCTCCCATTCGCTCGTGGAACCTTGTGTGTTTGCCTAGCTGATGAATTAAACTAAATTTCGAAAAATCCCCTTTTCAGTGTTTTTTCTCTCAAGATAAGTTGTTCTAGTATGTGGAAATACTTAAAACGTGCTTTTGTATCGAATGATTGAACTATCGCACAGAAAAAAGCTAGTCTACCGGCCGGGATCGAACCCAACCAACTCTGACTCAAACTGGGAGCGCGTGTTACCATAAAATCACGGGGACACATTGTTATTCCGTGCGATAGTGCTATATGAACGGATCATATGCCTTGTTCTCTTAGTCACGCAGTTAACCAGGCGTCACTGCATTTAAAACTGGCGTCACTGCCTTTAAACTGTGTAACATAGCATTTGAAGTTAACCAGGCGTCACTATCTTTAAACTGTGTACTTAGCATTTGAAGTGCTTTTGTATCTTTATGGTGTCCATCAAGTTTACTGATTCGTATATTTCTGTCAATGCCTACCTGTGAAAACTTAGTAACGAGCGGTGGATCATATTATTGAGAAGTGAGTCAGAGATGAAGCGAAGAAAGAGAGTTCGAGCGATTTGAAAAACTAAACCGGTGAATACTCGTTGCTTTTCATTATCCTAGGTCTCCGCTCAAATATGCGGTGGTATTTTTCCGATCAAAAGTTTCATTGCAGTTGAAATACTGTTTGTTAACAAAATAGGGAAAGTTTATGATATTAACCTTTATTCAAGTAATTTTATCTCCAATGCACTTTATTTCTACTTCCATCACTTAGTCTTTATTGGTTTTCTACGAAATTCGTACGCGTTTTTAGTATAACATTGTTTTCCGTAATTATCTCACGGCACGCGCTATGTCTGTATTCTCTGAATCACTCTGCTCTGAAACTCTACCTATGTAAATATGTATATCTGAAGCGATGTTTTTTCTTCTTTCTCATTGTTTAATTCTATAAGAAACTTCTTATGTTTCTCATCTTCAAAACATATACTATATTTTTATCTCCCTCCGACCAGCACTATTTCTCCGCTTTTATTTTCAGCTTTGGTTCACTTTAGCCTCTGGTATAATCCACTCGAGAATCCATTCTTCGTCTTTCAGTCTCTATCTCTCTTTCTTCATTTATCTATCTCACTCACTCTTCTTTCGCTCTCTGTTCACATTTTTCTTATGGTCTCTCTCTATCTTTCCCTATCTTTTCCTTTCTCTCACTATCTCTTTATCTCTGTCAACCCCTTCCCGCCAAGACTGAACTCCAGACTAATGAAAGCTTCGTGCGGTTTTGCTCAATTTTTCAATAAGCATTCATTGAGAGCTGTCAACTTTTGCAGAAGAATTTCGTAGTTATTGGCCGAGAAATATGTTCAATGTTACAAGGTTTTCGTAAAAAATCTTCAATTTATCATCTCTTTTGACATTTATCAGTTACAAAAAGGAATGCATTTATGTATATCAAGTTCAAGATGAAGCTTCAAAGCAGAAATATTGAATTTTTCAAACACTGTTTTTTACTTTAAAACTTTTTGTGTTAGAAATGGGTCGTAATTTATACTCGTAGAAACATTCATATATGTTTACACGTTTCCCAAACTTTTTGTTGTAAAAAAATCAAACTGTGAATTGTTACCTAGCGTGCTCGCATTCTCGGTGACAAAAAGAGAACACGCTGGGTTCGATCCAACCCGGTGAGCAGCTTTTTTACGTGTGATAGTTTATTTTAAATAGTTTTAACCAGGCGTCTCTACTTTCAAACTGTATAGATGAGTACTTTTTTAAAGCCAAGATCAATTGTTGCAGTTGTATCTTCGCCTCGCCTCCTCCCTACTCACATCGAGCAGCATCGGGGTCTCATCGACGATGAAATACTGTGCGAGTTTTTTTCTTTAGGGAAGGTTCTTTAACTTGTTGTAGAAGCAACAGGAGATATAAAAGAGTAATTAAGTAGTCACTGTATATGTCGTTTCGTAGAAAACAAACCGAGATAATTAGGAAACAAAACAATAAAAAATAAGTCCGTCTTAGCGACTCCACAAAAACTAACTAACTAAAATATCTGAGAGTTGTATTGTTGACAATTACAGTTAGTGATTATCAGGATTGGAACGGTATACCTAAATAGGTTTGTATACCATGTTGATTATGTCATCTCTAAACAGTAGTGCGTACCCTACCACCAGCCGGGGTGAGCGAAACGAGGAAAATCAATTGAATTCGTGGTTACAGTGACCAACCCATGTTGATGGGGGACTCCTTTCCAACATCAGAGAGCATGGAGAGAATGAAGAGAGTTGAGGCCTTTGAGAAAGAGAAAGAGGGCCTCATTTCCATTGACCGCAGCATTGTTGAAGATTCTGAAGCGAATAACTTGTCAGTTGATTCAAACTTGATGAGAATAAATCATTGATTCAAAAAGGATCTAAGTTATTGCTATTTTTCAAAGATGTTGAGAAGAGATTAACAAAGAAAAGAATACGCTTGATGATTTGACCAATTGTTAATGATGATTTGACCAATTGTTAATGATGATTTGACCAATTGTTAATGATGATTTGACCAATTGTTAATGATGATTTGACCAATTGTTAATGATGATTTGACCAATTGTTAATGAATGTCTGATGAAAACCTCAACGGAAATTTCAATTTCCGATATCTTAACCGCGTGAATACGCCTCATTATCATCCAAATCGTGCTTTCTTGCTCAAGTAAGCAACTGAGCTTACAATTTAAAACTTAAAACTTTATCGAGAAAAAAATTTTTTTGGGAAAAATGGATCTACTACTTTTCTAGGTGTTGAATGAAGGTCGAAAAAACGGTGGGGAGAGTATGTATGACCAACGAAAAAATTCGTGACAAAAAAGATTTTAAAAGTGTTTATGCTGAATTTAAATTTATATATGTAGTTGTACAATTAGTATATGTACAATTAGGTTATTTTCCACAAAAAAATGTATTCGTACTTTTATTTTTCGCATTTTGAGCTCACTATCATAGATTCATTGTTTCGTGTGTGCGTGTTAGAACAGGATTTTCGAAAAGGTGCCAAGCTTGTAAGCAAACAAGTTGGAGCTTGTGCGAGGCGACATTTGATATTCCTATGCTGATATACATACAGTACCGCCCAAAATGTTATAATATATAGGGTTATTGAAAATAACTTTTTTCAAAGATAAAATTCAAAGCTCAAATTTTCACAGAAGTTTTTTTGGGTGTCTGTACCGTACCGGACGTCGTTTTGAGTGATTTATTATTTATCTCCAGGAAATACACCGAAATTGGTATATCTTCCATTTTTCAGTTTTTCTCCATGATTTTTTTTAGTTGATTTTTTTTTTGTTTACCGAACTTCATTCATAAAAATTTTGTTTCAAGTCATGGTTCGAACTGTTGGACATCGAAATACAAGTAAAAGAATGCAAGAAGCTGTTGTTGCTGGGGCGAAACAGGGCCGGTCACAGAGCGAGCTCGCTCAGCAGTTCGGGGTAACTCAGAGCGCTATCTCCCATATCCTCCGGCGTTTTCGAACCCAGGTAAACGAATTTTCTACAACTGAATACCTTTGGAACACAAAAAAATTGCAGGGACGAGTCATCGTGAAGACAAGTTCGGGGAGACCCCGCGTAACTTCGAGGTACATGGACCGAAGCATCCTGCGCGCATCTCGCGAAGACCCGAAACGCACTGCTACAGACATTCAAGCTATCATATCAACGCCCGCGACTCCTGCTCCTTCAATAACTACCATCAAACGCCGTTTGCAAGCCGCTGGACTGAATGGAAGGCGGCCTGCAAAGAAGCCTTTCATCAGCGAAAAAAATCGTAAAGTTCGAGTTCAGTGGGCTAAGGATCACCTCAGTTGGACACGCCGTGAGTGGTCTCAGATTGTTTGGAGCGATGAATCCAAGTTTAATATGTTCTGCAGTGACGGTCTGAGGTGGGTAAGACGTCCAGCGGGCAAGCGTTTCCTGCCGCAATACCAGTCGCTCACAGTCAAACATGGCGGTGGTTCTGTGATGGTCTGGGGCTGTTTTTCCGCCAGCGGCATGGGTCCAATTAGACGTATTGTCGGAAATCTCGATCGTTACGGCTATGAGAACATAATGGAAAGCACTATGCGCCCTTGGGCCCTCTCCAAATTCGGCCGTGGGTTCACCTTTCAACAAGATAACGACCCGAAACATCGATCTCAGCACGTTCAGAACTGGTTTCGCCGTCTGCATGTGGATGTTTTGGACTGGCCGAGCCAGTCTCCCGATTTGAACATTATCGAAAATTTATGGGAACATTTGCAACGAAAATTGACGGGAAGAACATGCAGAAGTGCTGATGAAAAGTTTAAGCAGCTAGAGGAGGAATAAAAGGCGATTTCGCAGGCAACCATTGACTCTTTGATTGATTCTATGCCTCGTAGATGTCAGGCAGTCATTGACTCGAAAGGATATGCCACCAAATACTAGAATATTTGTTTTATTACTTCGAAAAAACTGAACATCTCTATAAGCACTTTTTACTATTTCCATTTTTTTTACGAATAAACCTAATAAAGCATTTTTCAAACTTGTTCTATTACTCGAAACATGTGAATTTGGCTTGTAAAAAATTTCTGAAAATTTGATCTTCATTCGTTTTTTTTGAAAAAAGTTATGTTCAATAATTCAATATATTATAACATTTTGGGCGGTACTGTATGTATCTCTCGTCCGGCCACTTCTTGGTCACTAGCTTACTTCTTTCTCTTCTTGGTCACTAGCTTACTTCTTTCTCTTCTTGGTCACTAGCTTACTTCTTTCTCTTCTTGGTCACTAGCTTACTTCTTTCTCTTCTTGGTCACTAGCTTACTTCTTTCTCTTCTTGGTCACTAGCTTACTTCTTTCTCTTCTTGGTCACTAACTTACTTCTTTCTCTTCTTGGTCACTAGCTTACTTCTTTCTCTTCTTGGTCACTAGCTTACTTCTTTCTCTTCTTGGTCACTAGCTTACTTCTTTCTCTTCTTGGTCACTAGCTTACTTCTTTCTCTTCTTGGTCACTAGCTTACTTCTTTCTCTTCTTGGTCACTAGCTTACTTCTTTCTCTTCTTGGTCACTAGCTTACTTCTTTCTCTTCTTGGTCACTAGCTTACTTCTTTCTCTTCTTGGTCACTAGCTTACTTCTTTCTTTTCTTGGTCACTAGCTTACTTCTTTCTCTTCTTGGTCACTAACTTACTTCTTTCTCTTCTTGGTCACTAGCTTACTTCTTTCTCTTCTTGGTCACTAGCTTACTTCTTTCTCTTCTTGGTCACTAGCTTACTTCTTTCTCTTCTTGGTCACTAGCTTACTTCTTTCTCTTCTTGGTCACTAGCTTACTTCTTTCTCTTCTTGGTCACTAGCTTACTTCTTTCTCTTCTTGGTCACTAGCTTACTTCTTTCTCTTCTTGGTCACTAGCTTACTTCTTTCTCTTCTTGGTCACTAGCTTACTTCTTTCTCTTCTTGGTCACTAGCTTACTTCTTTCTCTTCTTGGTCACTAGCTTACTTCTTTCTCTTCTTGGTCACTAGCTTACTTCTTTCTCTTCTTGGTCACTAGCTTACTTCTTTCTCTTCTTGGTCACTAACTTACTTCTTTCTCTTCTTGGTCACTAGCTTACTTCTTTCTCTTCTTGGTCACTAGCTTACTTCTTTCTCTTCTTGGTCACTAGCTTACTTCTTTCTCTTCTTGGTCACTAGCTTACTTCTTTCTCTTCTTGGTCACTAGCTTACTTCTTTCTCTTCTTGGTCACTAGCTTACTTCTTTCTCTTCTTGGTCACTAGCTTACTTCTTTCTCTTCTTGGTCACTAGCTTACTTCTTTCTCTTCTTGGTCACTAGCTTACTTCTTTCTCTTCTTGGTCACTAACTTACTTCTTTCTCTTCTTGGTCACTAGCTTACTTCTTTCTCTTCTTGGTCACTAGCTTACTTCTTTCTCTTCTTGGTCACTAGCTTACTTCTTTCTCTTCTTGGTCACTAGCTTACTTCTTTCTCTTCTTGGTCACTAGCTTACTTCTTTCTCTTCTTGGTCACTAGCTTACTTCTTTCTCTTCTTGGTCACTAGCTTACTTCTTTCTCTTCTTGGTCACTAGCTTACTTCTTTCTCTTCTTGGTCACTAGCTTACTTCTTTCTCTTCTTGGTCACTAACTTACTTCTTTCTCTTCTTGGTCACTAGCTTACTTCTTTCTCTTCTTGGTCACTAGCTTACTTCTTTCTCTTCTTGGTCACTAGCTTACTTCTTTCTCTTCTTGGTCACTAGCTTACTTCTTTCTCTTCTTGGTCACTAGCTTACTTCTTTCTCTTCTTGGTCACTAACTTACTTCTTTCTCTTCTTGGTCACTAGCTTACTTCTTTCTCTTCTTGGTCACTAGCTTACTTCTTTCTCTTCTTGGTCACTAGCTTACTTCTTTCTCTTCTTGGTCACTAGCTTACTTCTTTCTCTTCTTGGTCACTAGCTTACTTCTTTCTCTTCTTGGTCACTAGCTTACTTCTTTCTCTTCTTGGTCACTAGCTTACTTCTTTCTCTTCTTGGTCACTAGCTTACTTCTTTCTCTTCTTGGTCACTAGCTTACTTCTTTCTCTTCTTGGTCACTAGCTTACTTCTTTCTCTTCTTGGTCACTAGCTTACTTCTTTCTCTTCTTGGTCACTAGCTTACTTCTTTCTCTTCTTGGTCACTAGCTTACTTCTTTCTCTTCTTGGTCACTAGCTTACTTCTTTCTCTTCTTGGTCACTAGCTCTTTCTCTTCTTGGTCACTAGCTTACTTCTTTCTCTTCTTGGTCACTAGCTTACTTCTTTCTCTTCTTGGTCACTAGCTTACTTCTTTCTCTTCTTGGTCACTAACTTACTTCTTTCTCTTCTTGGTCACTAGCTTACTTCTTTCTCTTCTTGGTCACTAGCTTACTTCTTTCTCTTCTTGGTCACTAGCTTACTTCTTTCTCTTCTTGGTCACTAGCTTACTTCTTTCTCTTCTTGGTCACTAGCTTACTTCTTTCTCTTCTTGGTCACTAGCTTACTTCTTTCTCTTCTTGGTCACTAGCTTACTTCTTTCTCTTCTTGGTCACTAGCTTACTTCTTTCTCTTCTTGGTCACTAGCTTACTTCTTTCTCTTCTTGGTCACTAGCTTACTTCTTTCTCTTCTTGGTCACTAGCTTACTTCTTTCTCTTCTTGGTCACTAGCTTACTTCTTTCTCTTCTTGGTCACTAACTTACTTCTTTCTCTTCTTGGTCACTAGCTTACTTCTTTCTCTTCTTGGTCACTAGCTTACTTCTTTCTCTTCTTGGTCACTAGCTTACTTCTTTCTCCTTCTCCCTCTCTCTCCTTCTCTTTTTGTTTCTATCTCTCAGCCACTCATTGTCTTGAAGGAAATCCAAGTTACTACTTCCAGTACAGTTCACGACTTGGGCGTTCCTATGCACTCATCAAAAATTCAAGCGAACACCGATCTAAGCCTAAACTTGAGTTCTAAAAAAACAGTATGAAAACAGAGGACTCATTAAAATGTTTCTGTAGATCTCTTTTAGTCCACTGACGTCTTGATATTAACCTAATTTTCTTATGAAAAACCTTCCGACAGAGAGTGGATGAGTTCATTAGTGAAACGAAATCAAGAATAGGTAACGTTGGTATCTGGTGAGTGGAGAACTGATCTGCCCTAGCTACGCGAAACTGCTCGTGAAACTATTTATTAGGAAAAGTTTCCCAACCAAACAAGGCTCTATGTTCAAGTTCATACAACATTTATATCAGAAAGCCGAAAATAGTTCAGAAGAAAGCGCCTCAAGGATGTAAAAAGTTTTTGGAAGCTTTTTTCTCTTGAAATTGTGGTGAAGAGAACACGGAAGCTCACAATACATAGATAGGTTCTGCGGCGAGAATTCTTGCTCGCAATGTACACACTACCGGATTCATTCATTGTATCTACCTCCCTTTCTTTTTCGCGGGAAGCACTGCGTCTTTCAATGTATATTTCCGTTCAGTGCTCGAGCGAATTCATTCATTTGGTTTTCCACCTTCCCAATTCATTTGGTGTTCCACCTTCCCAATTCATTTGGTGTTCCACCTTCCCAATTCATTTGGTGTTCCACCTTCCCAATTCATTCGGTGTTCCACATACGGAAGAAATCCAATCATTTTTCATAAGCGCTATTTCTAATCGATTGGTATGTGTTGCTAAACGCTTGTTTGATGACTCAATAACTTTTAATTCAATTGAATTTCTTCAAATGTGACTACTATCTCGACATTTAAATATCGATAGAAGTTGTGAATAATCGCTCCCAAACTCATCACGAGCGCGAAATTCTTGCTTACTTTTGTCACTAAACGCAAAGTTCAAGTGAGATTGAATTGCGAATTGCGTGGTGAGAGAAAATAGGAATGCACAAGAGGAGAGAAATGAAAAAAAGAGAGAGAAGAGGAAAGAGAACATAGAGAGCGATCGAGATCGAATCATGAGACTGTGAGAAAGAATAAGATAGTATTGACACAACATAGCAAGCCTTGCGTTCTCTATGTTATGATGGAAAGGAAAAAGAAAAGGGATGAAAGAGGATAGCTGCAAAAGATTCATTCGCCCTTGAGGCACAGAGGAGAGAAGAGGGAAAGAGTGCATGATGTTGAACCATTGTATGAACTTGTAGGGAAGAATCAGAGAAGAGTATAGATCAGCGTCAAGAGAAAACAAGGGCGAGAGAGGGAGAAGTTGAAGAGAGTCATGGAAAGAAATAGACAAACAATCAAGAGACAGAGATTGAAACAGAAGTGGAGAGAAAGAGACTAAAATATCAGGATCAGAAAAGAATGAAATAGAGAGGGTAGAGAAAGAGAGAAAAAGAGAGAGTGGAGAGAGAAGGAGAGAGAAGGGCGTGGTTTGAGAAGTAGGCGAGACATTGCTTTCTACATACCCCCCCCCCTCCTCACACAAAAATTGTGTCAGAGAAAAGAGCAGAAAAGAAAATAGATTAGCCTCTCACACTTTTTTCTCTCCTCTGATGTCGTTGACATTATGTGATCGCCGTTAGGTAACTTTACAGGTGACATTCGGTTAGCTGGCAGTCTTAGTGTATAACCATCTGTCCGTTGAAGTGTATGTGTGTTGGAGTATAATCTGACAGTGTTGGAGTATAACCAACTGACAGTCGTAGTTTTCAACCATTCGTAGATGAGGTTTGTAGATGAAAATTGATTGAAAAATCGGTTGTTGTAGTAATCTTATTGTCATTTTATAGTTAATGATGATGCTCGCGAAATCCTATTCACTTCAACAGATTATCGGTGACAATTTATGGTGACAAAACGTGTTGCAATGCTATTCCAGTTTTCAATCTTTTTATACTGTAATTTTCATTTGAATACCAGGGCAAATCACAAACACAATCTGTTTTTTTTTATTTGCCCATAAATTCTGTTCTCCGTTCGTTTTTCGCTATCAAGATCGGATCGCTCTCTAGCTTCCAGCATTCACTTTTCAGTCTATCGTTGTCATTCAATTGTCAATTCATCGTTCAGTGGACAACTTTGTGTGTATTGTCAGTCCTGGCGCTTTCGAATCATTCAGTCACATGAGAGTAAGCAGAGCACATGGCTGACTGTATAATCAGCGCCATCCTCAGAACTCTCAGGTTGGACTTCTCTCTCTCTCGTGAAGACTTTTAGCGAACTCAACATGAGAATCTTGAGTTCAATTGTGTAAAATGCACCACATGTACGGACTCCTTGCTTTAAGTAGTTAAATAGTGCATAAATCTCCAACAGAAACTTTTTTAGAATAAAAAATGTATAGTTCATTAAAAAAAATCTCTTTTTCACTGCACTCATATAGAAACTTAGTGATCGTGAAAGTACCAGTACATCATATTGTGAATTTTGGAAAAACTGCAAAATCATTTATGTTCTTGGTATTCTGTTACCCTCATTCCGAGATATGAATGGTTGAAGTTATGGAAAGTTTGACTCAATGACAGCTAGCTTCGCTGTGTCAAATGTGAGAATGAACTGAGTGAACATTTCATATAACAGTTATTTTAACTTCAAGATGAAGAAAACTAGAGTTACTTGGCGTCCTTAATATTCATATTTTTGAGTACTAGTGAAAATTCAATCAAAGTCAGCAACTAGTGGTGAGGCTAGACACCAAAATTGAAAGACGTTGTCATTGATGACGTATGACAAGACTTCTAAATTGGCAGTCCTGGTTGGATTGAGAGAAATGCTTCAGTTTGATCTGACCCTGCACACAAAAAACGGAAAATGACACATATACATTTGAAAGTATGAATATTTATACTTAAAGTTCAAAATTATGAATAGGCGTGCATATAAGTAATGCATGGTAAGATATTAAAAGTATGAATAGTCATATTTCACATGTATAAGTATGTGTCATTTTCAATAGTTATTTTGTGTGTGTTTGTGTACCAGCTTTACTTTTGTGGTAGTTTGATCACATAATTTAATGCGTTGTCGAGAAGGAAACGAAAATGTAAATTTAAATTGAACGGTTTTTTTATCACAGTTTTAGAGTTTATAGAAAAGTGAGCTATGATCTTTTTCTTGCACCAAAGCTTCCGAAATTAGCTATAAACCGTTTTTCGAGAGGTATAACACTGCAGAGAGGAACAAAAAATGCAGTTAACAAAGTAAAGGTAGTCAAACGCATTTTCAAAAAACCGACGGGTTTTTTGAAAATGTTCTGAAGGTTTGTTATTTAATTTCAAAATTTTCTTTATGAAATGTTTTACATCAAGAGAATCAGTCTTAAAATTTAGATTTTTTCATTTTTTGATTGTTTTCAGTATTGCTCAAATCTACATTAAAATTTCATTGACTTCTTCTTACATTCCTTAGGCGAAGATTATAGGTGATTAATTTGAATGCCAGATAGGGCGCGAAGGAAATAAATCAATTAATTGCTTTGAGTCTATTGTCGAAACATTTCCAAGTGTGGCGATAAATCAGTGAGAAATGATTAAGTGCATTGAACATTGCAATCCTTTTCTCTTCACTCTAACGCTTCAGCTCAATGTCAGAAACAACAAGTGCTAGTAATCAACCCCTCTAAACTTCGCTGGGACAAAAAAGAAAAATGTTGGTATGGTTTAGCGAAATGGCTTGAGCAGGTCCAATTCTGGTCTGATTGGAAGAACCAGCGGTTCTTGCAATCAGACCAAATCGGGGAAAGCGGAGATAAAATAGAAAGTCGTCAAGTTGAGAAACTGCGAACTTAAAATAATATTCATTCATTCATTCATTCTTTATTCCTTGCACAGATTATATTCAACTTCGGTTAACAGTGAACAATAACAATAGCGGATATACATGGACTGTCTTTCTAGTGGCGGTGTGTGTAAGCAAAAGGTTGCTTAACTAGGGGAGGGGTGGGGGGAGATAGAAAATGCTATTAATAAAGAAACGAGCCTTTAGTTATCAGAAACAAAAGTATTTGGTAAAAATAGGTTGAGAGGCAACTTAAGTAAATTGTTCTTAAATACTTTACAATTAGGATCGTTTACGATTTCAAAATCCAATGAATTCCATACTGATAACTGACGAGAAACATATGAAAGACTGATTAATATTATTGGGCAGAGTAAGACGCAAAGAATGAGAATGGCGAGAAAAAACGTTCAACAGCTGATGTTTTATATAAATTAATAGTACCTATGTCACATTTCTCATGGATACATTTGTGAATGAAAGTAAGGTCAGCAATGGCTCGACGGTATTCAAGAGTTTGAAGTTTTAACAACAATAGCCGCTCTGAGTACGGAAGTTTTCTAGATTTTTTTCTAGATTTGAAATCATTTTAACAAGGAAATTCTGAACCTGAAACTTTAGCTATCCCTTTCAACTTTTAGTGTTTCGAAATTTTACTTTTACAAGGATTTTGTAAAAGCTTCTGTACAAAAACGGTAATCATATGCACTTTTGGAAGAATATATTTATGGATCTTTTCCTTTAAGAAGAGCATAATCCGGTGTGTAAAATTGTTTGAGAAGACTGAGTGATGTTTTTCGAAACATACCTACAAAAAGATGGTCGAAAACTGTGCTAGAAAGAGCAGATAGTAACAAAAATGGTTATATAAAAGATTCACTGGCATCGGATGAAAACAGGTTTCAGTCGTTTTAAGAAAGTTGCTCAGAAGTCAAAAAGGACCCTTCCACTTGACCTTCCACATATATATGTTTAGCCTTATGATCTCCGTTATGAAGATCGGAAAGAAAGAGTTGTAGAGATGTTTTCGCATCACTATGAGAAGAAGAATTCCGCTTTCAGACCCCGACGAACGAATCGTGAGAACGGCAACAGAGAATCTCCACACAAGTCATCAGACAGGTGAGACGCAGAATTGAAAGACTTCTCCTTCTTTGTAGAAAAATTTGGAATTAGGAAAATACTTTTTGCACTTCTTCTTCAAAACCATATTTTTAGTATAAGAATCTTTCTAATCACTTCATCTTTTGGCTCGTTCACGTTCAAGCAATCATTTGTGGTTACTGTAATTGATGCATTAAAGGTTACTGTAACGACTATTTTAACAAAATTTTACTGTAATTTGCTTTTCGATTGAGAGTACTACTGTCCTTTCCATTCCAGAACGTCTCTCGTCGAACAGTTATGTCATCATATTCCATTAGCAGCAACGCAGGCAAAAAGTATAAAATACAGTTGGCGTAAGAACTTAGACGTAAAATTTTTTTCCGAAACGAGAAATAAACTCTATGAATCGATTAACAATGGATGATAGAATATATCTGAAATACAAACAATTTTGATTACTCTCGATCTGTTTCACAAAATCATACTGTCACTTCTTACGTATGTAGTTTACTGTAAGTGCTGTTCAAACTTATTTATGCGCTTGTCCAGTGAGATTTTTTTTTCCAGGTGTATCCCAAGTATCTACTCAAGCGTAGAGGCCAGCTTAGCAAACAAAGAGAAAGAGAAGGTTATAAACATATTTAAAAATTTTGGATTCTATCGAAGCAATAAAAAAAGAACTGAGAAATTTTTGTCAAAGACAAGTTGTAAAAAAGGTCACAAAGACTCATGAAGACCATGGAAAGTAGCAGTGTTTTCAAAACTAATTACCTTTTTTCTTTTCATCGGAACATCTGAAAACTAGTTATATTAAAACTTCTGATTTACCTATTTCCTATGACTTTTTTCCAACATAATGATCCCTAGTTGTTATTGAAAAAAAGTATTTGCTAATTAAAAAATGAAAAAGAAAAGCAGTCAATAACAATCAGAAATGATGGAAAAGAGTCTTAAAGGTGATAAATAAGCAAATTTTTACACTCCCGGTGAAAAGAGCCGAATGGGTTCAATGCCATCAGTGAACTATATATAAATAGTTTGTTGATGTTTTGCAGGTGTTGGAACAAGGACTGAGTGAAGTTGACGACATCCGCGCACAACTCATCGCCCTCCAGAATCTACTCAAAAGGGTCAGCTTGACTTACTTTTTATTTCATTTTTTTGACGCTCATAAAATATGATCGAATCTATGTAAAATGTAGTCCTTTTTTCGAAGATATGAAATCTGAACATCGTTTTAAAAAACACAGAAGTTATATGGATTAACCGGAATGGAATTATTAGGAGTCTTATCTCTTCAATAAAATGCCTGATTTGTTCATTTTCTAGGAGCTGGATTCTTCTCGACGAATGGGAGTTGAAGTTGAAACGAAGGTTAGCTGATATACGAATACATAGGTCTTATTTCAATCTCTTATCTCCTCTTCCGTTTGCTATTGAATTTTCTAAACTTTTTGTGAATGCTCTCAACTTTTTGAGGTTCTTATATTTTTTAATTCAATTGTTTCACATTTTTGTGAATGCTTCCACTTTTTCTTTTGATTTTTTTCAACTTCGTAACAATAGGGTTAGTTATTCATTTATTTATTTATTTATTAACAATAGGGTAAGCAAGAAAGAACATTTTATTTTAAATAACGCTAAAAAATCCACCACGCATTTTCTCCGCATAGTACCGATAATCTGGCGAAAAAATGCTAGAGCGTTCTATCAAAACTGACCCTAAGCCGGAGCGAAAAACTTATATAATTATGTCTTTGTCTCTATGTATTCATTTTAGCTTTCGATTGACATCAGTGCAGTGCATCTTAGTTTTTGGAACTTCTTCCATCGTCGCACGGCTGCAAACATTTTTAACGGTCTAAAACGTAATTGATCGCGTGAAAGTGAAATGAGCATAGTGGCCCCTTGTTCTGAAGTGAATTCCTGCTGTATGCGAATTAGTGTTTTGTAGGGCTAAAGAAAGGGGACGAAGTTAATGCTGGAAAAGGAAAGGGAAGCAAAGCGTTTGTAAAAACAGCAGACAGAGTTAAGGGAAGTGGAGGGATAAAAAGAGAAATAAAAAGGTCTGAAGAAAAGAGGGGTAGCTTTCAGCCAGCTTTCAGCCAGCATAATACTAATCGGAATTTTTTTTGAGAGTCATTAGAGATCATTTAGCTGATTTCAAGCTTTGAAATCAGCTAATCAGTTTAAGATCGAAAAATTATTTGCAGAGTTTTTAAACGTTTTCTTTGCGGGTTTTTTTCTCTGAGCTTTTCTGATAAGTCGAACTCGGCTATTTACTTTCTCATCGATTGATTTTTCCACTTTCTCATCGATTGATTTTTCTACTTTCTCATCGATTGATTCTTCTAATACTTCAGTGAGTTTTTCGTTCATTTATCGACTTTTGAAGGATGCTGTGGTTCCTCTGCATCAACTGGTCGAAGAGAACGATGCGCTTCGTCGACAGTTGATGGAGAGAGACGCCGTCATCAAGGCACTCCAGAATCAGCTACAGTCCATCAAATTATCTAGTTCTACAGCATAGTTGACCTAATTTCTCTGATAATCTTGTAAGTGTTAACACATTTTCAATCATTTAAACAATTGTGATTACTCGTTCCGTTGTAAGTTAGCAAATAATTGTTTTCCGAAGCTCTAATTGATGCCGATCGTCTTTCACTGAGCTGTTCTAGACTTTGTTAGCACCTTTTCAACAAAACAAACCTATTGTGTCCACACAAAATGAGCATCAGTTAAACCAATTCTAGTAGATGTCCATCTTGTGTGGAAACAATACTCATGTTTCATTGTAAACGAGAATGTTCCTGATGGTGTATATTTGAGAAAGTGACGCAAGCCGTCTCATTGTGTTTTTGAGAAAGGATGAGGATCAAAAATGAATCTAATAAGTTCTATACATCGATGCCGGTTCCATATTTATTCTTCCGAAACGTTCTAACGAAGTTATACATCTTGCGTAGAAGTTCAATTGTAAGTTTTTCGTTGCATAGTTCTTTGATGTAGTAGATAATTCAGTTTTCAACACGCGGGTGGCTAAATTGAGTTCTCAAATGTTCCATTCAAACAAATAATAATCGACAAAAAACCGAAAAAAGAAAATTAGGAGCTTTCGGAGCACCCGTCAGTGAGGTCGAAATAGCAGGTGCATGTTTTTACGACCCCCCCCTGATTTAGGGTTCCGAAGTAGAACCTTCTGTATAAGATTCTGAGAACTTCTAATGAAATTCTGTGCATAATGGAAAATAAAATGCATTACTTGGAAAACGTGTTTGTGAATGCGAATGCATCGTAACCGGAGGTATTCTTTTAGCTAAAAAAGGAACAAAATCACAGAGTTCCAATTAAAACAAGCTTTATCAAAAAAGTTATTTTAGATCGAATGTTTCAAAATTGAAAGTCAAAAACGGAATCACAATACTTATTCAAGTGTATTATTTGAATGATAATTAAATAAAGATACCACTCAATACAAGGTACCAAAAATCGGGAGTAGAAGGTATTCTACGGTTTCTATTCAATACTCATGTAACCGAGAGCTTAAAAAATCGTGCGTTGAAATGAATATTCCGGTCTACATAATTCCGGTCTACATAATTCACTGAGTTCAACTTAGTGTTAGATTGCACTTCTAATAAAGTTTTCAAGGCAAAACATGAAGAAGAAATTAATTCTAAGCAAATTATTCCAGACTAATTCTGAGCAAAATTCTAAAAAATAATTCTAAGCAGAAAAAAATTAATATATTAAAAAAAGTATTATGTAACTATTTGAAAATTTTAACTTGAAAGTTTTTTAATGCAAAAAAACTGTTTTACGAAATTACAACTCTTTCTGCCAAATAGAAATCCTCATTGATCCTGACACTACTGGAAGGTATTCTTTAGTTCTTTATAAAAAAAAAAGCTGCGAGAACGTTGATTATGTATATGTTATGGCTAGAATTGATCAGGCGCTTTAAATGGGTCAGAAGTTAGTTTCTTTCTATTTTTACATTAAATTATTTTTACATCAAAACTTTTCTTATGCGGTCTCGTTAGTCTAAGCCGTACGGCCTCATTAGCGTGAACTTTTGCCTAAGCCTAAGCGTTTTTTTAATGTAAAAATTGTTTTAAATTGTTATTTCAAAATTATTTTCACATTATAAATTGTTCAACCTTAGGCAAAAGTTTATGCTAATGAGGCCGTACGGCTTAGGCTAACGAGATCGCATAAGAAAAGTTCTCATATTCAGCCAAAAGAGCCGAAAGAGAGCTGAAGAAAGCCGAAAGAAAGAGATCAGCCGCGACATTAATCTCTAGAAAAAAGTTAAGCGATCGTGCGATGTATCTGTAAAGATGACATCATTGCTCGATGAATGAGATCATCGAGTCAGTGTTATTATAACTGAAATATCTCACAATGAGATCATGGCTCTCGCACCTTCTTGGCCCAAAAATGTTGGATCAGTGAGGGTACGAGATGATTTTGCGAGAGCACGCGAAATAATATCTTAAAGTATGAGAAGATGAGATTTCAAATGCCGTCTTTCTCTCCAAATGAATCTTAAAATACTAACTAATCGCAATCTATTTTGTTTCGTACTTAAAAAAAAGCATTTCACTTTTTGGTTGAGCATGAAGTATCGAGTCCGGGTGATAAGAAAAGGGCAGAGCGCAGACATTGATTCTGTCACTGGGAATGCCTAAAATGTAATAAAACTTGACTGATTGGTAATTTTGCTCTACTAACGAGATTGAAATTGAATTACGCGCGTAAGTTCTAAGAATAGAATTCCGTGCAGGACCTTTTATTTCCAAAAAAAAAGTTAGTCAAGGTGACATCATCTTCCAAAATTTTCGCCTAATTTTAATGGTATGAGGTCATCGCGCCGATGATCTCATCGTTTAGAGATTAATGTCGCGGCTGATCAATTTAAAGCTCCTGATCAATTCTAGCCATAACATATACATACATGCGTAGAAACTGGACAAGGCTTCAAAATACAGTCTCAAGATGTCTAAGCCCTGCTAGAAGCCGGAATCCTACAGTTTGAGTACTGATGGTAATGTGCTCATTTCCGGATAGCATAATCATCATTCAACACTGTTATCGATCAGGTTATAATCATAATGACAACGTAACGGTTTAGAAAGTAACATTATGTAGTAATTTACCTTCTTCAATTCCTAACTTCTCGCTCGTAACACATTAAAAACACAAATACGCAGTCGGGGGAGAGGAGTTGGAGTATTACTCATACCGATTTTTTTCCGATTTATTTTTGTTGTTGAAGCAGCCCTCTAAATCAAAAGTGAAAGTAATTTTTGGCTACTGTGACTGATTTCCGTTCCTACTGTGATACTAATTCGATGAAAAATGGTGCTTCATAGTACATCCTAAAATGGCATATAAAAGGTCGCCAAAAGCGGGAAAACTTTAAATAGAGCCTCGGCAGCTGGCTCTATTCAGTTTTGTTGACAGATCAGTTTTGTTGGAAGAGAAAATGATTTAAGTTGTTGAAAACGTGATGTTTCAAAACACTTTGCGTAATAAAACTTCAAAACGAAATTTTATGTCTGTGGATACTCAACAAAGGTCGAAACATAGGCATGCCAACAATTGGCAGAGCGCGACCATTCAAGAACTGTTCAGTGAAGGAAGAACTCACAGCTTTCGCATTTGCTAACTCTCAAAAAGGGAATAATTAGCAAATAATCAACATAACACAAGTTTGGGTTTATTTGTACAGAAACTCGCTTAGAGGGTGTCTCATTGACTTTCCAGAGCATCAAAGAAGACATCGATGTTTCATGTGCAAATATTAAAGCACTCGCTTCAACGGGTATCTGGCTTATATGTATGAAAATAAGATTATCAAATTTTTCTCATAATGATGTTTCTCTCGGACTGTCAGATTACGGCTTAATCCGGGTTTTTCTACATATGGATTATATTGTACATGCATCAGCACAGGTAACCATCGGAAGAAGTACATACGTATTCCATGACTCGGCCGGGTAGGCGAAACTTTTCTAGGTTAACAAACCTTTTCTTGAAACTTTTTGGTCGTATAGCTGCTGAAAAGCTGGCTGGTATATATTTTTTTACTCTCTTAATTAAGAGAACTATGTTTAAAGTGTTTAAATTATTTTCTATAGGCCGTTGCAAGCTGATAAGCGAATTGAAAAAAATTGGTCTCGCAATGCATACTCCATGTGAACAAACTTTGATTTTAATAGTATAATGAGTCGTACCGATGAATAGAACTTATCATCTCAACCAGGCGTCACTGCCTTCAAACTGTGTAACTTAGAATTTGAAGATTTATCATCCATCTTCCATCTCTCTTCTGTCTTAATCGTGAGCTCTGGAGTTACGCTCCATTCATGACGCAATCGCTTGATAAGCATGCGTGACTAAGAGAACAAGACATATGAGCCTTTCATATAAATCTTTCGCACGGAATAGCAATGTGTCCCCGTGTTGTAATGGTAACACGCGCTCCCGGTTTGAGTCGAGATGGTCTGGGTTCGATCCCGCCCGGTGGCCTAGCTTTTTTCTGTGTGATCTTTTTCCCATGTGGTAGTTTGATCATATGTCTCAATAGAGACACCCTTATAGCTCCAATAACTTCATATAGATGATTCAAAATATTTCCCTGTGGCGAAGGAAGAAGAATCAAACCCTGTTGGAAGCTTTAATGTTCCTCCTGTTTCTTCATTCCTCTTACTTTCTCTCACGATTTGTTTCTCTTCCTCTTTCTTTCTCTCTCTCTCTCTCTCTCTCTCTCTCTCTCTCTCTCTCTCTCTCTCTCTCTCTCTCTCTCTCTCTCTCTTAGTATGTGTCTTTGTCTCCGTCTCTACACTCTCCATTCCTTCTTTGTTCTCCCCTGAATGCGCTTTCTCTTCCTGTCCTTCACTATCTCGTTTTTTATTCTCCTATCTCTTGTTGCTCTATTTCTCTATCAAACTTTCTGAATCTTAATCTCTGTGCTTATTCTTCTCAAGAGATGGTCAATAAAAGCCCCAAACTCACTTTTTTGTAAACAAAGAGACTTCCGTCCATTACAACTGAACACTTGGGAGCGTCACATAGTCGTAACTGCGTGTAAACTACCTTTGACTTCATGTAATAATTGGGTCTTGTATAATCTTGGTAGTCAATCTAGCCATCTCACGAGAGCCAATGAATGGCTCTTCTGAGTTCAATGTATGTAACCTAAAAATCTGGGGAAGCGAATTCCTCGTTTGCCCTACTTCGTCACAACATGTGATGGCAGAAGTGTCCCATTTGAAGCAATGTTATCACCGGTCCGAGATTTAGGGGTTTACATTGAGTGCTATATGTCTCATGGATATCACATAGAACAGATAACGAGACGTGCACTGAGAATGATATATGCCTTGTTCCGTTTATGGTGCATTAGGAATGCTCATCCATATATTCGGTGCTACAAGACTTTCATTATTCCATTTTCAGAGTTTTCTTCTCCTATTTGGTCTGCATATAAAGTTCACTTGATTAGGAATATTGAAAATTTTCGGCATTTCTTCACAAGGTTGCAATACTTACGCTGCTCCAGACTTAACTGTTCAGTGCTACGACCATCTTATAACAGAAGGCTTGAGATGTTCAATCTAGCCACATTGTTGTCTCGTAGAACTATAGCTGACATAGTATTCTCGTATAAGATTCTGAATGGTCTCATTAATATACAGGTCAGCAAAATGTACACTTTCAAATCTTTCAATGGCCGAAAGTCTAGTCTGTTGATCTCGTAAATTTGCTTGAGTTACATGTGACCAGTCTGTGAACTATCATAACTCCAATGTTTATGCGTTTACTACACTCCGAGTGCTGTCACATTTTGATAAATGTATTCAATAAATAAAAAAAATTTTAAGTTAAGATGCATGCGACTGTTTCAAACATCTACAGACATATATGCAAAACTTCTGACTACTATTCATTATCTCTGTTCATCCCCTTCCTTTCAATCCCGATATGTGTATTCCCTATTTTCGTCCTCTTTCTTTCGTCTTATCTCAGTCTTTCTATTGGTCACTTTTATCGGTGTCAATGTTTCCTTTATCTATCACTATTTCAATTTCCTGTTCGAGAAATCGGATTTCTCTAAACTTTTCCAGTTTTTTCATTCAATTCTGTTCCTGCTCTTCGAAGTTTAGCATGGCCTTGACGAGGTGAAGTTTCATCAAGAAAGAAAAAGAGAGCAAGATAGAGTAGAGAGCGAAAGAGAGAGTGATGGCTAAACCGAGCAAAGAGAAAGAGATGTTAGAAAAGGGGTAGAAGAGAAAAAACAGAGAGAGAGAGAGAGAGAGAGCGCAAAAGAGAGATAAAGGCTATAAAGATGGCGATAGGAAGACACGCGTGATAATAACGATCCTCAATCATGCTATCATAAGCCAAAGAACGTGTTGGTTGCTTTTATAATTCTTTCGCTTTCTTTAGATGGTTTACCTCATGAAAAAGGACATATTTTACTCTGAGAAGCTAGAAATTCCACAATTTTATCTCTTTCTACTCATTTATTCGATATAATCATAAGCACCTTTTCGAGCGCCTTTCTTGAAATATTTCAATGGGAAGTTAAAAGTTTCAGACATAGGAGTTTTGATTTCACTATTCAGCGTTTCAGCTTGTAATATAATAATAACAACATAATAACGTCGGGCTAGAAATACCTTAAATTTCGTAAGATGAATAATTATAGCGTATATGTATGTTAGAAAACCGTCCGATCGGTTGCTTTGGTGAAAGTATAATTAATATTTTCAACAAGATTGTTTTACTAGAAGAGAGAATATCTGTCGAATAATATCAAGGAATAAGGTCGATTGAACTTCCTTAGGTTCAAATTTTTACAAACATTTAAGGGTCGTCAAAGCTCAAATCAAAAATCTTGTCCATCAAAAGTTGCAGGAGCAACAGTTAACTAAACTGTTTTATAATACAAGAAGTAGGGCGAAAGAGAAGAGAGTGAAAAAGATAGAGCGTGTAGTATAGAGATAAAGAGAAGAGAGTGAAAAAGATAGAGCGTGTAGTATAGAGATAAAGAGAAGAGAGTGAAAAAGATAGAGCGTGTAGTATAGAGATAAAGAGAAGAGAGTGAAAAAGATAGAGCGTGTAGTATAGAGATAAAGCCGGTTAGAAAGAGACAGGAGAAAAGAGAGGAATTGAGAAATCTGAAAAATGAAAAAGAGAGAGTTGAGAAAAGGAGAGAGATGAACTTTATAGAAACCTTGAAAAATAAGAATGACCGAAGGAGAGAGTGAAAGGTAAAAGAATGGAGAGAGGGTTCATGGATAGAAAGAAGATGCACGGACTGTACAAAGACAACGGAAAGAGAAAGAAAAGGAAAAGGTTCAGCGAGAAAAAAAGAAAAAAGGCGTTTCGTGCTGAGTGACCCCTTAATAGAGCGTCATCAAAGAAAACTTTTAGATGTAATCAGTCATCTACGGCTAGTCCACAATTCAGTGGAGCTCATGTAGTTTTTGCGCAAGACCTCGAATATCGATCTTTGAGTAAGACCTCGAATATCGATCTTTGAGTAAGACCTCGAATATCGATCTTTGAGTAAGACCTCGAATATCGATCTTTGAGTAAGACCTCGAATATCGATCTTTGAGTAAGACCTCGAATATCGATCTTTGAGTAAGACCTCGAATATCGATCTTTGAGTAAGACCTCGAATATCGATCTTTGAGTAAGACCTCGAATATCGATCTTTGAGTAAGACCTCGAATATCGATCTTTGAGTAAGACCTCGAATATCGATCTTTGAGTAAGACCTCGAATATCGATCTTTGAGTAAGACCTCGAATATCGATCTTTGAGTAAGACCTCGAATATCGATCTTTGAGTAACTTATTGTTAAACTCTCGAGCTTTTATGTGTGTATCTTGAGTTTTTTGAGGCACTCTATACATACAATGATATCGCGGAAAATTATACACATTTAACTGTCTTCATAGAAGAATGAAATAGTTGTTGTTGTCGGTGTTTGGTGTCACGAACATTGAGATCAAGAAGTTGTACTGCTATGTGATTTGCGAATAGCGATGTGTCCTCGGTAGTATAGTGATCTTCTTGGTATAATTTTAGTGTGTCCTCGGTAGTGTAGTGATCTTCTTGGTATAATTTTAGTGTGTCCTCGGTAGTGTAGTGATCTTCTTGGTATAATTTTGTTCAATGATTCTCGATAATGTTGATTTTGCTGGTAACACGCGTCCTGTTCAGAGTATAAAAGAGACGATTGGGTTAGATTCCGCCCGGTGGACTAGCTTCTCTCCAAGCGATTTATGTTATTTTGTTTTTAACATTATTAAATTCAACTTCAATTGAAACGCTTCATTATCAATGTCGGGGCCATGAAGCGACATTGACTTAAACGATTCTGGTTCTCTGGTTTTTGATGATGAGTTTGAGATCGTATGTAAAATGTAGACTGGAGTGTCGATCAGGACTGGGCTTTTTTGGTGGTCGGTTTTTGTTTTTTTGGTTTTTTGACTATTTTCAAAAAAATTCCTATAAAAATCAACAACAAAAAATCGTCGACAAAAACCAAAACAAATTAGTTTTTCACCAAAATTTTTAGTGTGTTTGTAACCAATTTTAGTTACCTTTTATCCTAAATAAATAGAAAATCACACAATTTATGTGTTTCTTAAATATCCAATATTTAAACGACAATATTCATAACTTTTCAAAGTTGCTTCTCTTGAATCAGAACTCACAACTCATCGGCCTAGATGAATAAGAATTTTCGACTATGAAATTAGTGATAACTTCATAATAGAAAAGAAGGCTCCATGTAATTTGATGAAGTTTTCTCCCTTTTTAATACAAAAAATCAAAATCACTATGATATTTTTCATTTTCTGTTTCTATTCCTGAAAAGATTTTCACTTGAAATTTCTAAAACTTACTCTTGGAATAATGAAAACTGTGATTCTGAATAAAACTCGAATTTATTGGTTTTCTGATAATTTTGTTAAAATGGTAATGAGATTTGTTCAAAAATAGAACGTTGCTTTTCAATTACTCAGCACTTGAAACTTTCTTTGTTAAAATTCTTCAAAGCTTTCATCTCACTTGCTTAACCATTCTTGAGAACGAAAAGTATTTTTTTCTAACAATTCCAGACCGTTGAAATGATTAATAATGTTGTTGACATTGTTGAAATTAAATGTATCTGTAGAAAATATGTTACCCTCATTTCCTTTCAAAGACGCGTATCAACACTTTAATGTTATTGATTTACGAAAAGTGCCTACTGTTGGATCTCTTGAAATTGTCATTCTATTCTACTTGCTGTTTTTTCATAAAAACTCCTTTTTTTCCCTAAAATGTCAATAAACATTTTCTTCAGGTTTTATCAAATAAAACATAACAAAATGGATCAATAAAAAGGTGATAAAAATTTTATTCGAAGAAAACAACTTTTTTGTTGTTTTTTGTAGATATTTTTGACTTTTTAACTTAAAAAAACCTTTTTGATTTTTTGATTTTTTCGCCCAGCCCTGGCTGGTGTCGATCATGGTTTGAGCCACACAGTCTCAAAGTGCCGATTTCCTGCTGGAGACCAGAACCCTGCATTCTCGGTGATAGAAATGAATTATTATTGTAATATAACTCAAAAACTTTCTTTCTTCAAGACCACTCAATTGTGTTATTCTGCTCTTTAAAACGTTTGAAAATATTATTTCGAACGTTCAAAAATTTTTGACAACTTGTCCGTAGCAGCGATTGCTTTCCCAAAGAGCCGCCATTATTGATTGGTTATCTTATTCTCTCTTTTCACTTATATTAATTATCACGTGAGTGGACAGCACAATCTTGGAGTAGATGCTCACCTAAACTCTCATATTTCAAACCCATCTTTACTGGGATGACTCTCTCTCTTTCAGTTTCTTTCTTTTTTTTTCTTCTGTTTCCTTCTCGTGCTGTTTTTTCGCTTTCACTCTTTCTCTCTTTCTTTATCTCTCCCTCTCTTCGTTTTTTCTCTTCACCATTCTCTTTCCTATCTCGCATCAAAATGCATTCCTGGTTTTCGCTTCTCTTATCCCTTCTATGGGATATCTCTTGAACTTATCAATGGAGCAACAGATTTGTACGAGCAAAGACGAAATCAGCTCATTGGTTCGAGAGAAAATCCCCCATGAGAACAGAATATGTTAAACGGGTAAGGCTGGGAGACTTTGCGTCCTGCGCATAGCAACGCCTCTCTTCAAATTTCTAGAACTAAAGGGTTGAGGAGGTAAAAATATCGGAATCAAGAAATTCGAAAATTCCTTCACTTGCTTCATTTCGGATCAATTTTATGACTACACCGAAGTTTTTACCAATCATGAATTTTTTTAGATCAGATTTGAAATGAGAATTTTTTATATAGTTCTTCCTTTTCCATTCACTATTTGTCAAATTACATTAAACTAGAAAAGAACGGAGTCCCTTTCGTGTCATGTTTAACTCAGCTTTGAATGCAACACTGTATTTGCTTGCTGTAGCTCTATTGAAAATGACTAATCAAACGATTTTTGCAATATAGACTATATTTAGCGTTAAATATTGGAATAGGAAACCTTCTGTGCGAACTTGGAAATTCCGTAAAACTTTAATTCCTGGCATCGAATCTCAACAGCTACCACCTTTTTGTTTTTATTGTATGTATAGTTTTCCTGTTTCTGAAGGATGTGATCACTATAAGACTCATGATAGTACCTGGTTACGGTATTATCAATATACTATTTTCTCAATGAGATAGCTTTTCGGTGCGAATTCTTTCTCATTGTTAAATATTGATTGGTTATCTTATTCTCTCTTTTCACTTATATTAATTTATATTAATTTCTCTATGTAATTTTTTTTCCTCCCTTTTTTTGCCTTTTATTGTATGTATAGTTTTCCTGTTTCTGAAGGATGTGATCACTATAAGACTCATGATAGTACCTGGTTACGGTATTATCAATATACTATTTTCTCAATGAGATAGCTTTTCGGTGCGAATTCTTTCTCATTGTTAAATATTGATTGGTTATCTTATTCTCTCTTTTCACTTATATTAATTTATATTAATTTCTCTATGTAATTTTTTTGCCTCCCTCAACTTTCTTCTATTATCTTTTTCTCCGGCTCTCTATTTATTTAATTTTTTTCCTATATCACTTTTTGCTCTCCCTCTCTGAGCAAATTTTCTGACTCTACTTGGTACTCTTCTTTTCTACCTTCTCTCTCTTACTCTTTTTCTTTTCTACCTTCTCTCTCTTACTCTTTTTCTTTTCTACCTTCTCTCTCTTACTCTTTTTCTTTTCTACCTTCTCTCTCTTACTCTTTTTCTTTTTTACCTTCTCTCTCTTACTCTTTTTCTTTTCTACCTTCTCTCTCTTACTCTTTTTCTTTTCTACCTTCTCTCTCTTACTCTTTTTCTTTTCTACCTTCTCTCTCTTACTCTTTTTCTTTTCTACCTTCTCTCTCTTACTCTTTTTCTTTTCTCCTATTCCTGTGTCTATTCGTTTTCTTTTTTTCTTCCTCCTCTACTATCCATTTTCGCTGTATCAGTAACATTCAATATAGTACTATTCCATTTGAGAGAATAATATGATTACAACCGGAAGAAACTTTTCGCGCACTTCGTGGTTTTCAAAACGGTTGATGAAAAAGACACTGATTTTATTTTCAGACTCTGTCAGAAATGAGTGATTTTTTTTGAAGCTGAGATTGTGTAGCTCTTTCTTGGCTGTCAAACCTCTTTCTTGGCTGTCAAACCGAACGTTCAATTAAATTTTTTTCATTTCTTAGTCACACATGTATTCATTCATACAAGTTAGACACGTTAAAACTTTTTAAAAACAATTTTTTTGGATTGTTTATTCGAGTTGACATTGGAACGATCTTTTGACATTTAGTAGACCTGCAAATTTTTTACGATAGGCAGCAGGTGTTTGTTTTTTAAACAGTGAATCGTTCAAAACATCTGTAATTTTTTAAAAATCAAAGTCCTCGTAGTTAATGAAAAGCCTCTTCCAAACTCTTTCTGTATCGCGTGAACATGAAATAATAATCAATTTTGTGTTTAGCAAAAAGTTTTGTAAAAAAAAAGCTGTCTTATTGACGGTATACATAGATGATTGCCGTTGCAATCTCAAAACATGCGCCAAAGCCATAAAATGATTTAGGAGAGAGAGAGAGAAAGAGAGAAAGAGAGAGAGAGAGAGAAAGAGAGAGAGAGAAAGTATGAGATTGAGAATAAGACATCGATAGAATGAGATATAATGCTTTTTCATCTTTCATTGCATTTTTATTTTGTTTTATTGAACGATCTTATTCGAGTTTTACTTTGAGGGCGTTCACATTTTTGAAGAATTTATTATTCAACGCCAAAAAACAAAGCAAAAACAGTTTTCTATGAAAATGACTGTTAAAAAACGCTGCCGCTGTGTGCGATTCGCTATTGTTAAACTGATATCTATGTATAAAGATAATCGCAGACCCTCACATGTTTTCTATAAACTCAGAAGCATGTGTTTTTTCTCGCCAACGGTAACTCTTCACCTAGCTACTTGATTTTTATTTAGATATTTGATACCGGCCGCCATTCTATGAATTTAATTACTTTTGTGGAAACCTGTACTCCGGGAAACAATAAAAATGCTCATTTTGATATTAAATTTCAGTGTGCTTCACAGATTGGGTTGATTAGTCGGATGCACTGCAAAGTATTCGAAAAATCGGTTGTTTTACAAGCTTGATATTAAACCGGATTTCAAACATCTAGATCATCATCAAAAACTCATTAAGGTTTTTTTAATTTTGAGTGACATATCACTTGGCTTTGATAACGACCTGACACTTAAGCGTCATAGAATCAATCAGCGTTGAATACTAGAGAGAGGCATAGAGTTCCAAGCCTGCTCAAGTTAAGGGAATTTTTCCACTCTAATTTTGGCAGAAACACGACTTTTTCCAGCTAGTCACAAGAACTTGCAACGGGATTCAAGTCGGGTAATTGGCTTGACCATTCCGTTTCGAGGACCCTTCTTCAACCGAAATAGTCTCGCATCTGTTCATAACAACAGATGCGAGTTTCTTCGAATCGTTATCTCGCTGGAAAACAAATCTTCTAACGGAAATTTTGGTGCATAGAGAAGTGTAATGTTCGCCAAAACGCTAGCAAACCAATCTTAGTGAGAATTTCTTCAATGCAGTGCACGGATCCGACACTATTGCGCGGAAAACAACCCCAAACCATAACACTTCCACCACCAAGGCTAACCGATGGACGGACGTACTTTTTTGAAACTTACTATTTATCGGACGGCGAATATGCTCTACATATGTCATTTATACTAAACAGCATTAACTTAGATTCATCGCTAAAAGTAACATTTACGCACTGCTGATGGTCAAAGCCAAATGCTCCTTTGTTCACGCTAATCGTGTCTTTTCATTATTAGCTCTCAGCAGTGTCTTCTCGGCTAAGCGTCGTCCAAGCAGTCCCGATACTCGTTAAAGCTTTCTGAGAGCCGTAAAAACATCTACGAACCCCAAATAAACAACTTGTTCGGCTAAAATTTTCAAAATTTTACCTAGACATTGCGGTGGTCCAGTATCTGCTGTATGTCTCAGATTATTGTTATAAAGGCGTGCGATGACCCTATCAAAATCGGTAGCCGTCTTGCGAGGCCTGTCACCACCGTCACTCTTTGAACCCGATTGATATTCTTCAACGTCTTCTCAGTCCTACGGATTCCGATGACAAGTGATTGAGCGAATCGCTTTGTCTTCAGATAAAAATTTTAGCCATGAACGATTATATTCTTGTCGATGAAAAACTAAGATATTCTTTTCTTCAAAAAAGACGAGACTTGCGTCGAAAAAACTACTTTGAAAAAAGTTTATTTTACATAAGGAGAATATACTTTGATTGAACAATGCAGAGATGCTTAATTCTCGAACTGTATGAATAGTTTCTGTTCCTTTGCTGAGCCGAATAATAATAAACTAAATTGTTTGGGGAGTTCACCGAAATGACATATCAAAGGGGCTTTTTGATTGCTTCCCCTGAAGTACAGATATTCACAAAAGTAGTCAAATGAATAGAGTTATGGCCAGTACTTGCGATTCAGATGCAGTACAGTAGAAGTACTGTATTTCAATCGCAAGAGGATAACTTGTTAATTGTCATCGCATAAGGGATTTTTATTTCGAAAACTTATATGTTTTTTTATAATCTGGTTTAGTATAATATTCCGCGAAGGAGCATGCATTTGCTGAATGCTTGAGCCACAAAAACTGATTTGTAACTGTCTCAGACTGTTTTTTGCCACTGATACCATTTCTTGACCAGTCAATGTGAAACTGCTTCGAGTAGTGCAGCAATCGTACTCGGGTTCATATACAGTACATATACGGTTCATATACAGTACTCAATGAACACACAATGAACACGTTATCTCAAGTTCGCCACTGTATTATACTATAACGCATACTGTAAGTGATCGGCATTCAGGATGGGCTGAATGTCTCTGTGCTTGTGCTGTTCTCCTGCGAGCCTTCTTCATCAGAATCCCCCAAGGATCTCCATATCCGTTCTCCTCCTCGTTCTTTTCGGACTCTCAACCGTGCATCCTCTGCCTTCTATCCCCTCCTCCACAGTTGCTTCTGTGCAACGACGTCCTTCTCTGCCTGATTTGATTCGACCATCCTTCTGCCCTCCAGCTTGTAAAGTCCGCTCTCATTTCCTTCATTATTTTGTCAAAAATTCCTGTGTGTAAATAATAGTATTCCCTATGATCTCAAGCAACGGATTTTTATACCGAGCAGAGGAGCGGATCGTTCGCAGAAACTTGTGCAAAAATCGTGTGGTGTGACGGGAACCGAACCCGTGACCTTTCGAATTCCGGGCGAAAGCTCTCCTTCGAGCTACACACGCACACTTGATAATGCACATTTTAAGGCCCATACAACATGTGATTTAAAAAAAGTTTAGCGAGAAAAAGCGTAGTGAGAAAATAGTGCTTTGAAGAGTTGGAAAATCCAACATTTGAAGTAAATAGGAAAAAAATTAGGAGATTGCAATCTACATCTGTAAGTACATAGGGAGTATAGCGTCTCGGTACAGCTAACAACTCACTTGCGGTTCAAAAGGCTGCAGAAAAATAGTTTGACTTCTTTTAGCTAGAAAAAAATGATGTTTCCCGATGGTATAGAAACCAGGAATTTTCCAAGGAGTAAATAGCTAGTTTATCGCTGTTAGTTTATCGCAGCAGAATCTGTATTTTTCTATTTTTTTTCAATGTCCGGGCGTGGCATAGTGGTAGTGTGATAGACCATTGTGCGAAGAGTCCCGAGTTCGACTCCCACCCCGGACAGATCCACCCAAACCAAGGGGGTTAAGAAATGTTGGTAGTGCTCATGCACGAATCTGACTCTCCCCACTGCTGCTATTCACACTAGCAGTGATCTAGCAGGCAGCCACTGGTTCTACCAGGATAGGTCTGTCCTGCATCTCAGGGGAGCGCGTACCCTGCCGCGAGGCGGGAACAAGCGCGAGGAAGAAGAAGAAGAAGAAGAATCTGTATTTTTCTCAGAGAAGCGGTTACTCTGCCACGAGAAGGGAAGAAGAGCAAAAATGGTTGTCATGAACGAAGTTATCATGGATAGTTGAGATATAACTTTTTTGGGGTTAAACCCCTTCTATTTGTTCTGCAAAACTGTTATTAACATAAACCATCCTCATAATGTCAACACATAACGGAGTTTGGGTTTTAGTGCTTTATGTCCCTCACATTGAGATAAATCGTCTGAACTGTGAGTGAAACACAGTTTTTATAGATTCGAATTCAGGCGCTCTTCTCTGCTCTCTCTTCGAACTTTTCCACGTCCGGCAGCTCCCTCAACAACGAAGAAGAAGGCTGCGCCTGTGAGTGCCCGCCCAATGCACCCGCCTACCTGCATACAGCCGGATACTGTGTGCAGACACTTGGTTTCTGAGCCAAATACTAGCTTCTTAATAGCTCATCACTTAGCTAAGAGCTTTCGTATGGCTCGTGAGCTAAATTTCATCTTTCAGTTGGTTTGTAAACAAACTTTGGACTTTATGTTCAAACACAGTCACTACTTGAGAATTCCTTTCATCTACCAATGCACATAATCTTAATTACTTCGAAAACACGAAAGTTATGAAAACCATATGTTTCTTGATTGAGACTCGAAAATAAAATAGATTCATTTTCTCCCAAAATGGTTTTATAACCGAGACTGAATTTTTCATTTTTTGTTGTTGAAGTTTTCATGTCTTCTGATTCAACTGCTTGTGAAGAGTCATTAATTTTTGAGTAAACTAAAAAAAGAGTGATACTTGTTATCGGTTTCATACTAGCCTTAAGGTCAAAAAAGTCTACGGCTTTGCAGAAGAATGTCCTCGCGCGATTGAGTTCGAACCAGATCCCACGTTAAAAGTGGTGCGCTCCTTCGATGTGCCTGTTCTCACACTGCCTGCTCCAGGCGGGTTGCTATTCGCACGGGGAGACATCACTTGGAGTTATGGTGAGGAGCGAGGCTGGAAAAGACGTTTTACAGAAGTTGAAAACAGTCAAACTGAAAACAGGGACAAACACTAGTCAAATTACCGAGATAGAACTCAGCCATCTCTCTTTTCTGACGGCGAGTGCTGACCGAATCAACGCGCTGCCATGTCACAGATTACAAAACAAAACTTTAGAAAGTTTGAGTCTCATGGTACTGCAAAGAAGCTCACTTGTAGAAAATTTATCTCCCAAGATCTGTGGGTGCTCATCTGGTTCGACTTTTGCCGGAACTCTGTTCTAAATTTTCAAAGGAGGACTATAATCTGTTGAAGTTTTCTGCTCGATGAAACCAGTTTTCTTCTTTTATTGTAGTGTCTATTTCAACAAGAATCTCTTTCAGCGGGTCTCTTTGTCCATTTAAACGCACTAAAAAGAACAGTTGAAAGCCATTAGAGGGGGAACGAAATTTCTGACAACAGAAAAAAATTTACACAGTCGTTGATTTACTGTTTTGAAGACTATAATTGAACAGCTTTTTTCTCTTCTTCAAACTTCTACAGTGATTGCACTCAAACGTTCCGAATCATTTCAGTACTTATAATACATATGTATGAGAATAACTTTGTCTTTTATCATCATAATCATGGTATTATAAAATCATAAGTAAATAATCAGTTCGAAGGTCCAAAAACTAGTTAAGTGAATAAAAAAACATTACATAACTTCAGTCGATGGTTTATTTTTTAATTTCATTTCTGAAATGCACGATATGGTTAATAATCATAATACTGCACAGAGCTCTTGAATCATCTCGGCATCAACCGGGCATCTGTCGTTGACTTCCCCTCCTGCTCAATATCGGATATTTTCATTGACTCGCCCATACACAGATGGACTCCTTACGAATCTTCAAGTGATTTTCAACTACTCATAGAGGACAACGGACAACCCGCCATCATGGTAAGTTTAACAAATTGGATCAAAATCAAAAGGGGTTGTATCAAATATTAAACCCATTTGGATAGAAATGCAAATAGCATTTCTTAATCATATCTGTATATACAATATATACATATACACATACATTTGTATACAGATTTTTTACTCAAGGAGGATATACGTAAATATATATATATATATAAATATATATATATATATATATGTATGTATACATAAACCCAATCACTTAGTTATGAAAAACTCAAACAGTACAGGTCTTAAAAGCTCTAAGACAGGCCCAGAAGAATTAGGTGAAATAATTTTTCTCGAAAACACCGTCAGTTTTTTAAAAAAAATATTCTCTCAGGGAATAGCGAACTATTTCATGAATCAGAAAGTCTTAAATAGCAAGTACTTAAAACAAAACTATCGCAAGAGCTAAAAAGCGATTTTTATTCAAGAAATTCTCATCTTTCTCAACGAATGAGAGCGCTACATTACCGAATTGCCATTTTTTGCCAATTTGAGTATGAAGAGCTGAAAAAAGTTAATAGAATTGAACTTTCGCATGTTAGTCGATCAAGTGGTATTAAAAACATTTGGTCAGAAAAAAGGTACTCAATGGTGTGGTGTCGAACCTGGCATCTCCCTCAAATCAGGAAATGCGTGTTCTGTTCAAGAGATCTGTGTGTACCAACAACTCATCTTATCAGTACAACGGAACAACGAAGAAAGCGCGTCAGCTCGAGGGAGTGATAATGCAGCTGAAGATTGCTTGCGAGCATTTCCGACCGCCCTCGGACACTTCCTCGGCGGAGCTGCTGCTCGACGAGCACCGAGCGATGCCCCGGATGTGCATCGCTTTTCGAATCACTGGCGAATGCAGTCAGTAAAATTATAGAAGATTTTTGAAAAGCGATTGAGTGCATTGTTGGCTCAACTCAGACAGAGCATGGCAAAGACATCGAATGTATCGATCGAATCTATCGATCGAATGTATCTACCTCTTGAACGTTTTTTTTTTGCACAAGTTTCTGCAAGCGTACTAAGCTGCTTCATTCACACACGTTTTTTTCCGAGTTGATACTATAGAAAAAAAATAAATAAATAAATAGATAAAGAAAAAACGCGAATATTACAATAACAAAAAAACTTGGAAAGTAATGGTGAGCTAGTGAGATTCACAACTTGAGTTCTATTTCCCGTAACCTTCCGATTCAAGCTCGTATTTCCGAACTGGGCCTAAACAACTGTTCTCACGATATTCACAAGCTTCTCAGTCAAGCTTTTTAGTTTATCAGCCAAATTCATGAGCTTCCAAGTAGAGTTAACGAGCTTGCGAGTTATGTTAACAAATGTTTAAAGACCAATCGCTCTTGCAGTTGTCCCCTTCGTGACTCAACGACTCTTCCCCACCTCCCACATGGAGTCATATCTGCTGGCACTGCTAACAGTCGCCCTGCTGACGATCCTCTTCATCTCCTGCCTCGCCTACCACATCTGCTGGCGAATGAAGAAGCGCCAGTTGATCGGTGACATCCAGAAACAGTATCTCGTCCAGTTCTGCAGGCAGCAACAGCAGCAAGCGGCCCACTGTCAACCAGCGGTCGGTAAAACATTTCCCCTTCAATACCAGTTTTTTTTTCTTCAGAAGCTTCTCCAGTTCCTTCCTATCCTGGATAAATATGGCTCACTTAACATTATCGTTCACAAGCGTTTGAGATATTAATTCAGTGCCCTTGAATTTGTTTTAGGACAATTGTATTTGATGAAAATTTGGTAATACGACCGCTTACCTTGATGGGTTACCTTATTGATAAAGAGGATGTAAGTTCAAGATCAGAGAAGGGAGATAGAAGGGTGAAAACTGTGAAGAGGACGTGAGCGAGATGTGAATGATAGAATAAGGTGGAGGATTAGGCAAGAATGTGAAGACTCGTTCGGTTTCTTATTATTATATGCCGCTCGCAAATAATCCGTCGTTTTTTTTGCTGAAGTAACGGCCATGTATTCGTTGATCAGAGGTGCAAAATAAAGAAAGAGGAAATGAGTAGTAAGACAAATAAAATAATAACACGAAGAAAAAAAAAGAATTAAAAAGATAAAGAGAGAGAGAGAGAGAGAGCCAGGGAAAGGGATAGAGAGAAAGAAAAAGGGAGAGAGAATATAGTTTCAAGTTTTTATTATGACGCAATGTAGAATAGAGCTTGATGGGGTATTAGGGAATATTTACTTTAGCAGAAGTTTGATGAGCTACGGGTTGAAGAGCCTTGAAGCGGTAAGGGAAGATGAGAAGGAACGATAAGGGCTATTGACAGTCGTTTTAAAACGGCCATTCAGGAAAAAAGGGAGAAGTGAAGAATGAAAAAAGGAGAAGTGAAGAAAATAGAGAAGAATAAAAAAAAGTGAAGAAGAATATAATGAAGAAAGTGAAGAATTTTTTTTGCTCTGTTTCTGCTTCTCCGAGACACTCGTTCATGAGAATGTTATTGCTACTTGTTAACAGGCTTTCTCGCCTTCCCAGCTTCTTCATTCCCAATCATACCCTTCTCCTGAGAGTATCGATCTCGATGACGTACTTGATCGACAGCCTCAGATCACCGTCGCTTCTAAGAAGAAGCTTTATTTTAGTCCTGTATGGCTTACGGTTGTTTTAGCTCCAAAGTAAAGTTTCATCTCTAACTGAAAAAAAAGCTTATTCTTAGTCTCTACTTTCACCTTCAAATAAACCGTATCGAGGTTCTAAAGTTAGTTCAACAAGACAAATCTTCCAAGGGGATCATGGCGAGCTATCTTGAGCTGAAACTGAGCTGTCCATGTATGTTCTCTTAGGATGAAACCTAGAAAACTGTTCAAAAACAACCAAAAAGAGCGCCTTAAATATCTTTAAACTTTGAAAATTATTAAGTTAATAAATTGTCATATTAAACAGACGTCACTGCTTCTAAACTCTGCAACTGAGAATCAGAAGTTTCATCAATCTTGAACTTCTCCATTTGACCCCGAAAATCCGTTTTCAATGAATTCATCGCAAGCTTTCTAAAACTGGAGAATTTTCAACTTAGTTAATTAAAATAAAATAAAACATGTTCTATTTTTATAGAGAAATAATTCGAAAGGAAAAGAATCATTACAAGTCCTCATCATGCAGAGTTCTTCGAGACGGCTAATCTCGTGAATCCTCCGGCGGTAGCCGAGCAGTTCTTGTACGACCTGAGAAGGATGATAGATATGGCGAAGGAACGCATTCGACTCCGCAGACACTATCCCAAGCTCGCGACTATTCACGAAGTCATCGAGAATGTTAGGATGCTCTCTTCCCTCATAACTTTTTTTCAATAACCTAGCGATTATTAATATGCTGCTTGAGGAATTATACGAATAAAGCGTATCCTTGATTTTTTTGGAGAAGTAGAGGAAGCTCTTTTTTTCGCTTTTTAATGCTTTTCACGATCAAATAGTTGAATTTGTTAGTAAAGTTGGAAAACGAAAAATCGGCTGAGGCTGGAAGTTTATCCGAATATCTATTCAGTTATTTATTCTGCATTTTGCAATTCTACTCAACAGAAATTTAGGGAAAAAAGTACAGCGATTATTACAAGATATAATATGTACTAGTTGATATTCAACTACATATTTGAGCTCTTGATGTCTGGTATCTGGTATCTGGTATCTAGTATATGTCTGGTATGAAAGTCTTGAACTTCGTTAATGTCAACAAAACTCAATTCTGGTATTCGTTAATGTCAACGAAACTCAATTCTGGTATTCGTCTTGCACGGAAATACTTCATTAGAAATATGCAAAATGATTAAACTATCGCAAAGAAAAAACCATTCCAACGAGCGGGATCGAACCGAGCCATATCTCAAATCTGTAACCGCAAGTTAGAGCGCGTTACCATTACAAATTCACAAAAATTGGTTCTGTTATCATCTAGAATTCAGTTTGACGAGCTGGGTGAGGTCAAAGTAAGTCTGCCCATCTCGTCCTCCGCCAACCAGGAAGACGAGAATGATTTGCAGGGCATCATACCAATCAGCAGCTCAGAAGAGAGCCCGAGAAGCGGGAAAAGTGTTGACTCTGGCAGGTACGACTTCTCAAAAAAAATTTCAAGTAGTTCCAGTTGAGATTTAGAAGTTTTCTTGACTAAGGTTCAAAAAAACTAACTCAAAGTTAGTTTTTTTGCGTGACCTAATGCGTGACAAAATGCGAGACAAGCAATAGGTATTTTTCATGAAATAAAACCTTTCCGAAACAAAACTGTTTCGAAGATTATTATGTTAAACCGAAAACGACACATTTCAATTTTGGGATAACACTTTTCATGTATCTTTGCTGACGTATCACCTTTTTCTTTCAATTATTACTTTCAAACTACTCACCCTAGTAAAATTATGAGCATACTACAGTAAAATTATGTACATATACAGACAGATATCATGTGCACGTGCACGCAGAGACCTATTACCTAAAAAAGTTTTGAGGAACATATAGTTCTTTGCCACGGAGAAAAATGTTTTCCTTGATAACAAAGTGGTACGTGCATACCGATTTCGAACATTTAAAAAGAAAACGCAGTTTCCTCTATCATTCCTTTTCAATGGTTAATACATACTGCCCCAGAAGGGCTGTTATCACATTTAATCTTGTTTTCATTTCTTCAAAAAATTGAGTAAGAACTAAGAATTCATGGAACTGTTCGGAACTAAGATCATTTTATATAAGCTGTAATAAAGTAAATGAAACTCTCGAAAAGTGATATATTTGAAATATCGAGTCGATTTGGTAACAGGGAATCTGTTGATGACTCAAGCGGAAGTTCTTCTGACGAGTGTATGGCCAACGAGAAAGTGGTGCCCTTGAAAGAAGCAAGCCAACACCGCAGCATCATAACGGAGAAGCTCCAATCGGCCATAGAGGAGAACACATTCGAAGACACTTCTACACAAGTAAAACAATCAAGCGATAAATCTTCAAATTCTAAGTTACACAGTTTAAAGGCAGTGAAGCCTGGTTAAGATGACAAATGATTGAACTATCGCGTAGACAAAACCTAGTCCACCGGGCGGGATCGAACCCATTCTTCTCGACTTAAACCGGGAGTGCGCGTTACCATTACACCCAACAGACACATTGCTTTTCCGTGCGATAGTGTTATAAATAGAGCGATAACAAATGATTGAACTATCGCACAGAAAAAAGCTAGTCCGCCGGGCGGGATCGAACCCAGACCATCTCGACTTAAACCGGGAGTGCGCGTTACCATTACACCCAACAGACACATTGCTTTTCCGTGCGATAGTGTTATAAATAGAGCGATAACAAATGATTGAACTATCGCACAGAAAAAAGCTAGTCCGCCGGGCGGGATCGAACCCAGACCATCTCGACTCAAACCGAAAGCGAAATTTAAAATCAAGCGATACTTACATAATTAAACTATTCGACGGAAAACGTTCACTTGTTGAGTAAGATCGAACCCTGTAGTGTTTTCGCTTACCGTGAAAGAGCAATCTATCAGTACTTCTGTGTTAACATGGTTTGATGTTAACGAACTCGAGCACTCTGTGAGAGAAATCAGAGTTGGCTGTGTTCGATCCAGCCCGGAAGACTATCTCTTTCCGTGCGATAATTTAATTAGAAGTCATTTTTATGAGTACTTCAGCCAAGCTTGTCATTTAATTCTAGAACTTGCTAATTTTATAGAAACTAGCTCTAAACTCAATCAATCAATCAATCATTTATTCCAATTCACATGATAGAATAGCACATACGTACATGCATTGATGAACTTGGATTGCTGTCACGGATGTGAGTTCAGCTAGATTCGAAAAACATTTCAAAACGACTTATAGAAAGGGAACTTATAGAGACAAGTTATGGAGACAAAACAAAAAACATCTAAAATAAAGGGACAGAATAGAAAAAAATATTTTTAAAAAAAACTCGTTTCTGAATTCTTCGAATATCGAACAGGTCTCAAAATACTGTCTTAAAAGTGGAAAAATTCTAGCTATTTACCGAAGAAGCTACGCATGTTGTTGTCGAGAATGTTCCATATATATGTATGTATACATATATATGTATATGTATATGCACAGCGAAATTTTTGAACTAGAAGCTTGAAATAAAGTAATTCAAGGGTTTTTTAACAAAAAGAAGATAAACTTGTAGCATTATGTAAAAGAACAAGATCTAGTAAACAAAGTTCGATTTGGGGCATTTGAGAGTACTCCTTGGCTGAACGGGGCTTCTGCGTCTCTTCACGAAACGCACTCACTGCCATCAGCATATTCTCGGGAAGCACATTCTCCATCTATAGTGTCTACTCGACCCACGCCTCCTCTACCCCGGAGACTACGCGCGAAGCCTTCACCCGAAGTGAGAAAAAAACAATTTTTTAAAAAGTCCTTCGGGAATATGTTCAAAAACAAATATTGTTCCGTTGGTTCAAATGTTTCGGCATTGAATGGACCCAATCCTGATAGCAGTGAATATTAACTCTGTGAGAATTGGACGTAAGAACAAATTTAGGCCAGTAATATTCGAAATTAGACTAGTCTGAACTGCAATATATGTACGTAAATTTTCTTGCTCACAAACAAGGACCTTTTTAAGAAGAAAGTAGATAAAGAAGCGAGACGAAGCGGAACGGAGTCTAAGAGCATCGCGTTCAAGCCAAGCGCTATTCCTGTGCTTCCGAGAACTTCGTACCGCTTGGAGCGGCCTTCGAATTCTCCTAAAACTGTTTCTTCAGCTGCGCCTTCACTCATCCCACGACTCGGACATGTAATTTTTTGTGGTTTAAATATTGGTCTTTTCCAAATTTCTCTAATAATTTTTTCTACTTTGGAAAAATTCTTGAATGTTTCCATGAATGAGTTTCTTAAATGTTAAAAAGGCTTCAGTTTACATACATATATGACGTTGCCGTTTCGATTTTTTTGCCATAAATTTACTTTTCGATGATTTTTTGTTATATGGCAGATTCTAGCAAAATAGCCTTATTTTATGGCGCTGCCATCAAAATAGCCTTATTTTATAGCGCTGCCATCAAAAATCAATTATTTCATGGCGCTGCCATCAAAATAGCCTTATTTTATGGCGCTGCCATCAAAAATCAATTATTTTATGGCGCTGTCATCAAAATAGCCTTATCTTATGGTGAATGGCACAATTTCATTGAAAAGTTCCTTCGTTAGTCCACTCTCACTACACTAAAAGATCCCACTACACTATTTCGTCTATCTCTTCGCGATAGAGAAAATAGTATAGCGTTCGTGCAAACCCGGTCCGTATTGGTTGCTCGCTTTGTGCATATATGATTCTGCTATTAAATTCGGTGAATAGCCACGAAATAGACGAAATAGTGTAGTGGGATCTTTTAGTGTAGTGGGAATGGACTAACGAAGGAACTTTTCAATGAAATTGTGCCATTCACCAAAAAATAAGGCTATTTTGATGGCAGCGCCATAAAATAATTGATTTTTGATGGCAGCGCCATAAAATAAGGCTATTTTGATGGCAGCGCCATAAAATAATTGATTTTTTATGGCAGCGCTATAAAATAAAGCTATTTTGATGGCAGCGCCATAAAATAAGGCTATTTTGCTAGAATCTGCCATATAACAAATAAAAATCATCGAAAAGTAAATTTATGGCAAAAAATCAAAACGGCAGCGTCATATATTATTATAGAAAAAAGGTAAAAGAGTTGATAAAATTTAATTTATTTACATTAAGATATCACTGCTGAAAATATAATGTAGCAGAAGCCTGTTTCGCCCCAACTCAGACAGACTTATGTTATTTGATTCTTTCATATTCTGCGGTATATTCATCGCGGTTCCGAGGTGGAAAGTAAGAGAAAGGAAAAAAAATAAAAAGAGATAGAGATATATAAAAAGAGAATAAATAAGGATGATACCGTGGAACAAATTCATACATACAGTGCGCGTCCCAATGTTGAGGCCCCCATCAATTTTCATGATTTCAGCGAAACGGTGGAAGGAAATCGGAAGAGATAATTTATATATTTTTTCGCGCGTTAAAAAACTAAGGTAGTTTAATTTTCAAAGAAATATGACTTCCGGTTATGAAAAAAAATTTTTTTCTGAAAAATGACAGCGTCAAAATTATGGCCCTTCTCAACCTTTTTCGTGTTTAAGAACTTTTATTCAAAAAGTAAAGGTCGAAAATTCATTATTCGCGATAACGTCAAATATGCGATGAGGCATACTCTTATAAAGGGCTGAAATCACATGGGGCTCCATTCCTTCATCATCACATGGGGCTCCATTCCTTCATCATCACATGGGGCTCCATTCCTTCCCATCACATGGGGCTCCT
Source organism: Allodiplogaster pararmata (assembly GCA_964056735.1). Classification (NCBI taxonomy): domain Eukaryota; kingdom Metazoa; phylum Nematoda; class Chromadorea; order Rhabditida; family Diplogasteridae; genus Allodiplogaster; species Allodiplogaster pararmata. The sequence continues at coordinate 37,851,980 of OZ057405.1, forward strand.
CCATTCCTTCCCACTTCTTCACGTTGCAGCTTTCAGCTCCGCCACGTTTCCGTACTGCTTGTTGTTTTCGTATACACGTCGTCTCCAAAGTCCACAAAGTTTTTCATTGGATTTAAATCTGGATAATGGGCTGGTCAAACTAGTTGTGTTACGTGATTGACCGCCAACAGGCTCGGGTAGAGGCACTAGTGTGGATAGGTGCATTGTCTTGCGGAAAGACTAGGCTGCGAGATTGATGTCCTCTCAGAAATGGTATGAGATTGTTCTAAAGCAAAGCCTGGTAACCGGCTGAATTCAGTTTGGAAGATGGGAACAAAATGGTGAGCTTTTCAAAAGCCGAAAAAGCCGCCCAACACATGGCGGATCCTCCCACAAACTTCTGATGCTGCTTGCGTAGATCTCGGCAATAGCAGTTAAAGCCATCAGATCCGTCAAGACTGATTTTTTTTATCAGAAAATATCATCTGAAAACGTTTGAATTAAAAAAAATTAAAACTGAGGAGTAATAAAACTTTAAAATTCACCTTTGACCAATTCCGAGCCATATTGTTTCTGGCGAAGTCTAGGCATGCTTGATGATGTTGGGGAGTGAGGTGAAGATCTTTCATCATTTTCTGACGTGTAAGATGAGAATTAAGATTGATGGAGTGGAGAATAGAACTGTTTGAGACGGCAAGCTCTGATTTAAGGTCATAGCGGAAACAGTAGAATTTTTTTCAATTTTCAATTCAATTCATTTATTCCATGCAAGAACAACAACTTGTAATACAATTATGAATGGTAGTTCCAATTAGCATGGACGCGTAGGATAGGGAGACAAGGAAAAAAAAACAATCATTCATTCAAAAGTGCTGAATGGCATTCAACTAATCCAAATATCATCTAAGAAAAAAAATGATATGAAATAGCGTCTATAGTTATTTATAATCAGAAGATTGTGTCCTATACATATGTATGTAAAAACAAATAATCGTCAATCTGTTACACTCGGACAAGGAAGCACAACTTCAAATGGAATTTTTTTTTAGTCTTGTCGCAAAACTTGAAGAACTTTCGATTACAACGATATCTTCCGGAAGGGAGTTCCATATTGCTATTGATCTAGAGACAAACGTAGACAACCTAGCCGGGTAAACGATAGGCAGACGAATTCTGAGAGAGTGCGCTTGTCTTGTATTATACTTGGGGGGAGATAAAATGTATAGAAAGGAAAAATCGAGAGAGCATTTGTTATGTAAACATTTGTGCAAAAAACATAGATCTCTGAATGCTCGACGATATTCTAATGACTCAGTTTTGAGCAGTTTCAATCTCTGAGAATAAGGCAGGCTTACATTACCACATCTATATAACAGCCTTCTAGTAAAATTACGTTGTACATATTCTAAATCATTGATGAGGTATTTCGTGGTAGGGGACCAAATTTCAGTCCCGTATTCGAGAATCGGTCTAACGTATACATTAAAAGCAAGCATGAGCATTTCGCATGATTTGGTCTTGAAAGCCTTCAGAATAAGGTTTGCAGTAGAAGAGGCTTTTTTACAAATCTTCTCAATATGAGAATTGAAACGGAAATCATGAGTTAACAAAATCCCTAAATCTTTAACCTGGTTGGTAACAATCAATGGAATATGGTTGATAGAGTAGGGGTGAAACACCGATTGCTTGCCTATATGAAGAACAGTACATTTAGAAGTTGATAGAGTAAGGTTCCACTGAGTGCACCACTCAAATATATTGTTGACTGCTGTTTGTAAGTCATCTGAATATAAGGGTACTTGAGCTAGCAGCTTAACATCATCGGCAAAAATACTGAAGCGAATAGTAGCAGGGATAACTTTCTTGATGTCGTCAATGAACAGTAAAAACAACAACGGGCCTATTGAAGAACCTTGAGGAACACCACTTAAAACTGAAGCTGGTACTGAGTTGATACCATCGATGATCACTGATTGTTTACGGGAGTTGAGGAAAGAAGAGATAAATTTAAGTGCTGGCCCTACAATACCAAGTGAATTCAATTTAAACAATAGAAATCGAATATCTACAGAATCAAAAGCTTTTGAGATGTCTAGGAAAATTACATCAATATCAATACTTGAACTCAGAGAGTGGGTTATGAAGGAATATGATTCGGCTAAAGAAGTGATTGTCGATCGATTAGGTCGAAAACCGGCTTGAAAAGGGGAGAGCAATGAACGCTCTTCAAGATACTTTGAAATAGAATTAACAATAACTTTTTCCATTACTTTAGAAATCGAGCAGGTTAAAGAAATGGGTCTGTAATTTGATAAGATAGGAGGTCCTTTGTTTTTGAGCAGAGGCTTTACAATAGCAAACTTCCACATATCGGGTACGATTCCAGTCATTAAACAGTTGTTGAATAAAATACGCAGAGGTTTCAACAACGCAAATTTACATTTTTTGATAAAAATGTTCGGAATGGAATCGGGTGAGGTATTACATTTATTCTCTAACTTAGAAACAGCCTCGATTATCATTTGATCATCAATTATTTCAAGAGAAAAGTGTTGATCGAAGGGAGCTAAAATAGGGACAGGAAGAACATTCTGAGACGGTTCAGAGAAAGTTGATGAGAACTGAGAAGAAAACATTTCAGCTTTTATGGAAGGGTCCGTCACTACCGTTCCACTACTGTCATACAAAACATAGGAATCGTTTTGAGATTTAATACGATTTGTACAATACGAGAAAAACTGTTTACGGTTGCCTTTAACAATCAGAGAAGATTCCTTAGATGTTTCAAAATCATAAAGCTCAGAAGAAAAATTTCTTGATAGATTTTTACAATATTCGGAGTAAGGAGCAGTAATTGAAACTTTCTGAAGCTTATTGAATAAGCGTTGAATACGCGCTGGATATCTATAGGAGGACGAATTAGGAACAACAGTTGGCACAAAGCGATCGATAAGGTCACATAGTAGATCAACGATATAGTTGTAAGCTTGATTAGGGTCAAGAGATGATAATGCCAAGGTCCAATCATGACAGTAAATAAAGTACTCAATCATATGCCAGTTTGCCTCAGAATAAAGTTTTATAGGCTTGATTATGTCATCGAATACTTTGGAGGTAATACAATCGAAACAAATAGAATTATGATCGCACTGGGATGTGAAGGGAGCAATAACACTAGAAGAAGAGATAATCGGATGATTGCATAAAAGAAGATCAAGAATGTTCTGACTTCGAGTCGGCATCAGAATGTACTGAGTGAAATGGTTATCACAACAGTAATTAAGAAATTGAGTAGAAGAATAGCTCTTAGAACACGTCAACTTGTCCCAATCAATACAAGGCAAATTCAAATCACCAACGATTATGAGAGGGACATTGGGAATGGTATTTAAAGAGAAGTATGCTAATAACTCATTCATGATATCGTCTGGGGCACTGGGAGATCGATAAACACACATTAATCTAACCCGAGAAAAATATGAATTTTTGTCACTACATTGTAACTCAACTGTAATAGCTTCACATTCTGAAACTGACATCGACGAAGTTGCTACTGGACTGAGTCTAGATTGCACTAAAATTGCTACTCCGCCACCTCTGTTACTGATATTAGAGTTTCTATCAGAACGAAAAACAGAATATGGTTTATTTGAATGTAAAATGACATCAGGTTCACTATCGTGTAACCAAGTTTCTGAAAAGCAAATAGCATTGTATTGCGTTAAAGATAATAAATGATTAAGATCGTACAATTTATTCCGTATAGAGCGACAATTACTATAGTAAAAACTAAAATTTCCTCTAATACTATGTTGGCTATTCCAAATATCAGAAGAAGTAACCAGGCTATCGCCATCAGCACTACTGACCTATTTCTGTACATCGTTTGCGTCCATCCTTTTTCCTCTTGTCACCGTCACGTTTTGAAGAGAACCATTAGCCTCAGCGTCTGTCTTCGGAGTGTATAGAGGACGCGGATGAGAGAATCGAATGAGCCTTGTTCCTTGTACCCCCCACTCCATCAATCCAGCTTTGTCGTTTCTTTCTTTAGCGAGTTTCTTGCAGTCCTTCTCGAGTTGGAGTCCTTCTCTGGTAAGGTCTTCTCTCGCGTACGCGTGAGGAAATATGCGAAGTACTTCAGGACGACGGACTCGTAGTTTTCGAAGTACTTCTGTTCGGAGAGATGGCGATGGGAAATGAATCTTAAGAATTCTTCTCTTGTTCTCTTCATTTCCGAAGCGTCGATGAGTGATAGAACCTTGGTTGAATGCATTAGTGAGAAAAGGTATATTGAGTTCACTAACGAGAGAATCAAGAAGTTTTCCATCATGTTGATCCGTGGCGTCTTTTCTTATCTCCTCCGGAATGCCGACCAAAACGATGTTGTGAGCCTTCTCTTCCAGAATGACTTTGTCTTCCTGAAGGACTCTCCTGACCGCGTCATAGGCGAGAAGTTCAGGCTGCGATATGAGAGAGGAAGTCATCAAAGAGTTGGATGGAGGGGCCGGGGTTTGGGTTGTGAGCTTAGAGAGAAGAGGAATGAGAGAAGATAATGTCGTCATCATTGAGGTTACTGCATTCAGAAGTTGGGAGAATTGGTCGCTTTGACGGTTGACAGCTTGGATCAGAATTTGTACATCAGATGAGGGTTGAGAAACTGACGAGGGAACAGACATATCTGTTTGTTTGGAATTGGTTTGAGAAAAGGACTGGTTCAACAATTGATATAGAAAGAATCAATATGAGAGCAATAGGAAGGGTCACCGCTCAGTGTGATAGCAGAGCGAAAGAGTTCGAAAACGAGGGAACAGACATATCTGTTTTTGATGCTCTTCTCGCGATTTATCGCTCTTGTCTTTTCGTAAGTTCACGGGGACGACCTTTGGAGACTTCTAGTACGACGTGTCTACAAAAACAACAAGTAGTTCGGAAACGTCGCGGAGCTCGAAGCTACAATCGTGAAGGAGTGGGACGGAATCGAGCCCCATGTGATTTCAACCCTTCATAAGAGTATGCCTGGTCGCAAATTCGACGTTATCGCGAATAATGATTTATTGACCTTTTTTTGAATTTAAGTTCTTAATAAAATGTTAAACACGAAAAAGGTAGAGGGGGCCATTATTGTGACACGGTCATTTTTTTAAAGAAAAAAATGGTTTTTTTTGATAACCGGAAGTCATATTTCTTTGAAAATTAAACTACCTTAGTTTTTTAACGCGAGGAAAATTATAAAAATTATCTCTTCCAATTTCCTTACACTGTTTCGCTGAAATCATGCAAATTGAGGGGGGGGGCAACATTGTGACGCGCACTGTATGTGGAAAGAGGTAAGAGGAATGAACGGTTCTACTATTTACATTGCCCAACCTCCCCTTCCCGTGGATCTTCAAAAACTAGTGGTGTCTCCCGGTATTCAATTCATTTCAATTCAATTCATTTAGTATGCCTGGTCGCAAATTCGACGTTATATAATCTCATTCCCGGTTAATTCGAGTACACCCGAGGACTAGCTTCTGTACGAGCGCCAGCTTATTTTTGATCGTCTACAAATTAGAGAAAAATTTATTCAAACGGATTCTATCTCGTATTATGCGGCTATTGGATGCCTTCGTCGAGATTTATGTTAGTGGCAAAGTTGGGTCAGAAAAGCTTTAATGGAAATATGAAAATTTACCAGGATATGCATTCATAATCGCACAGGCCTCTCCTCGTCCTCTGCCGCGCTCCATATTGCTCAATGAGAAGGAAGCGGATGTTGCCGCCCTTGCTTCTCCGCGTCCTTCATCCTCTTCCACGTTCTCTTCTCCGCGCCCTTCTTCCGCTTCCGCCCGGCGGCTACGGAAAGGGTACACAGTCTTTCCAGGAGAAACCATGCTCAACAAGTCTCTTCCGCGTAGATGTAAACGGCAGGCCTCTAACGAAAATACTTTATAACGTATAAAAAGACTCGATTCCTCATCGGATCCACACTTTTATAAAATAGACAATTGGAACAACGTTTAGCTAAGTAAAGAAAAAACAAATTTGATTTGTACATGACAGAGGACCCAAAATTATGATAGTACATATATGATAGAACTCAACCATACAACGCGTGAAAATTTGGAAATATTGAATTGAAAACACGACCTAGTTAATTTTTGGTCGTTCAAAGGTAGATTTGTTCTTAATTATCAGATGAAAGATATATTTCGGAAAGTTTTTCTTTCCTATAGAGACATTTTATTGAGCTGCGCTCCCTGGATGTTTATTGATATTTTGAGTACTGTAGGAACTTTTGAGTACTGTAGGAACTTTCGTCAGTTTATAATCAGAGAACAGAAGCATAGTTGCTCAATAATTGATTGTTTTGAGATTCAACTTAGTATTCATATTGAATTTTTTAGGCAATTGTTAAGGAGCAGATTCATCAAAAAAATTATTACCTTAGAGCTCTCAAAACTTTTTTATTGTAGTAATATAATGTGCAAAAAATTTTATGCAAAGATTATGCAAAAAATATAGAACTTATGCTGTTTTGATAAATTAAGTTCATTCAATTGAAACCCGTTCGCTTTGGTTGTAAAACTAGTTTTTTAAAAAGTCTATTTCATAAAGGATACTAGACTACAATTCGAGTAATGAATTTTTGCGATCGGAAGCAATAGTAAACCGAAATAAGATTCTATAATATACATACATATTCTCGTATGCCTGTTCCCAAATTTTCCTTAATTTTGTTTCGCTTTTCGCTGCTACAATTATGAAGTGTATATTATATCAATGATCTCAATATTATTATTCATTTATTCCTTGTATACATAATCACACAGAGGATGTTATCGCATTTGCGAAAAGGCAAGCATGTGAGAATAGAATCGGGTTGAATTCACAGAAAATAAATTGCAAAATTTCACAGTAATTCTAGTTTGTGACTGAGATAAAAATAAACAACAAAAAAAAGGATATAAAAATGAGTCAATGTAACTGAAATATAATTTCACAGGTAAAATTGAGCATTAGGGAAAAAATTAGGAGAGACGCAGCTTTGAGCTCGGAACAATGATTTCGAGTGGTAAAAGCAAAACTGAGGACTTGAAGGCATCAGAAGAAGTGAGAGATACCATTTCAGATGGTAGAGAATTCCAAGTATCTATACATCTTGATACACAAGTAGAATGACCACTTGGTAGTTTGAAAGGTAGAATAATCCTGAGAGAATGGGAGCTGCTATGGGTGTAAGGCGAAGGATGTATTTTGAGAAGGTTGGTGTAATCAAGCGAAGTGTTACCATGCACAATTTTATGAACAAAACAGAGATCCATAACATTTCGCCTATATTCTAAGGTAGTGAGTGACAAAGTACTTAATCGAGAGAGATAGTCAGTGGAAGGAAAACCGGCTCTGGCAAATACCCGTCTGGAAAACAGTCTCTGTACTACAATATGTTAAGATTTGCAAAAAAAATTCGGAAGAAACCGCAAAAAACGTAGGCGTTTTTGGGATACTTTTATAAGTCAATCGAATTCTTTCCACTTACAATCAGGATCGAATCCCGAATAATAGTTGTCTTCTTTGAAAATGTAAACCAAATAAAAAACTTATAAAATCATTATTAGACTAAACATTCAACTTGTGCATACAAACAAAGTTTTGAAGAAGTTCGGGTAAATGAGTGTATTTGTTTGTGTTGATCTTTTTCGTTGAAGTAGAAATTTGGGTTTTATAGTAAAGGAACAAATTTCGACATCTAAACTGCAAATTTGGATTCGACTTACTGATATTTGCCCTTATTTCTGTCCAAGCGATTTCATATCACGAACACAAGAAAAAAATATGCAAATACAGGGTGCGGCAAAAGTATTGAACGACGAGTTATGGTGGCTGCGCATCGCATGCGTACTGCAATCATCGATCTTCATCTCCAAACAAGGTCCACTTAAGAAATCGCAAAAACACTCAAAATTAACCACTCGGTCGTTTCGAAATCCGTGGCTCGTTTCAAAGAAACAGGAGGATTTTTGGATCGTCATAGTAGTGCACGACCAAAGATGGCTACCAGCACAGTCTTTGTAAAACGAGTGCGAAGCAGGATCGCCCGTAGTGCGAAAGAACATGCGGTAAAGTGTTAAAGAGCTTAAGATCTCAGAAAGATCCGTCAGAAAAATTGTTCATAACAAGCTTTCATATTACCGAGAAAAAATCAGCTCTCCTAACTTAACAAAACAAGCTTGCCAGAAAAGAAAAATGCAGAGTTCTTTTGTCGCGTTTCGCAACTGACTCGGTTCCTCAGTTCATCTTCTCTGATGAGAAATCATTCAAAATAGAAGAGGAGTTCAAATCCCAAAACAAACGCGTTCTTGCTCAAACTTCTTTGGAGGCTGATAAAAAAGAGCAATTTGCTCCTCAGGCAAGCGTCCCTTGTTCTTCGTTGAAGAAAACGTTAAAATTGATCGACATCTGTAGACGGAAAAAAATTCTTGAAAAATGTATTGAAGCCCTGAGAAGATGCTCATTTCAAAGGAGAGAGGTATGTCTTCCAGGAAGACGAAGCTCCTTCTCACACTGCAAAGTTCACGCAAGATTGGTGCGCAGCAAACTTACCCGCTTTTTGACAAAGTCCGAATGGCCCGCTTCCTCTCCCGACCTGAACCCGCTGGATTACTCTGTTTGGGGATATTTACAGTCCAACAACTCCTGAAAATTTGACTTTTCTCAAGGCCCGCCTGCTCACAGAATGGAACAATCTTTATGATGAATACCTGCGAGACACGGTCCAGCAATTCGAGCATCGTCTCAGGCATGTTGTAAGAGAAAGAGGAGGCCGAAGCAAATAATTTTTCTTCATTGTTACTATCTCGAGTGGAATATTGAATTCCGGAACAGTAGAGCAGTTCATAAGTCGTCTCCGTAACGAGAATGTGCTAAGTGAACTAGAGAATAATCAATAGCATTTAGAAAATTGCCTTACCTGTCTTCAAACTTATGTATCATTTACTTTGTGTATCACCATAACTTTGCATTGTAAAATTTCGATAAAATAAATAAATAAATAAATGAACCTGTATGCAATAAATATTTTCATACTAAAGACTTGATTTGCTTGCTTTTTTCTAAAAACAAATGGTTAATAATTACCGTTCCATACTTTAGCTGCACCCTGTACATTCGTCGAAACTTTGTTTTGTTCATCAATGAATCTTTTTCAAAACTTCAGAATGGTACTTGCATGTAATAAAGCAATAAAATTCCCATGTAGAGGCTTTAGGAAGAAAGAAGTATCGATTACAGGGTTAACTACAGTGTTAAGCAGAATCATTCCAATGAATCATTGGGCGCTAAATTTGAACTGAAAAAACTTCGAATTGGTTTTTGATTTTGAAGAACAGTTTTCTATGAACATTCTCACGAAGTTTGGAGGAATTTTGTTCATTTTGAGAAGTATGGTAGCAGCCAAAAAGCAGCGCACTTCAATTCTCGATATGCACAGCCGCAGGTACAAGCCGCCGGTATAAATGCTTGCTCTCCCGATCTAAACCTCTTCGACTACATTCTCTGGGGATACTGCTGAAGTACACCACAGTTTCGTTGCCTGAAATCGTTTCTGAAGAGAGCTTGGATCTCTCCAGCGCTTTTCTAACTTTGCCTTTGGTTGACATCCAACTTTTTGCGGACGACATAAAACTTTCAACAGTTTTTGATGCACAGAAACAAACTGAAGCGCACTCTCATTTCTGTTTTGCCACATCTTTTTTTCTAGAATACTGCAAAAAAATTGCAGTTGAGCATTGCTGAAAAAAAAATGCAATGTACTTTACCTTGGCAAAAAGAACCCAAAACTCAGTTAATCTGTCTCTCCTTCTTCTCTATTTACACCTTCTACTCCCGTTCGAGATCTAGGGGTTCTAATTGAGATCTAGGGGTTCGTTCGAGATCTAGGGGTTCTAATTGATACAAATTTCTTTTTTCGAACTCATTATTCTTTGTTTGCTCGGAAATCTTCGAATATTGTCTACTGTATTTTCCGCACTTTGAAGTGTAAAGTGCCTGCTATTTATATCAGATGCTTCCAGATATATGTTATTCCTTTATGAGAGTTTTCTTCTTCTGTATAAGAAAGATATAAGACAAATTGAGATAGTTAATCATGTATTCACTAAACTTTCACACTACCGCTGTGTAGATTACAAATTGAGATAGTTAAGCATGTATTCACTAAACTTTCACACTACCGCTGTGTAGATTACTACTCTAATGCTTCTTTTCCTGATTATGAAACCCGTTTTAACAACTTTTCTCCTCAAACTCTCCATCATAGACGTGTTTGCGATGATCTTATATTAGCTTTCAAAATTATTCGTTGTGAAGTCATTATACCCATTCGTAGTCTATTTGTCTTCAAGCCATGTAACGGTAGAGTACCTCATTTGCTTTTTTCTTATCCGTAAAAAGGACCTTGGATGTCAAATTTACCGACCGAACTAATGAATTGTTCTAACTCTAAAATTTTCAACAAAAAAACTTGTAAAATCTTTCTCGATTATGCAAGTTCTTGGCTTGAACTCTTCGAACATTTAGACTAACTTTGATCCATGATAACAAACCCTAAATTCTACATCTTGTCAACTACATTTATTTCTCAAACTTCTAATTTTTCTTTCCTCATCAGCTTCCCATATGTGTAGTACATAAATTGTACCAGATCCAAGAACGGAAAGTGGAAATGGAAGGTGGAGATTGAAATGGATGACGCCTTCATCTTCATAGAATACCCTTGGATGCCGTTCGCGTAGTACAAACAGTATCTCTCCTACTGTAATCCGTCTCAGCTCCAAGAAGAGACCGGGGCTTGGCAACCCCCGGTTACGTACGAAGTGACAGTGTCCTCGGGTATTGCTCTTCTCTTCTCTTCTCCAACTACAGAAGCTGACTCCATCTCTTGAAAATAACTCTGACAATAATGAAAATCCCCTTCCCCCAATTTGAAATTATTATACAATAATTTTTTACAATATATATCATGATTTTTTCTATTTATGAAGAATCCTAACCCTTTTCATTGTCGTGATGTTTTTTCCCTCTGATATGAGAAGTGCGTTCGTGTGTTTTTCTTTATTTCTATATTGTATCTTCACACCGAAAGGTTTATCATAAACAAATGAATAAAAAAAAAGAAATATCATAAACAAATTAATAAAATAAATAAATAACTTTCACTCAGAGTATCTTTCTGCCGTCATAGTTAAACATTTAAAAAAACAAAATTTTTTCCATTCTCAAATTTTTTTCCCATTCTCCAAAAAAAAAATTTCCCATTCTCAATCATCTATAGCTTATTCAAAGTCACTATAGAAAGTCACAAAAGTCACTAAGATAAAAAAGTATCGTGAAATCACTAACAAAGTATATTAAAACGTGGAAAACTATTCAGGGATGCCAGTAACAACTTCGTGTTTTACGGTTAATTGCGCTGATCCTTGTCAGTTAATGATAAAAAATTACGTCTATTCTTCTTTTCAGCACTCAAGTTTTTGAAGCTGTTCTTTCGCATCATCCGTCAGTTTCTAACCAACGCTCAGGATTCCATTGTAGATGTTATTTGCTTTCGACTTGCTTAAATTGGTTACATTAAGTCATGCAGAACTCTCTGATCTGAAATTTGGTTACATTAAGTTAAATTGGTTACATTAAGTCATGCAGAACTCTCTGATCTGAAATTTGGTTACATTAAGTTAAATTGGTTACATTAAGTCATGCAGAACTCTCTGATCTGAAATTTGGTTACATTAAGTTAAATTGGTTACATTAAGTCATGCAGAACTCTCTGATCTGAAATTTGGTTACATTAAGTTAAATTGGTTACATTAAGTCATGCAAAACTCTCTGATCTGAAATTTGGTTACATTAAGTTAAATTGGTTACATTAAGTCATGCAGAACTCTCTGATCTGAAATTTGGTTACATTAAGTTAAATTGGTTACATTAAGTCATGCAGAACTCTCTGATCTGAAATTTGGTTACATTAAGTTAAATTGGTTACATTAAGTCATGCAGAACTCTCTGATCTGAAATTTGGTTACATTAAGTTAAATTGGTTACATTAAGTCATGCAGAACTCTCTGATCTGAAATTTGGTTACATTAAGTTAAATTGGTTACATTAAGTCATGCAGAACTCTCTGATCTGAAATTTGGTTACATTAAGTTAAATTGGTTACATTAAGTCATGCAGAACTCTCTGATCTGAAATTTGGTTACATTAAGTTAAATTGGTTACATTAAGTCATGCAGAACTCTCTGATCTGAAATTTGGTTACATTAAGTTGAATTGGTTACATTAAGTCATGCAAAACTCTCTGATCTGAAATTTGGTTACATTAAGTTAAATTGGTTACATTAAGTCATGCAGAACTCTCTGATCTGAAATTTGGTTACATTAAGTTAAATTGGTTACATTAAGTCATGCAGAACTCTCTGATCTGAAATTTGGTTACATTAAGTTAAATTGGTTACATTAAGTCATGCAGAACTCTCTGATCTGAAATTTGGTTACATTAAGTTAAATTGGTTACATTAAGTCATGCAGAACTCTCTGATCTGAAATTTGGTTACATTAAGTTAAATTGGTTACATTAAGTCATGCAGAACTCTCTGATCTGAAATTTCAAGATGAAAGGTCGACTTTAAACTTTCTCAATGGTTTCAATTTGTCGAGATAAAATGCTCAACCGGTTTGCACAAAGCGAATCCATAATGTCTCTAGTTTCTACCTAAAAAGCCTAAATTCTCCCGTTCAAGGAGCGAAGATAAGATTAGTAGGGGGTGGAACAAGATTAGTAGGGGGTGGAACAAGATTAGTAGGGGGTGGAACAAGATTAGTAGGGGGTGGAACAAATTAATGGACTTTTTTATGACAATCGAAAAAAAAGGCTAATTAGGGTGGACTTGTTATAGTAGCTAGTATTAAAGCATCAACTAGTCAACTTTTCTTTTAAAAAATTTAGTTTTAGTGTAAAATTTGGCGAATATTGTCAAAGTTTCTCCTTGCCAAGACCAGAATTTAGCCGTCGAATGTTTTTAATCCATTTTTTGCAGCTTTGAATTGGTATGTAAGAAATCCAGAAGATATTTATTTTCTATGAGAGGTCGCCTAGTGTTTTCAGGGAACACTTAAAGAAAAGAAAGAGCAGGAATAAGGAATTGGACATATAAATATAAGATAGATAATAGAGAAGGATTTGTAGATAAATTAATAGATGTAGAGAAACATCAGAGAGAAAGTGTTTGAGAGAGAACTAGAAAGAGAAAAGAGAAAGATAGGAAGAAAAAGAATAAGAGTGAAAAGAAGAGAGCCGAAGCGATATAAAGAAATATATAATAACACCTTAGAAAAAGGTGGAATTAAAAGTGCGAAAGACATTGAGGATGATGCAGATTAAAAAGATGCAAAGAAAAGCATTGGGATTAAGAGATACAGAGAGTCGTAAAGGAGCAGTAAGTCAAATGAGAATAAAGGACCCTTGATTGGCTGCATAAGAAACTAAAGATGTTGCATAAACATAAAGCCCGTTCTAGCCAAGCAGCCACGCAGTTCAGGCCAGACAGAAAAAAAATTGGTCGCGACCCTATGTGTAATTACCCTATGAACGAAAGAAGGTTTTTTAGTTAGGCAGTAAAGGCAAAGGTTCAAGGATAGCGCTACTTCTGATTACCAGGCCACCGTGCAAATAGAGAGTTTTTGACAAGAATCTGCTTCATATCACTTACGCATCCAGAGGTTAAATAGTCATGTAAGACCTTTTGTCAGCAGGCCTCTGTTTTTCCAAATCATAAGGAGGGACCCTTATGTGAAAATTTTTTCGTGGGCCTTTGTTTTTTATCATTAGGGGGTACCCTTGTGTGAAATTTTTTCCCGCGTTTGGCGGGAGTCTGTACCTTTTTCTTGCTCACTAAAAAACCCCTGTGAAGAATGTGCGTTGACTTAAAGAATCAGTAATCAAATAGTAGGTGGTTTTCGAAGCATCAAAACACATTTTCTCGGTGGTTCCGTCTATTTTCGTGCCTTTTTCATTTAATAGAGTTAAGTGGGACATATTTTGAAGATTGAGGAAGAATAAATGCTTATTTCTGAGGAACAGGTCGCGGTCTACAGCGAATCACTTGGCTCTTCTGAAACCATATGCTCTCTCAGAATAAGATTTACGAGAAAAGAGGCTGTACAGGTTGTAAGTAAGGTTGTAAGTCAAATTCGATTACGAGAGAAAGTCATTCTTTCTCTTTTACTTTCTCTATCTCTCTTTCCCTCTCTCTCTCTATCTCTCTCTCTCTCTACATATCTTTCCATCTCTCTCTATCTCTCTATATATTTCTTTCCCTCTCTCTCTTTCCCTCTCTCTCTCTCTCTTTCCCTATCTCTCTATCTCTCCCTATCCACCTTTCCCTCTCTCTTTCTCTCTCTCTCTTTTGCTCTCTCTCTCTCTCGCTCTCTCTCTCTCTGCCTGCCCACTCTCTTCTCAGCACCCTGTATCTTCCGCTTCCTTTTTCTTCGTTCCGCATTTGCGTACAGCATGAACTGCCAGGGTGTGTGTGGGGAGAGAAGGGGAAAAGGAAGGGGAATGGGAGGAGTGAGAGCATGAAACTCTCTTTTCCCGCTCCTCCCCCCTCTTTCGCCCTTTCTCCACACGGGCATCCCGCCATTCCAATCTGGCGGTATATAAGCTCAGCCGGTTTCTCTCCTCCCTGATCCCCCATCATCATCACCATTCTATCTTCTTTGGTGTTTTGTTGACTGTCATCGAGCGCAGAAGAGCCTTCTATCTCTTTCTCTCTGTTCAGCTTCCGTTTGCAGCGGAGGGAGACGCAAGAAGAGTCAGGCAGTCCACCCGAGTGTCTTCGACTCACAATAGGACAACACATTTCCGCTGCACACGTAAAACGGTTACCGAATCGTCCTATTCAAAAAACTCTTTTTTCGGTTTTAATTGAACACCGCAACATGTCAAATTGTTCAGGAAAAAAACTAGGAAAGCAGTTCTTTTTAGAATGCAAACACTTAGTTACTCTAAGGCACAATTACTTAGGTACCCGGAAGTCTGAACTCGGCTTTCATAGAATTCTTTTCTTTTTCAATATCCCAGAACTTGACTAGGGTGTATTCGGCTGAAAGGGTCGATTTGGGGCGTGAATGATTTGATAAGATTCGTTTTTGATGAGGCCTGTACAGCTAATCCTTTATTTTTTTGATATTGCTCATAGATGAAACGTCTGGATGGGTATGGCTCAAAACTCTTTTCAATTACTACTATCCACGTGTGGAAGGGTTCTAGCGGTTTCTATCGCTGATTAAATCGCTTTGAACTGCTAACTTAAAACGTTATGATTAAAAATTTTAGAGAAAAACTTGCAGCTACGAGGGAAAAGGTATTCGCCTAAAGAAAAAAGTTTTCCCAAAAGACAAAGGAAGACCATCTGGATGTTAAGAAGAAATGGAAGACCCTCGAGAGCGAGCATACAAGGCAGTTGCCTACACCGCCGTGACTTTCTCCTTGCTCGCTGTCCTTTCCGTCTGCATCTCAATGCCGATCGTCTATAACTTTGTCGAGCACGTCGAGCAACAGACCAAGCGAGACCTCCACTTCTGCAAGGTGAGAAAAGGTTTTCAAAGCAGTGTGTGCGTGTATCAAAAAGCTCTCGCCTTATGAATACTAATTGAACCATCACACAAACAAAAGCTAATGTACCGGCTGGGTTAAAACCCAGCTATCTCTCGTTTTGAGAGGATGCAAGCGCGTTACCAGTTTCGTTACCAGAATGCAAGCGCGTTACCAGTTTCACTTGTGGACGCAGGCTTATACTTGGCACGAGTTAGCGTGTTCAACGAGCAGACTTGCATTACTTGAAATCAGGCTTGATTTCAAGTTGAGTCCTAGCCGCTCATTTATATTGTGGGTAGGCTAAACTTAATACGTCGTGAGTATGCTAAACTTAATACTTTAACTGGTGACGTACCCACACTCCCGGTCAAGGGAATAGAGATGGGTTCGATGCCGCCGTTTGCACTAGCTTTTGTTCCTGTGATAGTTTAGTCAAAACTGAATAGTGTTTTTGAGTTCTAACACTGATTGGATTTTTCTGAATTACTGGTTTGAAACTTTTTGATTTATGTGGTTAAAAGGGCGTTCAGCTTTTAATAAAACCGGTATTTGAGTTGGTGCTTTCGGGTTTGGCTACTGAGCTTTTTCCGAGTGATGTGACACTCTTTGTCAACAACCCTTACCGATAATGATGCTAATTGGCATCAAGTCTTCTCAGTATTCATCATCCTTCTTCAAGATAAATGATCAATGTTCTGGTGTTCGAGAAGGTCAAGTACTTTGAGTATTTGCTTATTTACTTTGGAGCAAGCAGCTTTTTCTCTGGTTTTAGATTAGCGTTTTCATTTCCAACTCCACAACATCAAAAATCAACAAATACAAATGTAGCTTCATAAATTTAGAATATGACATGAGTTGTTAAAGTTTAAGGAGAAGATAGCATGGATTTTTTGACCTATGATTAGATGACGACTTAAATTGTATCAGTATCTTTTCTCGCCCGAAATGCTTATTGAACGCTCACTTTACTCGAGAAAATCTTTTCCGAACTACTCGTATACTTGAGTGTTTGGGGGATTAATGAGCTTTCCCAAGGATATAAACAAGAAAGTTTGCGCATTTCCACTGTTTCTCACTAGTTTGTGGCAACAGAGAAAACCTCTCAAAGAGTACTGAAAAAATTGCAAGATATTTCTATTTATAAGAACAGGGTGAAAATCTGGTAAATTAAGAAGGCTCTCTAGCATAAATTTTAGCTTTAAAATTTACTTGGAATCTAGAACTCGAAGGTAATTGAGGAGAAGTTCAGTTTTCTCAAAAAACCGCTTATGTGGCCAAGGCTGTAGTCAAATTACCGAAAAAGTGGTTCGATCATTTAATGACTTGTCCTCCCCTAGAAACTTTTCTATACACATTCTTTGAAAATGCCTGTTTAGGATCTTATCGAAGTTTTTGCGCAAACGGAACCCACTTACTCACAAAGTTAACGAAATTATCCAATCTTGTACAATTTGCACTTGTTTCAATTCATCTTATCGCAGCAATTTTTTATAATATAGAGTTATACAACGCGTACATTGAACTCTTAGTCAGTGAAGCATCTTGAATATAAACAGAACTTACCTTTTTATAAACGTTTTTTTTCCAAATTACAAAGATTTAATGATAAGATATTCTCATTTTTCGGAGAAGGCTGGGCTAAAGAAGCTTATTTTCGAATGAGTGAGTTGGATTTCTTTTTTTATAAACTTATTTACATCTGTACTCAACTACAGAAACTTTCATTTTCAATTGAATTGAATAAATTAGTTTGATCAATTCCTCTCTTCAACATTGATTTTGAGTTTTATTCAACTCTCTGGGTCATCTATGTTTCGATCCCTCGATCATCTATATTTCGAACTCTTAAAACTTTTATGCGAACTTTTCGATATTTCAGCGCTTGGAATTTGATTTGCTTTGATCATCAAATGCATGGTATTATAGTTTTTCGTGGAAGTTTTTATGATCTTAATTATTGAAGAAAGAGAGAGAAATGGAGATAGAGAGAGAAATCGCGAAAGAGAAAGAGAGAGAGAGATAAAGAGTGAGAAAGAGAGAGAGAAAGACCGAAGTATAGAAAGAGGCCCAGAAAGAGAAACAAGAGACGGATTACTGAGAAAGCATGTTTTAAAAGGGCATAAAATTCTAATTACTCTGAGAGGTGAAAAGATTTTTGTTTCTATAAGCTACATATACTGCTCTTGCAATTGCTAAAATCTCTATTCGATTCGTGGATTAACCTTTTTTTGTTGGAAGATTGAGCCTCACTAACACGTAAAAACTGACCAATGGCGGGACAATGAGAGAAATGAGGATCTTCCTTTGCCTATTTCCCTTGCTTGAGTCAGGTTTTTTGCTATTTGGGGGATTTAAATGGAACAAGGATGTTCTCTGCCTCAAGCTTGACGCTCTTTGTTCAATCATTATAAGTATCTTCATTAATAGCTCCACACTTATTCCAATAATGAATATTCTGATATTGAAAACATCTTAAGAGAGAAAATCTTTTAAAAATTTCGGAAAAGTTTGAGCAAAACAGATTCGCTCATTTCATTCATATAAATGGTCCCAAAGTCTGTTCAGACAATAGTCTTACAAAAACCTCAGCTATGTCAATGAAGCCTTATTCTTTGTGCTGCCCAATGGTCTGAATTTTCTTTCTTTCCCACTTTAGATTTCCAAGTGTCTTAGAAGTACAGTGTCAAAGAAAAAATAAACGTCCAGGTTCTGTTGTTTTGTTGTTTTATTTACAATTTAGAAGAAGAGAAAGATCACGAACTGAAGATTAAGAAAACCGGAACACTTCATGTATGTCAAATATGAAGCAGGACTTTTCTCACAATGGCATGCATCAATCAGCATCTTTATCCGACTATGCTCCTTCTTAAACTATGTGTTTTATGCATTCTCTCATTCTTTTTACACTCTCATTCTCTCTTATTCTCTCTCTCTTTCTCTCTATCTTTCTTTCTCTCTCTTTGTGTACTATTTTCAATTCTTTCCCTAAACCTTCAGCTCCACTGTTCTTGCCTTTCTTATAATTCTGAAACTTTTGAGGCTTCCATATTTTTCGCCCCTATATATACTTCTATATATTTGGTTACTCTGATAATAACTTAATATGTTATAAGTAAAAACTAGTCGTGGAGTTGAGTTGGATCGAAACACATCAACTGTATCCCATGATTAGTAAACATCTTCGTCAGAGAGAATATAGTAATTCACCCCTTTTTGGAATGTCATACAGAAAATGTCTCTCATCGCACTGAAAAAGGTAGCAGACTTGAGTTGTATTAGCAAAATACTAATAAAGATAAGATAACTTAGTAAAGTGGGACGAGATAAATAGTTCTTGTCACTAAACGATGCTTCGTTTGCGCTTTCGATTCTGAGCGACGCTAAAAATTCTCTATACCATTCTTCTCTCTCTCGCTCTCTCAATCACTCTCTCTCTCTCTCTTTGTTGGCGGTTCAATGGCCGTTTGATGCGGAAAGATACTAAGGCAACCGTCGCTCCGGTCAGGCTGCTGGAACGGCATAAATAAAAGAAAAGAAAGAGGAAAGAAATAGAAAAGAGAGAATAAATAAGAGATAGAAGAGAGAGAGGATGGAGAGAGAGAGAAGAATGGCAAGGATCATAAGTGCGCAAAGAGAAAGAGGCTGATTGGGGAGGGTGAAGATGTGCTAAAGAGGGTAGAGAGAGAAAGAACCATGGGAATGAACGGGATTGGAGAAATCATGCTTTCAGGAGAGAAAAATATAGAAGAGAGAAAGAGCGAGAGAACTGAATTGAAATATACAACAAACAAGGATGAAGATTCAAGTTTCTCGCTTTCTTTCTCTTATAAACCGTAGCATGCTTTCTCTTACTCTCATCTCTGTGTTTCTGTCTCTCTTTCTCTCTCTTACTCTCGTCTCTGTGTTTCTGTCTCTCTTTCTCTCTCTTACTCTCGTCTCTGTGTTTCTGTCTCTTTTTCTCTCTCTTACTCTCGTCTCTGTCTTTCTGTCTCTCTTTCTCTCTCTTACTCTCGTCTCTGTTTTTCTGTCTCTCTTTCTCTCTCTTACTCTCATCTCTGTGTTTCTGTCTCTCTTTCTCTCTCTTACTCTCGTCTCTGTGTTTCTCTCTCTCTTTCTCTCTCTTACTCTCGTCTCTGTGTTTCTGTCTCTCTTTCTCTCTCTTACTCTCATCTCTGTGTTTCTGTCTCTCTTTCTCTCTCTTACTCTCGTCTCTGTGTTTCTGTCTCTCTTTCTCTCTCTTACTCTCATCTCTGTGTTTCTGTCTCTCTTTCTCTCTCTTACTCTCATCTCTGTGTTCCTGTCTCTCTTTCTCTCTCTTACTCTCATCTCTGTGTTTCTGTCTCTCTTTCTCTCTCTTACTCTCATCTCTGTGTTTCTGTCTCTCTTTCTCTCTCTTACTCTCATCTCTGTGTTTCTGTCTCTCTTTCTCTCTCTTACTCTCATCTCTGTGTTTCTGTCTTTCTTTCTCTCTCTTACTCTCGTCTCTGTGTTTCTGTCTCTCTTTCTCTCTCTTTTCACTTTACCGTCGCTTTTGTCCTTCACTCGCAATTCTTTTCTTTTCCATCTCCATCTTGACTTTTCATTATAGGCCAACTGATTCTTCAAAGCAAATAAATAAAATTATTTTTTTAAAAAAACACCATCAAATAAAACTCACAAACAAAATCCAGATTCTTTATTTTCTCTAATTTGTGTTCTAATTTTATGGTATGAATCCCCAACTCATCTCAAAACTAAAGGGATTAGTGAATGTTGGTAATGCTTGCAAGAATCTGACTCTTTGCTTTGCTGCTATACACAATATGTAGCATTGGTTCAATGAAGAAAGGTCTGTCCAACATTTCAAAGGAGATCGTACCCTCTCAGTGTGCTGGAACAAGCACAAGGAAGATATGTATTATCACTGCATAGGTATGAAACGGAAAGGTCACCAAGAGCTTTAAAGTCAAGATCAAGTGTTTTACAGTCTTCTGCACGAGACATCATGTCAGAAATGACGCACAAGAAGCCGGTGCTGCATGCTTCTATGATGGCTGCCGCAGGAAACTCCACTGGTCGTGCAAAGAGGCAAGCAGGTGGCACATGTGCAGGTGCAAAATTAATTTATCAAAATTGTTTTTCAATTATACTTTTATGAATAAATTCTTTCAGGAAAATCGAAACATAGAAGATTGTAACTTTCTGAACATTTTTGAACAAGAAAAGCCGTCTGAATCGGGAACAAACGAAGTTGAATTCAATAAGGGATCCTGTTATATCACGGCGAAAAACCTCATACTAAAATTGTATTTATTCATTAGGTTGCTTGTTTTCCTGTTTATTTTGAATATTTTCTCATCTCGCAGTCTCGTTTATACTATTTTGAGCCTTGAATGCAGAAAGAACCGGCGAGATTTCAGTGCAATGTCACAAATGCTTATGTTTCTGACAACTTCTGACAAAGTTTTTCAAAAACTAAATATTTCTTTGTGAAACAACCATTTTAGCAATGACTCTGAACAAGTATTATTTTGATGCTGAAGTTGTCCATTTATGTACAAAGTGGAAGATTAGGTCGTTTCATATAATAGGTTAGCTGAACATGATGAACATGATGCAGTGCAAAACACTGTTACAACATGAACAGACGAGTCAAATTTCCAAAAAATAGACAAGAAATGAGTCTGAAATGAGACACTTCTAGTATAGGTTCTATTTTGAAGGTTGCTGCAAACCTGGACACCCTGGCCGGCCTGGGCTACCCGGCAAAAACGGCAACCCAGGAGTGCCCGGAGCTCCCGGAAGACCTGGTAACTTGATTTTTCCTAAATTTTCTCTTGTTTTTTTTGGGGGGTTGCAGTTTTCTCTTTTTGGCTGATTCCAGTATCCAAAGGACAATCTTCTTGAATTTAACTAACTCAATCCAATAACTATAACCTTTTCTGACTCTTCTCGTTTTGTCACATTGCTCTCTTTCTATTTTTCTATGAGCATCCGAGATATGATTTTACCTGAGAACTTGAAAAACCACAAACAGGTTTTATTTTCAGGAGCCCCCGGAAGACCTCCAATCATCTGTGAAGAGCTTGATATCCCACCCTGCAACCCATGCCCACCTGGGCCTCCTGGACCTCAGGGACCTAATGGCGCTCCCGGAAACCCCGGAAGACCCGGAAATCCTGGCAGACCTGGCAACAACGGTTAGACTTGGTGCTTCTCGTATTCAATGAACACATGTTTTATCTCCACGTAGCTCGCTCTAGAACTCAGAAGAGCAAAAAAATTTTCAATAGACTTTTCGGTAAGAGTACAGTGAGTTCTGTTCCAAGCTCAAGAAATTTACGAGTCCTTTAAACATTAATTTCTTATTCGAGACCATTTCATCAGCCTTTGAGTATGAGTATTCAATAATCTGTTCAACCAACCAGAGTTTACAAACAGAGAGTTTACTTATTTTATTGAAAATGAAATTTAATTGGTTCAACTAAAAACAAAAATGATAATTTAATTTGTTCAACTAAAAAACAATCCACTAAGATATTGCAGCCGAAGTAGTTTATTTTAAGACTTATTTACTGATCCTACTTGACTATTACATAAAAGATTCTTGAAGGTCCACCTGGCCCACCCGGTCCAAATGGACCAAATGGACCTCCCGGAAACCCAGGCCGTGATGGTGACAATGGAGAGCCCGGACGGCCAGCTCAATCCACACCAGCTATCCCAGGAGACCCCGGACCATCTGGAGAGCCAGGTAATGATTTATAAGATGAAGGAAGAACTTGGTTTTTAATCCATCACATAAGTTTACCTCAATTGCAAGTTCTAAAATAACAGAAAAAGCAGCTTATTTACAAGCTTTCAGAATAATCAATTCAAATATGAACTTATCAACAGAAAAAATTAAAGAATAATTTTAAGCAGGCGATTCTGTTCGTGAAAATCAAAAACGTTCGCAATGTACCCGTTTGATCTTTTATCGATGTTTATGTTGAAATGAATTTCATATAAAATTTCAACACTTCTTAGAGAAATAATTATCAATTTTCATCAACAAATACTCTTCTTACAAACTATTTCATTTTTTAACACTTTTCGTTTTCTTCTGGATGAAATAAGAGCTTCATATAAATTTAGTCTGAATTGAATACCTTACAGGAAGCCAGGGTCTTCCCGGACCCGACGGTCCTCTCGGACGTGATGGACAACCTGGCCAAAATGGACCTCCTGGACCTCCCGGACCACCCGGTCCCGTTGGTCCTCCCGGCTTCCCCGGAGGTCGCGGAGAGGACGGTCAGCCTGGACCTCCCGGTGAACGCGGTATCTGCCCTAAGTACTGTGCTCTGGACGGTGGAGTTTTCTTCGAGGACGGAACGCGAAGATGAAACTTTGATGGAAAACTGTGGCATTGACAAACTTCTCGTGAATTTCTTTCAACAGCAATCAAGATAGTCCTTAGTGACCCCTGGGTTTTTACTTGACTAACTAAAAACCATGGGGCAACTAGATTTTTATGTGCACTTTCTTTGCAGATCAGCTAAGGGCTTGAATGCCAGAAAACATAAATCAAAGCCTTTAGAAAAAGGGTAAATTAGAAATCTGAAAGCGAGTAGACCTGAAAGAGAATAAAAGAATAGGGTTGAATAAGGAAGCAATTGCCACAGATTGAACAAAATGACTGGGGATTTGGGGGCGGCAATGAACTTTCAGAGTTAATGTCCAATGCTGTGCACTGGCGGGTTGTATACTGTGCTTTTCTCTATCAATCAAACTGCCTAAATGTTTAATCATTGGGGGCCAACCATGTGCTCCTAGAATAATTCGATATATATACCAAGATTGCTATTTGCTCATGTCTTTTTGACCTACTTTCACCTTCCGATCTGAAAGGAGTTGAAAGTGCATTGTGTTTGTATTGCTCAATGAATGCGTTTACACTGAACCTAATAAACTTTTGTTATTCCAGAAGAGGGATGAAGCAAGTCAATCAATAAAAGCGCCATGTTCAAGATAAAATCTTAATTAAACGCCTGCTCATTTATTTTCTTGTCACAAAATTTAAAATTGAGAACAATAGTTATCATGGCGATGCGGAAGCTATATTCCAACAGTGTTTTTTTTATTAGGTAACGGTTTCCCAAGTAAGTCAGAAGAGAAATTGAGAGGGTTAATTGGAAGTAGAAACAGTTATCTGTATCAGGGTATGGAAAGGGGGGTAAAATGAGCTTTCCAAAGTAAATCAGTAAATATTTTTCCATGGAAGCGGGCTGACTCACAGTTTCCAAGTATTTCAATTCAATTTTTCAATTTAAACGCTTTATCAAGATCAACAAGCCACATCGGGGATATAACATCATCGATTATGGGATCTGAGCGTTGAGCGGAGGTTGAGCGAGGCAAGCATTTCCAAGTATATTTCTCCCAAAATCATAATCACGAGGAAGACATATTAAGAAATTAAACTGGCTTTATTGAGCGGAACAATACGCAGAGGATGATGATGACTAGAAAAAACGATATACCGCAGATATTTGATGTATTTGCATAATATTCTTCACATTTCTTCACATTTCTTCACATTTCTTATTCATGAGTGAAAGTAAGGCCATTAAGTGTTCGACGATATTCTAGAGTTTGAAAGTAGCATACATGAGATGTTCGTGTGAAAGATAATGTGACAGCCTACCTCTGCTGTACATAGCAGTTTAAATTGTCTCCATGATGCAAAGCTTCCTAGCGTATTAAATCTATCCTAACACATTCATTTGATGAAATTCAGAAGAGAAAGTTTTGAAAAACTGTATGTATTTTAGCAAAGGAAGTCAGAGTGGACTGAAAAAAAGAATTTTACTCTAAATTTTACGGTCATGATGAAGAAAAAGTTTTTGGACTTTATTACTCCAAGGTCACCAGCTACGATGTTTAGACAGTTTTAATGATACATATTACATATGTATACAAAACATGATAATAAAAAAACGATATTTTCAACATAAAAAAATTGTGGAAAGCAAGTTAGAGAAACACACCGTGTTTCGATATTGTTAAACAGAAGTTCCACTCGGAACAATCGGTTCAATGCAAGTTTTATGTCTTTCTTTTCTCGAAAAATGAACAATTTTATGAAATTAACATAGTAAACCAAAGAAAATTTTTAAAAAAACTGATTAGAATTATTTTTGAAGCAGTCAATTTACAATTGGGTAAAATTCTCATTAAGCACAGTAGACTGGAAAGAAAAACTTCTCAAAATCATCAGTGCTTATACAGCACAATCGAGATAAAATATATGGACAACATTCCTCTCAATCGCATTTTTAACAAAGCACTCAATCATCATAAAAATGAAGATTTCATGAAAACGATCAACAAACCTTTCAAATTTCGTATAATATATAAATTTAAAGATCCTATAAGTACAGGGTGGTCCATAAATAAAGTTACAAATGTTCGAAAACATTTCCTGGGAAAGTGACCGCACGTAGCGGTCACTTTTCTCGTTTTCCTGATCCCCCGTTTTTTTAGTACGTGTCAAGTGAGTTGCGATTGATTCCATCGATGTTTAGGGTAATGACAGCGTCGAATTGCTTGCGCATTGCGATCATTCGCCTACACACTCTTGGCCACGCTCCTACTCGCATTGCTAAAACGCTTCGCCTGCCTCGCATGACAGTGTATCGAGCGATCAAAAGATTCGAGGAGCTTGGCACATCTTTGGACCGTCCAAGGCGAGGTCGTCCTCGCACTGTTCGCACGACACCACTCATCGAAAACGTTCGGAGTCGGATCAACCGAAATTCACGACGAAGCATCAGACAGATGGCGCAGCAGCTCCCGATGAGCCGAACTTCATTGAAACGAATAGTCACGGAGGAGCTGGGACTCAGGTCGTATCGTACACGGAAGGCCGCTTTTCTGTCGGCTCGCAACAAGTCGGGAAGAGTCAAAAGATGTCGCGACCGTCTTCGCCGTACGCAGCTAGGCGAACATTTCAATATGGTGTCCTCTGACGAAAAGCTGTTCACCGTGGAAGAAGTCCACAACTCAAAAAACGTCAGAGTGCTTGCGAAGGACGCAGAGCAAACCGATAGCAAGGGTAGAACGGTCCAACGCAGTGCACATCCAACTCAAGTCATGGTCTGCGCCACAGGAAAAACACCGCTTGTTTTTGTCGAGAAAGGCGTCAAGATCGACACGGAATACTACCTGAACATGTTCTGCAAGACGTGCTCCATCCATGGTCTCAGTCGCATTTCAATCAGAGGACATGGACCTTTCAACAAGACTCAGCACCAGCCCACAAAGCTAAAAAGGTCCAAACGTGGTGCAAGGAAAGTTTTCCCGGCTTCATTACAACATCAAAATGGCCGGCCTCATCACCCGACCTGAACCTGCTGGATTATTCCGTTTGAGCCTACTTGGAGTCCAAGGTCAACTCTCGCTCCCACTCAAATATTGATTCCCTGAAGAATGCCCTTCAGGCAGAATGGGACAACATCGGAGTCGAATACCTCCGTACAGTGGTAGAGGCGTTCCCAAAGAGACTTCGAGCTGTAGTTCGAGCAAAAGACGATAGTTTGAGCTGAACTTTCGCGTGAATGTTGACATTTATGTTGTTGATAAAATATGTTAATTTGAGATGATTTTCTCTGTTTTGAAAAAAGGTATAACAATTCCAATTTGTAACACTATTTATGGACCACCCTGTAAATATATATTCAATTATAACACTTTTTTAAGAAAACTGGACTGTCATCTGATTAATAAGATATCAAACGAAAAATGTGCATGTCATAAATACCCTAATCTCATAGACAAAACCCTTGGACATATATGTACAGGTGATACACATTGCACCCCTTATCCAATTCTATAAAATATTCTCAATAAAGGCACTAAATACAGGATTAACACTTCTAGCTCTAGTAAAGAATACATTATTAACGAAATCAAAGAATCTATATCTCTTACCATAAATAAACTTACTAAGAAATATAATCTCAACTATATAAATAGAAATAAAATTAGAGAAACATTAAATACATATTGCATAGATAAAATAACTGTTTATTTAGATAAATTTCACTATAATGATAACATAGAATACAGAAAGATACAATATGCTGTTAATCAATTACAACAAGAATTCATAATCACTCCTATAGATAAAGCTACCAATAATTACGAATTCATATGTAAGAAAATCTATCTCAAATTTATGAATGAAGCAATGAATACTAGTCATAATAACGTAAAAACATATTAACCTATTACATCTCCCAGCGTCATTGAAATTATCAACAGTCATCTGAAACAAACCAGATACTTTAAAATAGATACTATGAACTTAAAACCATTTCAAATTCCACAAGTTTATGACATACCTAAAATGCATAAAAACCCTATCAAATTCAGATTCATTACTGGCGCATCCAATAGTAGTCTTAAACCCATTTCTATTGAATTACAACTCATTCTCAAACATTTATCAAAACATTTCAAAAATTACTGTAAACAAACTAGCGAGAGAAAGGGTATTAACCACTTATTCTCTATACTAAATACAAAACCATTATTAGAAGCATTGAAACCAACAAATAATAAGAATAGAGAAATATTTTGTGCAGACTTCACATCTTTATTCACCAATTTACCTCACGATGTAGTCAAACGCAATATGGATAGTCTAATTAAAACATGCTTCAAAAACAGTTGTTATGAAGCTATAACAATCAAAGGTTAATCTACTTATTATACTAACGACACTTCACAAAAAAAGAACTTATTTGCCTTATGAAATTTATAAAATGATCACTTACATTCTAGAAAACAGTTATATTACATATAACTGTACTCTATACAAACAAAATAAAGGAATACCTCAAGGAAATAATGCTTCACCACAATTAGCAGATCTAACATTAGCCATGATGGAGTTCCAATACATTAATAAAAATATAGATAGATATCATATATTAAATAGATCTTTACACTGTACATTCAGATATATTGACGATCTACTACACATTTCAGATAAAACCCAAGAATTCGTAACAATAACCAAAGAAATGTACCATAGTTCACTAACTCTGGAACAGACAAATATCAATAAGAATACAGCCGATTTCCTAGATCTCAATATAAAACTCGAGGAAGATGGAAATAATAAACTTAAACTGTTTAATAAAACAGACGAGTATAACTTTAAAATACTTAAATGTCCTCATTATACTTCTAATATACCTATATATATATTGGACTTAATACTATATATACAGAAACACTTAGGTTTACCGACAATTGCACATACTTAGAAGACTTCCTCAAGAGAATGCGCGGTATGATTAACATATATCAGGAAAATCGATTTCCAAATGATATTATACTTAATAGGATAATTAAAACTCTAAACAGAAATTCTAAAATACAACTTAAATATAATACCGTAAACTATAGAATTACGGAACATATTATAGAACTGTTAAGAAATAAAGAAAAATAGACCACTACTACAATCTACAATTAGTTGTTGCTCTAGATTGCTTCAAGACATTCCCGCTCATTACTTTTCAAAAATGCTTGGATAGCATTCCCTATCTTATCTTCCAGTTTTTCATTATTTTGTTTTTCATCATTTTGTTTTATTTATTTTTGTTTATATGTATTTATTTGTTTTTATTTTGTATAGTTCAATTCTAAGCTATTCGTTATAATTATACTCTTTTTCTCTCTGGGCACTCACTGATGAGCCCCACCCAGAGAGAGCAGAAGTCTGTCTGAGTTGGGGCGAAACAGGCTTCTGCTACATTATATTTTCAGCAGTGATATCTTGAATGTAAATAAATTAAATTTTATCAACTCTTTTACCTTTTTTTTCTATAATAATACATCAAAGCGGAGAAAGAGAGGAGGCTTTGGACGAAATTACAAGGCAGAGCCCGCTTAAGTGGCAATCTTCATAGG
Source organism: Allodiplogaster pararmata (assembly GCA_964056735.1). Classification (NCBI taxonomy): domain Eukaryota; kingdom Metazoa; phylum Nematoda; class Chromadorea; order Rhabditida; family Diplogasteridae; genus Allodiplogaster; species Allodiplogaster pararmata. The sequence continues at coordinate 37,880,532 of OZ057405.1, forward strand.
TGGTGACCTAAATGAACATGTTGGAAAGAGCTTCATCCTGCACAAGAGAGTTCACGGAGGGAATGGATACGGCTTAACCAACGAGGGTGGAGAGAGAATAATCCGTTTTGCCAAGGAACACGATCTCTCTATATAGATTACATTTTTGTCAAAAATAGATTCACATCTCATCACGTATTATAGTGATGGGAGGCACACTCATACCGACTATTGGATGACTCAGAGAAACCATCTCAATATCGTTACCAACTGCAAAGTTATCCCAAGCGACAAAATCACCTCGCAACATCTCCCAGTCGTTATCGACTTACTCTAGCCCCAACAGTCGTTGAGGGTTGAGCCTATAAATGAAGTTGCCCGGATGACGAGGTGGAAAATCCAGGGAAAAAATTCAATTAGTGCACCGAATTCTTCCTGCACTCACCGCCCCCACTCTCTACGGAGCCGTTCACGACTCTACAGAAGAATTTTGGAATTCCCTCAGGGAGAAAATAAAGGAGATTGGAGGTGTGGTTCTAGGCATGACCAAGCCAGCGCGCAAGCGTATAGTGGATAAAAAAGCAAGCGTATAGTGGATGAAGCTTGAACATCCTCATTCCAGCTGGTGATGGAATGAGGATGTCCAAGCTGCCGTCAAGAAGAAGAAAAATGCTCTCAAACTGTGAAAAGACATCTATGTCAAAAAAGACCGTACCCAATACGTCTCCGCTAAGAGAGAAGCCAAGAGAAGTATTGCGAAAACACGCTCTTCTGCAGCGAATAAGATGTACAACAAGCTTGACAACCGCGAAGGTGAGAAAGGTGTTTACCGCATCTGCAAAGCATGAGCTTCCACAGCTAAAGACTTCTCGCACGTTATGCTGATCAAGAACCAATCAGGAAAGCTTCCGCGGTCGAATGTCGACATATGTCAACGTTGGAAGAAGCATTTTGAAGGAATCTCCAACAATGAGTTTTGGACATACCACCGTCTCTTCCAGTAGAAGATCCAGTCTCTCTCTCATTACTAAAGAAGAAGTTCGAAAAGCGCTCAAGAGAATGAAGTCAAAAAAGCCTGCGAGCCAGATGATCTACCTGCTGTCGCGTAGAAATTCGTGGATACTGTGGAGTTTCTCACCTTGTTACGAGTCGCCTGGATTTCCCGGATGATTGGAACGCTTCGACTTCAATTACCATCTTCAAAGGCAAAGGAGATGTGACTGACTGTTCCAACTACAGTCCCATCAGGCTGATACCTCACACCTCAATGCTCCTCGAAAAAGTCATTGAAGCTCGTCTGCGGAAAATTGTCAGCACTTCGGTGAATCAATGCGGTTTCGTAAAGGGATGTGGAACTACTGTGGAACGCTATATTTGCCATCCGTCTGTACCTGGAGAAGCATAGAGAAAGAGCGAAGTCTGTCCACTGCGCTTTCCTAGACTTGGAAAAGGCTTTTCACAGAGTACCACTGATCTGGTACTCTCTGAGAGGTCACTTAGTTCACGAGGCCTACATCAAAAGGATACAAATGATTTACACCGCCCCAAGAAGTACCGACAGGTTCCCAGCTGGAGCGTCTGAACCTTTCGGTATTTCAGCTAGTGTACATCAAGGGTCTTCGCTTTATCTATTTCTTTTCATCTTGATCATGGACACGCTTATCCGTGACCTACACCTCGACCTTCCAAAGACTCATTTGTATGCAGATGATGTTGTTCTGTGCTCAGAAAACCGGGAAGATCTTGAGGCTCAACTGGAGAAATGTAACAATCGGTTATACGAATACGGGCTGCGTCTGAATGTCGACAAGACCGAATACGGCTGGCACCAACGGCTCTATATTCATAAGATTGCTGAACACCATGCTCTGGAATCCTGATAGCTTCAAGTACCAAGGATCCTTCATCTCCTCAGATGGGGACTTCAAAGCTACAGTAAATGCAAGAATCAATGCTGCATGGCTGAAGTGGAGAAAAGTCACTGGCGTACTGTGCGAGAAACACATGCCTGAACGACTGAAAGATAGAATGTAAAGATCAGTTGTTCGACCCGTTGCGCTATATGGCCTCGAATGTGCTCCAATCACTGTGAAAACCGAGCAATTACTTCAAGTTATGGGAATGAAGATGGACTCACCCGTTTGGTTAAGGTGCTAAGTGAAGATGTAAAAGCTCGACTTAGAATCACTCTCATTTTCGAGAAGTTGAGAGAAACCAGGCTGAGATGGTACGATCACGTTCTAAGAGCTGACTCTGCATCCATCTCAAAATCTACCTGGAACCTTGATGTCCAGGATAAGAGACCCAGAGGAAGACCAAAAACTAGATGGTGAAACAGCATTGAAGTTAATAATAATAATAATAATACTTTATCGCAAGGGTGATTTCGGAAGGGGCAGGTAGGGGATCAAATAGAGAAGTGATTCGTATCAACACCAAGGCGTGACACTTTTCAAAGTGAGAAAAATAGGTAATTGGAGGAAAAAGAGGTAAGTGGGTCTGGAATCGAGAATATGAGGATCGTTTTATAGCTTACCGAAAGCTGTTTTGAATGATTTGACTGTATTAATTGAGAAAACAGTTTCTGGGAGTTTGTTTCAGACCGTAACTACTCTGGTTGAGAAGTTATTAGAGAGCTTAACATGTTTGAAACTGGGTTGAGTCAGACTGAAATTGTGTGACCTAGTGGGGTATCTGTGGTCTTGTGGGGAGAACATCTTGAATGGAGAAATGGGGGTTCTTCCGGTCAAGATTTTGAAGGTCATCACTAGATCGGTCTGGTCCCTCCGTTCTTCGAGGGACTGCAATTGGAAAAAAATTTTCTCTCTTCGTATGTCATATCGGGCATTCCGGCTCTTCTGCAGACTTGTTTTGTAAAGTTTAGTTGAACCTTTTTTACGAGTTCTTTATAATATTTCTGCCGAGGTGACCAGATCACGGAGCAGTATTCCAGTTGAGGACGAACGTAAGCAACGAAAAGCTTTTTATAAAGAACGGGGTTTTTCGATTTGAAGGTTCTTAGGATGTAAGCGCACCTGGATTTTGCTCTGATGCACATATTTTCTATGTGTGTAGAGAAGCTCAATGAATTATCGTATTCTACACCATGGTCCCTTACTAGTTTATTCTCTGTGATTTTTTTACCGTTGAGGTAGAATTTACTCTTGGGGTGAGTTTTTCCTAAAAGTGTGACTTCTTTTTTTGTAGTGGAAATAGTCAGTCCCCATGAGGAGGCCCTCTTGGAAACAGAGTTTATTGCGACTTGAAGTAGCTTCGCATCGCTAATCATACTAATTTTGAGATCATCAGCGAACATGATTTAACATATATTTAACATAGCTCAAGTTCACATGGCTGCTGTCGGACTTCGAGCTGAAGACGCCGTGAATCGGAAAAAAATGGAGAAGTTTCATATATACAGCGGACCCTGTTGTCGGACGAGACAAACACCAAGAAGAATAAGAATAATAATTTACTTTTTGTGATGCAAAAACTGTTCTAACAATACAAAACTTAATACACAAATATGCACTTGAGTCGAAGGAAAAGACCAATTCAACGCTATTGAACGGATTTAACATAGCTCATTATGCTATTAGCAAGATTTCACAAAAAGGAAGTCGCTAAGAAATGGTTGAACAATGGAAATTATGGATAATGTAGTACATATCTGGGCAATCGGTGGAACATCTGAGTAATTCCGACATCAACAGTGCTTAAACTCGTTTTTCTGATTCATTTTCCTAATGTCAACATTCAAATCATTATTTCTTCCTAGAAGGTTCAAATATTATCGGTTTGCCCATAAAACAGCGCCGAAGCGTTTTATGGTCTTACAGCGATCTTACTTTACATGAAGTAATTTTTGTGAGAATCCAAAGAATTTAACAGTGTGCGGCAAAAGTCGAGGTGGACAGTATTTTTTCCGATAAAAACTTAACGGATTGAGCAAATCAAACAAAATTTTCATCAAAGTTTATTCAAATAGTTTGGAATATAACTGCTTTTCCAAATTTCAAACAACCCTCCTTTCTCCTTGACACAGGCGCGGAGTCGCTTGTGGAAGGCACCCACCGTGGTGGACAGGTAAGCGACGTCAAGATCATCCCACGCCTTCCTTAGGGCGCGCTTCAAACTTTCCAAATTCTTGTGTGGGGAAGCACAGGCCTTGCTCTCAAGGACCGACTACACAGAGAAGTCCAGAGAATTCAAATCAGGTGAGTACGGAGGCCATTCGGCGGATGTGATCATGGAAGGGAAATTGCTCTTGCACCAGTCTTGCACCACTTTAGCCTTGTGGGCGGGCGCAGAGTCCTGCTGGAACGTCCATTTGCGTCCTGCGAAGTGAGCCTGGCTCCAGGGAAGTACTTCCTTCATGAGAATGTCGTTCAGGTAGTTATTCGCATTCACTTTGACTCCCTGCTCGACGAAAACGAGTGGAGTCTTGCCAGTCGCGCAAATCCCGGCCCAGACCATGACAGAAGCAGGATGGCCCTTTCTCAAAACGTAACGGCCACTCTTATTGGCATGTTTGACCGATTTCGACCAAATCCTATCGTTCTGGTGGTTGAAGGACTGCTCAATATTAAACAACTTCTCATCGGTGAAGAGAATATCCAAACAGTCCACCGGCAGTCCATCTCCGAAGACGGGTCGCCTTCATCTGGTCCGTCAATGCGTGAGTCTTCTGCAGCTTGATGGGGCGAAGTCCCATGCGAGATTTGACGATCCTACGAACAGATCTATCCGAGATATTCAGCTCTTTGCGACTTTCCTGAGACGCCGCTTGGGGTTATAACGAACCTTGTCTCGGATGCTTCTCACGTTGAAGGAAGTGGTCGCGGTCACTGGTCTGCCGCTCCTGGGACGGTCATTCGTCGTACCAGTCCCCCGAAAGCGACGTATTGTGTTTTCAATTGTCTTGCGGGAGAATCCAGCGGTTCTGGCGATGTGCTTTTGAGTGTGACCGGACTGGCTCAAGCGCAGAATGTAGCCTCGGTCCATATCAGAGAGCATTACCGGAAAACGAAAAGAGTTATCATTCTGATTTTTCAGGTTATGTTAGCAACATCATACAATACACATGAAAAATCACACGACCGCTACACCAAACAAAAAAGATGCAAAGTGACAAAGTTGTCCACCTGGACTTTTGCCGCACCTTGTATACATCTCTATATGTGCTTTTTTCTTTCTTAAAAACAAACAATGAACACGCCCCTTTGTTTTTTGTAAATCAAAATATCTTCAGAGTTTACTAGACTCACATGAGACTGATCCTTCTAGTTGACAATTCTCTCTGAGAATACCTCGTTATTTTATCAATGACCAATCTATGCTTTAACTGATCAATTGCATGATTTACAGTGTGCGGCACAAATAAGGCAAAGAAAAGTATATGTAGGTTAAAAATGGCTCTCTCAAAAACAGATTTATTATTTTTAAAGATATATTTCGAATTTACATGGTTCTTGCAATTTCTTTAGAAAAAATTCATTGTACATGGTGTTTCAAAAGTACAAAGATTTTACCTTCTATTTTCATTCAGTATCATCGAATCAGGTTAATATAATTAAAAAAGTTTATCAACAACTTCAACAATTATGTTTTACAACAGTCACTCAATATGATTTCTTTTGACCTTAATGGCAGCTTTGAGACGACGAGGGTATGCCTCGATGGTTGCCCGCAGTATCTCTTGGGGAACAGCGTCCCATGCTCGGGTAAGGAAGACTTTAAGCGCTTCCAAATTTTTGTGAAGTTTTGCACAAGCCTTTTCCTCAAAATAGCCCAGATGGAGAAGTGGAGTGGATTGAGGTCGGGGCTATTATCCGGCCATTCATTAGCCGGTATGAAGTCGGACAGATGATGTTTGCACCACTTTTGAGTCTTCTTGGCTCTGTGTGCTGGGACACCATCCTGTTGATAAGTCCAGTTGTTTGTTTTGAGCCTGGGACCAAGGTAGAAGATGATTCTCGAGAATTTCATCAATGTACGCGTTAGTATCGATTTTGGCACCTTTCGGCACAAAAACGAGAGGAGTGCGACCACTGGAGGAGACTGCCGCCCAAACCATGACTTGTGCAGGGTGAGAATTGCATTCGATGACGCGACATGCATCGTTCGCTTGCTCTGAACTCTCTGCGAGTATTCAGGAGTTTTGGCGGTTTTAATGAGCATCGAACTGTAAAAAGCTTCTCATCTGAGAAAACCGTTGTCAAATGGTCTCCGTTTTCGGCCCGCGCCAGTAGCAAACGACATTTTGCCGTCTTCCATTTCTCTGAGCTTCAGTCAAGCCATGTCTTTTTTGGAACTTGTAGGGAAACTTTTTGAGCTTTTTTTCTGGCGACTCGCCACATCGATGCTACTGAGACATAGAGCTCAGCGGCCATTTTCCTCATGCTTCTCTGCCCTTTGCGTTGTATCCGCTTCTTGACAGTTTTCGTGATACGAGAAGAAGTAGTGATGACCGGTCTACCGGAGCGTGGACGATCCTTTTGAGTTCCACGAGAAAAGTTCATAATTTCGAACACATAATCAAAGAAGACTAGAGAAACGTTTGTGATGTCTTACCAAATCAATTGACCCATGGAGCGCGCGAGAGGCACGCGCGAAAACTGTGCCAGTACTTTTGAAACACCCTGTAAATTGCTTGTGTCTCGTTTGAACGGTGGCTGTCAGTAAATTACGCGGCGCAGTCATCCCCATGCACGGTCAGAAATGCCGTCCACTGAGCATCGCGAGAACATTTAGAATGACGTCTTCAATTCTTTATTCAACTATCAAACGATTCGAAGAAACCAAGGGATTCAAGGACCGTGCCTGGACGATCGCCATCATCGACATGAACAATGTCACTAAGGTCAAAAAGAGGATAAAACGAAACCAGAAGATAAGCATGCGAAGTTCAAGCGAGGATCTCGGCATCTTAGCATCATTACTTCGAATTGTTCATAATAATCTTTTGTATAAATCGCATCGAAGTCGCAAGCGTGCGATGCTCACGGACAAAAATAGAGAAGCAAGAGCGAAGAAAGGTTGCCGTTTTTTGTCACTTGCCCGCAACGGAGAGCTGCATTCCACAATACTCAGCGAAGGAAAGCTTTTTAAAAGTCGAACGGATCTTTGAGCCACAAAAACAACCACAAAAAATCACTGCCAGAAGCAGACAATGGAGGTAGGATTGTTGATGGGACTCAACATTAAGCCAGTGTTATGGTCTGGGACGAGATATGTGCAACAAGAAAGTGTCTGCTAGTCTTCATCGAGCAAAACGTCAAGGTGGATCGGCATGTTTACATAAACAGAGCTACAAGAGGCTCTAAAATCACTTCAATTGGATATAATTATATCTTCCAGCAAGACGGCGCCCCATCGCATACGGCGAAATCGGTAAAAGATTTCAAAAAAGGCTCTGTCTGTGTCTATTACCAGAAAAGATTGGCCTGCTTCCTTGCCTGACTTGATCTCGACTTTGCAATTTAAGAAGAATCGTAGGCCAAAGTGTGCCACTCACCACGAAGTTTGAGTTCGTTGAAGCCCTTGTTTAATAGTATAACGATTTATGGCCTCAGTACCTATGATCTGTTCTCACTATATGCCCTGAACGTTTCCGTGAGGTCTATCGTCAACGAGAAGGTCGAATCGAATGATATTTTACATGTAAAATATAAAAATGTTCATTAAAAAGTTTTGTCAAGTGCTCTTCTCATGCATGAAAAACGAATAAAGAAAGTCTTGCGATATGTGTGCCGCAGTTTGTAGATAGTGGCAGGAATAACTAATTATATCTTTTATTTCATAGTGTTTAGGCAGAGCTAAAAAGCGAGTGATATAAATTTATATACGTACGCTTCTTCGCTATAAGTCCCAACTCATGAGCCCTGCGAAATTCGGTCGAATGTGACTTTCTCGCTCTAGATACCCTATTTGCTTATTGCGAAATAAAGTTTTTTTTTAGAAATGCGATGAAGGTTGTCTCAATGAGCCCTATTCAGCGTTGAGAGAATATCTGTGAATCTCACCAAACACTTGTTTCCCGTTCAAATCACAGAGGCCTTTTTCTATTCCTGCACATGTAGCGAGTGCTCATACCAAAAAGACATCATGCATGCCACGAGTCATTTTTCTCTTTGTTCCTCCTGCTTTTTTCACTCTTGCTCTATTTTCTCTTTTTTCTATCTTTTCTCGCCTCTTTTTTATATCTATCTCTACATTTCTCTCTTTCTTCTTATTTTCCTCCTTCTGTTGCTCTCGCTCTCTTTTTTTGCTTCTTTTTAAGGGTTTTTCCTAACCCTATCTATTTGTTTGCTCTTCTACAGAGGCCGTATGCATGGAAAACAGTTTATAATAATCTGGATTATTATAATCCAAGGATTACAAAATCCAAAAAAGTTTTAAAAAATTTGGATTATGGAAATCGGTATGCATGGAAGTCAGATTTCTTAAACTTGGATTATTTTCAAAAAGGACGCGGAAAGACAAGCGTAAGCACTAAAATGCATCAAAAAGCACTCTAAAAACTGTAATTGTCGAAAACTAAATGCACTCTAAACATTATAACTCCTATGAGTAAGCGAAGAATGTTCTGTAATATACAATAAATACTTTCATTAAATCATAGCAAATTAGAAAAAAATTTCCGTTCCGTTTTACTTTCACTACACACTTAAAAAAGTGCAACATGAACGGAATGGGTCAAATTGAGCCGATTATCTTTTTGAATTACTCAATAATCTACCTCCGGAGTAGGGTTACTAATTTTGATTACTGATACTAAAAGTATTATAGCTTCCATGCATACCAGATTATTGAAATAAATTTGGATTACTGATAATTCAAACTCATAATCCTTTTGGATTACTCCATGCATACGGCCTCTGGTTTCTATTCAGTGAACATAGCCTTGCAGATAATGTTTTGCTCATTTATAATCTGTTCCTTCCCCATTTCTCTCTCTATTTCTTCCTCTCTTTCCTGTTGGCTCTTTCTATCTTTTTCCCTCTTTCTCTCTCAAACCACGAATTTATTTGTTCATGAGAAGCTTTCTTCATGGTCTCGGGCTTGTCCTCTCTGTTTCTTGTCTTTCCATGCCTCGTTGTATGTTTCCATTTCGGCTCCTCATCCTAGGCATCTGGGTTTAGCTGCTTTTTAGTGTGTTTTTGCTTTTTAGTGCGCATCAATACAAGATTGTCTTCTTATTAGTTTCTTTGTCCAAAGAACTTTAAATCATTTAAAATGTGTCCTTTAACTTATAAATGAATCTTCATTTCACACTCTACATGATTTTCATGAAGTTATCTAATGATGTTTTTTTGATTGGCGAACATTGAATTTACGCATTAAAAGACCTTCTTCCGCATGAAATCGTCTTGTTTCACTCAGAGACACGTGCAATCAAGCGCACACAGAAGTAATGAGTTCCACACTAATACGCATGTTGAGGGGCAGACATGTCTTGTATACATACACATAATAAAACAGACACACATACAAACATCGAAGAAGAAGAAGGCCAGGAAAGATGTGAAAGAAAAAGCAAATAGCATGCAAATGACTTTTTTTTCTTCAATTTAAACGCTTTATCAAGATCAACAAGCCACATCGGGAAATTTCATTTGTTTTTCTCCATTTCGCTCCTCATTCAATCCTCCTTTCAGATAAATTTTTTTGAGGAGATGCTCTCGCAGTCTGAAAGCGATGATACAAGGAGATTCTTCAGAATATGGCAGGTTAGACATGCTTATCGACATACGGATAGGAAAAGGAGGACGTGTCTAAACAAGGCAAATGTTTATAACACAAAGAGAGAGTGTGTGTGCCCCAGAGAAAATTATAAAGAGATAGAGAGATTAACAGACAGAGTAAGAGAGAGAGAGAGAGAGAGAGAGAGAGAGAGAGAGAGAGAGAGAGAGAGAGAGAGAGAGAAAGAGATGAAAGAAAGAGATAGCTATGGCAAGAGAGTTTAGCGAATAGACTGAAAACTGGAGAGCATACTAGGGCATGAAAAGAGGCGGACTTTCTTTTCATCTAAGAGCCTTCTCTTTCTCTATTTTTCGTGTAGTATTTTGGATTGGATTTTAGTGTGCTTCTAAGTATACAGAATGAGAACTCCCTTTACTTTCACATCTTCATTGAAAACTCGGCTTTTCCTCATTGCTCTCTCGTTTCCCTTAAGTTCTTCCTTCTCGTCTAAAGACGAGCATTTTATCTCCACGCCGTTTTGCTCTTCTCCCTTCTCTTTCTCTGTATATCTCTCTGTCTCTCTCTTTCTCATCTTTTCTTTCTCTCTTCTTTTCTATCTTTTCTTCTCCTTCTTTCTCTATTCTTTTCCACCGCTTCTTGCCCTTTCTTCTCCTCCCTCATTACCAACGTCCTGCCTTTTCCAATCTCTTTTCCATGCCTTATTTCTTGCAACCTCTCTCCTGGTCTGCCCCTCCCCCTCTCTCACTTCTAGCATCTCATCTCTCCCCAGTCAGCTTATTTGTCACTCATCCGGTTAACACATTCACAGGCAACAAAACCTCTTCCAGAGACACCTCTCATTCCAAATAAGAAAATTCAGAAGAAAACCGCCTCCTCTTTCTTCATCTCCTTCGATTTCTCATCTCCAGCAGAAGCAGGACAGCCTAGATTCTCTCCCCCTCTCTCCTGGTCAACCTCTTGCATATCGAGACGGAAAGGCACGAAGAGAGCGAGGAGCCAAGCAGGCACGACCTGAATTCCCCTCCTAACATGCCCCTTTTCAAGCGACGCGACAGCGCTTCCATTCGAGATCGTTTCGAGTTTCGCGATGTTCTCGGCACGGGAGCCTTTTCCAAGGTTCGGCGCTCTTTGAAAAAATTTTGCTAGTTTGTTTCTGAGAAACAAGGCTTTCGGGATTATTATGCTCGAACGGGCCATATTTCCCTTTCGCAAATTGCTCTGCGGTTTTGTTATTGTTTATCAAATTTTCCATGTCTCGGCTCTTTAAAGAGACCTTCTTCTTCTTCTCTTCTCTTCTCTTTAAAGAGACCTTCTTCTTCCTCAGGAAACTCGTGAGTTTCTCACGCTCTCATTCAAAATATGCGTTGTCATGGCAACAATTCACTGGTTTCGATTAGTTTTCGCACGGACGTAAGAACTCAATATTTTTGTGTCTAAAAATGCGGAAAACATCATAGTGAAATTAATCATGTAATCTTATTAGACCTTAGCAATTTCATTATTCCGCGCTCATCTTCACATATATGTATTGGTTAAATCAATATGTTAGGTATTGAATCGATAAAATAGGATGGGATAAATGCATATTAGAAAATTAATACTATTTTTGATTCCTTCCACCCTATTTGATAGCTCTCAATCGTATTCTATATTACTTTCTCCTTCCTCTCTCCGCCTCTGTCAAACTACTACTCTATGACAACTTTTCTCTCCAATCAATATTACTTAGTACACTTTTTTCAGCTGCTTTATATTTTTCAGTCGATGTTGCTTAAAATTCTTTGATGCTGTTATAATTATGTGAAGAACCAGTCGCTATTGTTCACAATGATCAAATAAGTAAGGGGTTGCTGGGGTTCTCTGACAAGAGCATGGGGTTGCTGGGGATCTCTGACGAGTGTAAGGGGTTGCTGGGTTACTCTGACGAGTAAGGGGTCTCTAGGGTTCTCTGACAAGAATAAGGGGTTGCTGGGGTTCTCTGACAAGAGTATGGGGTTGTTGGGCGAGAGTAAGGGGTTGCTGGGGTTCTCTGACAAGAGTAAGGGGTCTCTATGGTTCTCTGACAAGAATAAGGGGTTGCTGGGGTTCTCTGACAAGAGTAAGGAGTTGCTGGGGTTCTCTGACTTTCTGATCGGGCGCAGTATATTGTAGAGATTGCGATTCAGGCATTTATTAAGCTTTTCCAGAGCGCTTTTCTCATGTTTTTTGATTTGAATGACATAGCTGGGGTTTCTCTTTTTTATGAATGACATAGCTGGGGTTTCTCTTTTTTATGAATGACATAGCGGGGGTTTCTCTTTTTTATGAATGACATAGCTGGGGTTTCTCTTTTTTATGAATGACATTGCTGAAGTTTCTCTTTTTTATGAATGACATAGCTGGGGTTTCTCTTTTTTATGAATGACATAGCTGGGGTTTCTCTTTTTTACGAATGACATAGCTGGGGTTTCTCTTTTTTATGAATGACATAGCTGGGGTTTCTCTTTTTTATGAATGACATAGCTGGTTTGTCTCATGATACTTTCTCTTGCAAGAATGTGGCACCTCATCACATTCTGACGAGAAAAGGTCAGCTTACTCTCAGTTATCAAAAATTCATTCTCACATTCGATGAAAGACAAAAAAGGAAACACACGATCCAGTTGAACGTTGTTTTGAAAGAGAAAAACGAAGAAAAAGATAGAGATAGAGACTAAGATGGATAGAGAGGGAGAGAGATAAAAAGAGAGAGAGAAAGCGGAAAAAAGAGGAAGCGGGAGAGCGCGAGAAAGAGCTAAAGAGAAAGAGAATATTTTTGTCTGTTGTTTTAACAGCAAAATACAATATCATCAAGTACGAAGTATGATAAGATAGAGAATTTGTTGTTTAAGAGACTCTATGTAGTTTAATCTCATCAACTTTCCCAGTGAAATGAAAGACTATCTATTTACAAAAATGATCTCGATAGAAATCAAATTCTGGCCGGAAAACAATTTTTTAAAGAAAACCGGCAAAACAGGAGAAGATGTCTGATTCAAAGCTCCTAGCCAATATTCTTTTTCCATCAGCTAATCTAGAAAGACTTTTTTTTGCTTCTCTCAGGAAAACTTTCACAAGTTTCGTAAAAGTTTTTTAAGGAAAAGCTTCAGCGTTTCAGAGGTTTCACGAAAATGTAAGACAATTTTACATCAAAGAGCTAGATAAAATTCGACTTTTAGGTTTTTGTAACTTTGTGCGGTATAAACCGGACATAACAATTAGAGAAAGCAATAAAAGAAGATCTCGAACATTAGAATAAAATGTTCTTATTCAAGTAGGGAATTTTTAATTGACGCAGTTATTAATTCATAACTATGGACTTCTTAATAATAAAAATAAAAGTCTCTTTTTCACCATCAATCCTGAAATGAAGCATAACGTTCATTTACTGAATATTCAGCTATAAAAAAACTAAAGCTCTAAAAAAATTCCTTGTTAGGTTTTTTGCATTTATTGGAGAAGACCATACTCGATTTGAGTATGGTCTTCTAATTTTCGAAAAGTAGATGAGCTTGACAAGCAATCACACATGTCCATGCAATCTGATATTTCACCATTTTTGAAGGCAAAATCAAATATCTACAACACATATATGACGCTGTCCAGATAATACACAGTCCCAATCTGTTGGTAAAAACCATACTCTGTTTTTTTTAATCAATCAAATTACTCTAAATGCGTTCACTTGTTTTGTAGACCAAAGACTGCGCTTCAAACACGAAATGGTTCCATTTTCTTGATGTTTTTATGAACATTTTGATAAATTGGTATACGATACTTAAGTATCCTATCTATACAAATGCATCGTCAATTGACTAGAAAAAGGTACCGGTCGCATGAATAAAATATTGATAACAAAACTGAATATTTAAAGAAAAATTATTCACACTGGAGCTGATAATCTAACAACTCAAACGTTTCAGGTTTTTCTGGCGGAATGCAAGCAAGAGCCTGGTCAGATGGTCGCTGTTAAATGCATTGACAAAAAGGCGCTGAAGGGTAAAGAAGAATCGCTTGAGAACGAGATCAAAGTATTGCGAAGGTTAGTTAATCAACTAACATTAAAAAGGTCTCGAGAGTAACCAAAGTGAGTTATGGATCGTTGGAATTCATGGAAGTTCTTCGTTTGTGCAACATTGTTATAAGAAAAAATTGTGACTTCCTTTTCCTTTTCCCGAAAAGCAGAGAAATGCGAATGAATTACGGTATAACTACGGTATTGGTTTCAACCATTTAAAGCATCAATCTCGATTTAATTTTCGAACAAAAAGAAGCTTCGAAAATTACCATTCTCATTTCACTGCGCACAATTTTTTTTTTGTGGTTGAAACGCTCCATTATAGTAAAGCCATATTGTTTTGGTTGAATGGGAGCTATTGGCCTACTGGCTGTTTTTTTCATTCTTCAGTGTTCATACATTTCAATTTTTCTTAATTGTTTTCTTCTCATCCACTTATTTGCTCAGTTTTTTTCCCCGTTGGTCCTGTTGGATTTCTGATATCGTGAAGCATTTCAAAAAAACACCGCTATGTGGACCACCTTTTCAACATTCTTCCATGAATAATCTGACTGATCTGGCATGATCTTAATGTGATTGAGTATGTGTTTCAAGTTCGTTCCTCATTTTGGGCAGATCCACCCAAATCAAGAAGGTTAAGAACTGCTTGCACAAGTCTCTCTCTACTGCTGTTATCAAAAACTTTGTTTTGTGTTACAAATGTTAAATATATATCCTTGATAGTTGTTAAAAATGCCTCTAAAATTTGTTAATTTTTTTCGTCATTCATTCATTCATTCATTCAGTCATGTTAAAAATATTTTCGTTTTTTTTCTTCGTATACACTGTTCAATGTACTTTATTTCTTTTTTCTTGTGTTACAACAAATTTTCAGAAACTTACACAATGATTTTTTTTCTTCAGTTTTTACTTTTATTATTATGCATAACAGTTTGTTCACTCGCTCGTACTCATTTTTTGTAAGATTAAATCTCCAAGTCGAAAAGACAATTTCAACGTTTCTCCTTTTTTAAACGATAATTGGAGAATCTTTAAAGGAAGAAGTACTGAAATTGCGACTAATTTTACAATTTCGCAACCCTCATTCCCAGCAGCACGCGGTAGAAAGACATCATAGTCTATGATTCTCTTTTCATCATGGGGTTTCCTTCCCCTCTCATTCTCTTTGAGTCAACTCAACTCACGTTTCTCTGATCCATTCAAAATGCTAATTTTGTTCTCTCGATTTCCTTCCGAAGCCTGCAAGCGATTGAACGAGTCTTGAGGCTGAACGAGTCTTAAGGCTGAACGAGTCTGGAAGCTGAACGAGTCTTGAGGCTGAACGATTCTTGAGGCTGAACGAGTCTTGAGGCTGAACAAGTCTTGAGGCTGAACGAGTCTTGAGGCTTCGTCTCTCTTCTTTAACACTCATAAAAGATTTCAATTCATGCGGAAAGGATGCTCTCAGCGGAATTTCAGCCGAAGAACTCTTAACAGGAATTCAATCTAATCATGAAAAGCTCTTGTCTGCTCTACTTATTCTTTTTCCCTCTCAAGATTACTTTTCCTTCGGCCTTTTCATATCTATTTTTAGTCCTTAATATAGCTTTTCCGTGATGTATTTATTTCCGTCTCTTCCCAAGTTTCCTTCTATTTGCATTTTTTAAATGTTTTTTCCAAAGGGTTCTTCTCTCTTTTCGTCCGTAATCCGTTTTTTTTCTTTAAGAGTTGCTCTTTACCTCATTCCAGCTGTTCTTTCACTATTTTCCAAACTTTTCTGCAGAACACGTCGTCTTGAAAGACGAATGAGAACAAACAAAGTTATTGCTCTTCCTTACTTTCTTCCTGTTTTCGAAACATCGACAGAAAATAGAGAGCCCCCTTTGAGAGAAACATAAAGAAATATTTCATGACAGAATGAAAAAGAAAAGCAAAGTGTTTACTCAAATAGTTTGCAATTTTTTTGGAAAAAAAAGAGAAAAAAAGTAATACTGAAAGTTAAAAGCTGTGCTCGAAAAGCAATGATTTTTCTCTGTTTAAGGCTCCGACATCCTAATATCGTTAGACTCTACGACACATATGACGAGAAATCCAGTGTGTATTTGGTGATGGAACTCGTGACCGGCGGCGAGTTATTCGATAGAATCGTTCAGAAAGGCTCTTATACGGAGAAAGATGCCAGCCACCTTATCAAACAGGTTCGGTTGCCTTCATCTGCTATTACAACAACGCTATGTGTTCAAGCTGATTATTTTAAAAATCTTCTATCAAATTTTTATTATCGGAAATAATTTGCGTTAAGCTTTTGAAAGTAAGGAATCTTTTTGCTTTAACAAATGTCGGATTATTAAGAGGGAGAGCGAAAGGGCGTGGAAGAACAAAAGAGAGAGAGAGAGATAATATCGGATTATTAAGAGGGAGAGCGAAAGGGCGTGGAAGAACAAAAAAGAGAGAGAGAGATAATATCGGATTATTAAGAGGGAGAGCGAAAGGGCGTGGAAGAACAAAAAAAAAGAGAGAGAGAGAGATAATATGATGTATGTATTGGCCAGAAGCTGGAAGACGTCGAGATCGTAAATCAAAAAGTTAGACTCGTCTCTTGCGATATGTTTAACCTACTTTTCACAAGGCATACCTACATAATAGAATTTTTTCTTTTCTATATTCATCGGATCAGCAACCTGTCTTTTAGAATAAAGACGCGCTTGCTGCTGGTAATAAAAAGACCTCTAGGTTCGATTCCAGTCCAAGAACTACATAGCTTTTGACTATACAATATTGTAATCATATTTCTTCTCGTTTGAACAGGCTTTGCCTTTACACAAAAACCTCATTGAGGTCTTACACGCCGTTGGTTTCATGCACGAGAATGGAGTTGTTCATCGAGATCTGAAGCCAGAGAACCTTCTCTACTACAACCATGACGAGGCTAGGCTTAATCCAAGATCAACATCTTCGTTTGAGAAATTTTTTTACAAATTACCGTTGAAGGATTCAAAAATCATGGTTTCGGACTTCGGGCTATCGAAGACAGTGGAATCGGGAGTGATGGCAACTGCTTGTGGAACCCCCGGGTCAGCTATAATATTTTATGCAAGAGTATTGATTGATTGATTGATTGATATTGATTGATTATTTGATAATATTGATTGATTGAGTAACTGAATAATTCACAAAGAAACATTCCCCTTTTCAATGATCAAAAGGAAACCCTTCTATTCGATGAATGCCAGACATTATGTGCAATGTTGCCTCAACTCGGTAAGTGCATTTTTCTTCATGGCTCGGATAGCGAAAGTCGCCAGTTCGGTTCCTGACACTGATTTTTCACGACTATCAGCGAGCTTGTTACGTTACTCTGTTTTCAATAGCACGCGGAGGTATTTGTTACTAGTTTCTAGTTTTTATTAGTTATCGAAACACGATGAAATGGTATAAGACTCTGAATTGGTAAAACCTTGGGGTTTACAAGCTAGCTGAAAAAAAGACATATTGCACTTTTTGAAATGATATGGTCTCTTAAATGAGTGTATTCAGAATAATAACAAAAATAATAATCTTCCTCGCGTTTGTTCCCGCCTCGCGGCAGGGTACGCGCTCCCCTGAGATGGAGGACAGACCTATCCTGGTAGAACCAGTGGCTGCCTGCTAGATCACTGCTAGTGTGATTAGCAGCAGTGGGGAGAGTCAGATTCGTGCATGAGCACTACCAACATTTCTTAACCCCCTTGGTTTGGGTGGATCTGTCCGGGGTGGGAGTCGAACTCGGGACTCTTCGCACAATGGTCTATCACACTACCACTATGCCACGCCCGGACTTGTGTATTCAGGATATCATACAGTGTATTCAGGATATCAAACCAAAAAACACAAAACGTCATATAAAAAGTTCGCTCATTCTTCTGCCAGCAAAAAAAACACCACATTTTCTGAAGACACATTCATAATACATATTTGTGTTATGAAGTGTTCTTCTCTCTCTTTTGAATTAGAATGATATTACGCATTTCTTGGACGATTATGTTTTTGTGGTGTCAACAAAGACTTCAAATGTTTCTTATTCTTCCATGAAACTTGAAACTTACTAGATTTCACAATTCAAAACAAAGTTTCTTTACGAATTCAGATATGTCGCTCCTGAAGTTCTCCAGCAAAAGCCTTACGGAAAAGCAGTTGATGTATGGAGTATCGGTGTGATTGCCTACATTCTACTTTGCGGGTGAGTGCATACTTATGAACATTCATTCACATGCATATGTAAATACGAATGTGTAAATTGAACACCCCAATAGCCTCATAGATATGATCCAAATTCACAAAGAAAAAACTCATTGCAACTATGGTGAAAGGAGGGGGTAACGGGTTTAAAAGATCATTACCATTTACAAGAGAGCGTGAATAATAACGTAAGACTATACTTGTAGTTCGAGAAACAAGACCTCCGACATAATGATAATAATAATAATAATAATAATAATAATAAATAAAAAAAATAATAATAATAATAATAATAATATTATTATTATTAATAATAATAATAAAAATAATAATAATAACAATTAAAATTATAATTATTATTATAATAACAATTTACTTTGATAGTTTTATTACTGGAACTTAATTTTTTTATGGTCAGCATAGGTTAGCTTGTTCAGAGAATAATATGTTTCACAGATAATTTATCAGGTGGGAGGTTGTTTGTACAGGGTGGTCCATAAATAGTGTTACAAATTGGAAAAAGATCAGGAAAACGAGAAAAGTGACCGCTACGTGCGGTCACTTTCCCAGGAAATGTTTTCGAACATTTGTAACTTTATTTATGGACCACCCTGTAGAATAAGCAACTGAATAAGAAGTCTTCAGTGATGTTCTCACCTCCCGATTCTCAAGATTGTGTAAGAACTTCACGAGGACTAGCGGGAGATGCCCACGAAGCATATATGTATATATACATACATATATACATAATTCACGTTCCTCACAAATTGGCTTCAGATACCCTCCATTCTACGACGAGAATGACTCGAACCTGTTCGCGCAGATCATTAAGGGAGAGTACGAGTTCGACGCGCCATACTGGAACGAGATATCCGACTCGGGTAAGGCACTTCCGTGTCCACGTGACTAATTCCCGACTTATGTTTACTCAATTTGAATCATGTTTTAATGAATTACGAAGAGTCATGCATGATGCTCTGAATTACACCTTTTACTTTTTTAACTAATTCCTAGAAAAATTCTTGAAATAAGAATTTATGTAGAGTGAATTGTAATGCTTGGAACACAATATCAGAATTTGGCAAATCCTCAATTCTAATTTGATGAGGAAATAAATTTTTTGAATCAAATTATCATTGATTTATGGGATACTTGACTATGAATTTTAAAAAAAACTAGTTAATTAGATTTTAAGAAAGAAGTTCACCCGTCAAAAAGGGTATGCGTCAAACACAGTCTCAGTACTACGTCATAACGAGTAATTATCGAAAGTCACCTTTATGAAGACATGAAAAAGGAGTTTTTACAAGCTCAACCTTTGGGTTCCAAGATTCTTTTTTTTATATCAATAAACTACGTCATTTTTTGAAGAATAATTCTAACTTCCAATTCAATTTTGAACCAAAAATTTGAGACTCTTTTTTGTTTAATTTTAGCGAAGGACTTTATTTCGCATTTGATGTGCTGTGACCCTGAAGCTCGTTACTCATGCGATCAAGCTCTCGCCCATCCTTGGTAAGAACTATAATTTATTCACTCAAGATAATTCGGAAACCATTAGAGTCTGGGTGTTGTTTTGATGTTTTGCACAACTATCGTGCCAAGGGTTTGAAGTTCGACCTCATCCACGGATAGCTCCAGATAAATCAAGAGACTTATTTTTTAAAAGTTTTTTCGTGAGTCTGATTCTGATTCTCCTCACTGGTGCTGAACAAACTAGAGGTGACTTTCTGGGATATTTAATAACTTTTGGTATTTTAATGAACGCGGAGTTCATTAGCGTAGCAAATTTTCAGTTTGAAAAACACAAGGATTTTTCCGTGAAAATCCTATCTTCAATGTATCGGAGCAGGAAAATCAGTTTTCTAAATGGTAGCAGTTTTTGAGTTTCTTTGCAGTTGAGTTCGCGGGAAGTTTTTTTCAAATTAATTACTGAAAAACTCAAGATGTTAAGTCATTGACGATGAGCTCATTGAGCGTCTTTAGCACTATGGCACGAGTTGCCATTCTGTCCCACTCGGTTGTATAGTGTTAACGCGGTCGCTACCTATGAGATAGAGAGGCAGCAGGTATGATCCCGCACCATTGAATACAAAAGCACCAAAAGGCAGTCACGGTACGTAATCGGGCCTGTGATAGTTCAATAAATCATCTTTGTCCAAGTCGTCCTACAAACCACTCTGGTTTTTTTGAGCTGGAGTTTGCAGGATTAGCGGTGATACCGCCTCTGAGAAGGACATCCACGGAACAGTTGCCATTCACCTGCGTCGTTCTCTGGCCAAGAAAAACTGGAAGAAGGCTTACAATGCTGCTGCTGCAATCAGACAACTCCAGATGCTGAGACTTTCTTCTTCTACTGCTCGATCAGGTATATATCTCTTTATTCCCTTTTCTTGTCTCTCTCTCTCTCTATCTCTCTCCCTCCTTTTTCTCTCTTTCTTTCTCTTTCTCTCTCACTAGCTCTCTCTCTCTCTCTTTCACCGATCTATGATAATCTGTCTCCCTCTCTTATAAATACTTTGTTTCACTCTATAGCAAATTTACAAATTTCCTTTGACTCCGAAACAGGTATTATGTGACTGATTTCACCAAAAATTAAGCCTCCCGACATTGTTAGCGTAAACCAAAAGTACGCCTAACCAGTTATATTGGGTTAGAGGGGTATTGGAGCGCCAAACAGGCGAGAACATGGTTAGTGACGCAAATCGGGGTCCTGAGACTGAAGAGCCGCTGAGTTGGTTTGCAGCAAGGGCTGCAGCCGCTGCACAGCCAGCAGCACCCAGTCAGCAGCCTCAGCCGACATTTTAAGCACGCAAATTTCTAAGGCGCACATTCTGTTGACGCACTCTCTGAAGGCGTACTTTCTGACGGTGTGCATTCCGAGGACGAATAGACATTGTCCTGCATCCTCGCTTTATTGTGTTGAATGGTATTTGTTGCAGCATTGATACTCAATAACGTTCTGGGAACAAGCAGCGTTGTTATTAAAATTGTTGTAGAACATTTTCATTTATTTTTGCTGTGAATTGAGTGATAAATAAACCCGTACCTCTCGCTTCTTCCCGAGAGCTCTCACGGTTGATTTACACACTGCATCAATCTTCTGTGGCATTAGTTGCTCTAATCATGAGTTTATTGAGGAGAGTTCATGAGAATTATTCAGCATGATACAACAGCTCCGAGGTATCTAACTCCTGCTAAAAGTCAAAGTAGCGAAATGTTTGTGAGAAAAAAGAAGAGAATAATGAGGCATGAAATGAATAGACTGCGCGCGAAATTCGGGACACGGACCATTGGAATAAATTATGTATAATATGATTTATTCGGTTGTTCTGTTTTAGTAGAATTGTTCTTTGTTAACTTATCATTTCTTTCGACGTACACAGGATCGATTCGTTCGAAAAATGAAAAACTCGATCTCAAAAACAAACAGAAAAATTATTATTGAGTTAGACACAATTCAAAGGAAATCTTGCCGGTGTTTTTTTGTTGATAATATTGATTTATTGCAGACGATTGATTGCAGGTTCAGTTATGGACCCTTAGAATTCAACTTTTCACTTTGTCAAAGTAATCTCGTTGAACGCTCCGATCTCTCACCACGAATTGCCGTGAGAAGGAAAATAAACTACGTTATTTTTCATATAATAACTTCTACTGTTGGACGTAATTTTATATGAATATAAAAATACCGTAGTCCATTTTCCTTCTCACGGCAATTCGTGGTGAGACATTAAAGCATTAAACGCAGAGCTTACTCTGACAAAGTGAAAAGTTGAATTCTAACGCTCCATTAGTCCATGGAACACAGCTATCATTTTATTTATCATCAGAGGTAGAATCGCGTAACCAATTAAACTACCGCGAACACTTTTCGATGTTGTTAAAGTACAGCTCATAACATCTTGTATAAGATTTAGTTGGTTTAACGTTAGTTTAGACATTCTGAAGGGGGTCAATTCTGATCATTTTTTGAGCTTTTCAGAAGTGAAGCTGATATGTATATATGGGAAAAAATTAACCGTTTCTGATAGATCTCATGTAACATATGTGTTCAATTACTCCAGAATAAAAATTATTTTCTGTTCAATACATTTCACATTACATTTCGTCCGTTATGTCAAGTAATATTTTCAAACACGTTGAAGAATCCTGCAAAGTGAAATGATGTATATGCTTATTCATTCATTCATTCATTTATCTGATCCTTATTCATACCCATGACCGGAATATAAAAAAAACAAGGGGACATAAATTTTTCACTGAAATAAAAAAAGTTAGATAAAGTCACGAGCTTCAGAAATCATCCTTCTACTGGGCGTTCCTCGTTCAGCCATTTATACAACTCTCAAAAATGGTGCCTTTCTGATCGTCCTCGTACAGGCTGTCCAGCTTATCGTCCTCGTACAGGCTGTGCAGCTGATCGTCCTCGTACAGGCTGTCCAGCTGATCGTCCTCGTACAGGCTGTCCAGCTGATCGTCCTCGTACAGGCTGTCCAGCTGATCGTCCTCGTACAGGCTGTCCAGCTGATCGTCCTCGTACAGGCTGTCCAGCTTTTGCCACAACTCTTCGCATCACGAAACGAACCAAACGCAACCCTGGACGCAGCATGAGAAAAATTGCTGCTGAATTCGGTGTATCTGACGCATCGAAAAGTAGAACTGTCCAAGAGCAACTCAAGATGTACCCTTACAAGTACCGAAATCGCCATGAATTTTCGGACAAACAGAAAAAAGCGAGGCTCGAAAAAGGCCGCGGACGGCCGCGGCTGGAAATCACCTCACCACTCTTTTCACGGATGGAAAAACTTCCACTATTGACCGAAGTTTTATTCATCAAAATGACAGGTACTTGCATCAACTTCTGACGCTGCTAATTCTGTTGGGAGAATCGTGTCTCATGTGTCTCACCTCGCTTTCGTCATGGTTCTCGCCGGGTGGTCGGCTACTGGTTGCGCTCCATTCTTTTTCGTTCCAAAAGAAGCCAACGTGAACATGGAACTGTACATTGTTCTCGAGAAAAACGTGACCATTTCGGAAATCAGAATTGGACGTTCCAACAAGACGGAGCCCCGGCCCACACCAGCAAGAAAACACAAGACTGGCTTTCTCGCAATGTGCCTTCATTCATTGCGGCTGGAAAATGGCCTGCAAACTCAACCGACTTAAATCCCATGGCTTTTTTCATATCGTCTATCTCATAGAGCGGAGCCTGCTCTTTCGCTCATACCCACTTGTCCAGTCTGAAAAGGTCCCTACAGCGTGAGTGGACAAGGATTACCCAGGAGACTCTGTGGGCCGCAGTCGAAGCATATCCCAAGCGTCTGTAATTCGGAACAAAGAGAATCATATCGAGTGATGTTTGTGTTGAAAAGATTATGAATAAACTCTTTTGTTAATGAGACGGGATTCTGTTTGAATTGAAAGAAAATGAGCGGTTTTTTCTGTGTCCAAGTAGTTTTGACGCACCCTGCGTATGTGCATTTTCAGACTTGAATCTGCCCCATACCTCGACTTGACAAAGTCGGAAATGGTAGAGATTTTGCCGTAAATGAACTTAGTTGATTGAATATCTTTATATCGGGATATCTTATACGAATATGTCTTTCTGCGGCAATTAAGCTAATGAATGATACAAATTCATGCTCAATTTTGAGCATTTCTTAAAAGAAGTTTTTTTTTAAAAGAAGACCTAGAGTGCCATCAATTCAAAGACTTCTTGTCATTATTTTCGGTGCTTTTGATATTATGGAAATGGAAAGACTGGAATGTCGACAATGATTTCAACGATTACAACATGTACATATTTTCTACAAACAGTATGTGCACGGAAGTTTAAATTTGACCTAATCAACGACCAAATCTATAAATGTATCTCCTTAATTCACAATGACGTGACCTTGCAGCGCTTTCTTGAATGTCGAGAAGGAAATGGTTTATTGCAGAGGAGTGAATTTTTTTTTGAAAACTCCGAAAAGGAGATTGACATCACTCCAAAGATTCTAATTGAATTATTTTTTCTCATTCGATCATAGGCTCAAGTCAGAGAAGAACTTTTCAAGGCGTTTTTAACCAAAATTTTGGATTAACAACGCTGGCAACGGTAACTGGAGAATTTTAATGCCATGATATCGAAAACGTTCCTGTTCCTTTCTTGTTTTATTATTATTATTATATATATATATATATATATATATAAATTCGTATGTATATTCATTACTTTATTGAGGCGATCATGAAATCGAAGTTCGAATATGAAGTGTTTAGATGCTGTTGTTGAAGACTCACTTTGAACATAAGCTCAAGCGAAAAGCTTTATTAGCAAGTCAAACAAGCCGTTGAAGCTTTTCCTTGGAAGTCGAGAGAAGAACAATAAATATTATAGAATATAAAAGCAATCACAATGTGAAAAAATAACAGCTACTCGCGAAAGAAAGTCAAGTAAAAACACTGAATAATAAATATCTCATTTTTGAAATAGGAAGGTAATGCAAAAGCAATTTACTACATATTATGGTACATCGAACATACTCTGCATGCTATAGCCATATAATACTACAACAACCCTACTGTGTTCAGGCGAGACCATTTTTTTTGTTTCTAAAGAAGAAGAATTACAAAAATCGGACCATTTTAGAACAGCGGTTGTGTTTATCATTAATGCGATTCTTCTTTCAATGAAAATATTTTTTTTAAAAAACCTCTGTAAGCTAGAAAACAAGCTCCCAGTTAATTTCATGGATTATTAAGTAAGCTCTCAGTCAATAGGACATTGAATAAGCGGTAAATGTCAAGATAAAAAAGCGGAAAATATCTAAATAAGAAAGTCATCCAAAAAAAATATTGTACCGTAGACAAAATTAAACTGTAAATTTAATGAATTTGAAACATCTAAAAAAATATTAAACTATGATAGGAAACCGATATTAAGCCAGATTCGTTAAATAAGCATGACTAGCATTGGAACTAAACAACCGAAATCGTGTTGAGATTGGAATGAAAAATGACGCCATAAAGACATTCACCGTAAATTGTTAGTGTAAACTGTATTTTGAATTGCGTGTAGCGAATTGAATTCAGGCTGAAATTCTCCATGTAACTTTATCTGATTTAGATGAAAGGGTCGTTAAATAAAAAAAATCTAATTTGAAGACTCATTAGAAAAGCAAGTTTAAGCTTTGAAATCATAGTTGTAAGCGTTTGCCGTCGTTCAATTTGTGTAGAAAGCTCCTGAACAGCTATTTTTAATTGCTTTTATTTTCAACTCTCTAGAAGTATTAGTTATAGATGACCGATAAAATAATAATTGTAGATTATATGCATCACGATTGAGATGCCGTACTTTCTCAAAATACTTAAACGCTTCTTTTCTGTTTTTTTATTATTACCTGGTTTTGTTTGTAGTTGCAGCTCTAATATACTTTAGCCGTCCAATGAAAGTTTAGCCGTCCAATGAAAAATTAACCGTCCAATGAAAGTTTAGCCGTCCAATGAAAGTTTAGCTGACAAAAAATGAATTGACAAAAGTTAATAATATGAGAAATTTTTTTATGCCGTACGGCCTTGTTAGCTAAGCCGTACGGCCTCGTTAGCTAAGCCGTACGGCCTCGTTAGCTAAGCCATACGGCCTCGTTAGCTAAGCCGTACGGCCCCGTTAGCTAAGCCTTACGGCCTCGTTAGCTCAGCCGTACGGCCTTGTTAGCGTAAACTTTTTCCTAAGCCTAAGTGTTTGTTTTTTTAAAATTTAAAATTATTTTTATTGTAAAAATAAGAAAGTCTAATTTTAAAAGTTGAATTGGACGGCTAAAGTTTGATTGGATGGCTAAAATTTTGATTGGACGGCTAAACTTTCATTGGACGGCTAAAGTGGATTAGAGCCGCAGTTGCTATGGGCCATATTTGCATCCAAAAAGAGATATTTAATGTTTGTTTTGTATTTCTTTGTACTGTATTTGTTTAACGTAGTTCTTTGTTGATATTGTATACTGTACTGACTCCATGCTTAGTGTCGGCTAGCGAGTGAAGCGAGCAGAGATTCTTTAGATTTAGGACTCGGAGCTTACTCTCGGGTGGGTGCTCTCGTGCAAGTTTACGATTGCAAGAAATTACCCAAAAAATAAAGATTTTCACCTGTTAGATGATGCATATTTATTAAGTTGGTACTCAGTGTTTTGGAGGCGATTGAAAGCGCGAGAAGGTCGTCTTCGTTACGTTTCCTTGTTGATCCCTCGTCTCTCTCACCTGTAACGAGTCTCGTTTTTTTAACGTACTACATGAGAACCAATTCGGGCTACCAAGTTCTGTAGGCGCACCTTGACCCTCTCGAGTTCTTCCAAAGCGTCCTCACTCTCTGTCCCTGTGAACTCGACGTGGCTGATAACTGGGTCAACCACACGTGTCTCTACACGTCTTGAATAGGTCTTTGTTGAACCGTCTGGACTGATCTGCAATTGAACCGGTTCTAATTTAGAAACATTTATTTATTTAGAACTGCATTGTGCCTTGATTCAAATCGGCACTGTGGAAAGCTTGCTGTGCATTTACGCAAATAAGAATATAAAACAAGCCAATTCAAAAAATATAAGAATTAAGAACTGATTATTATCATTAAGGATTGCGTAAATCATGTGTTCTGTTTGAAACGAAGTTGAATGAAAAATATTCCATGTAATTTTTGGAAACTCAGTCAAAAGGGCTCCTAATTTGTACTCCGCATCTTTTCTTGCCTCTTTCCTTTGTAGTATATACATAGAATGAAATCCATGCGATGGATTTCATTCTATATAGTCTCAGCCCATCGTTGCTTGAAACGATTAACAAAGATCAAACAATTGATTGATCTTTCCTTTGTATAAAGAACAAGTAAACAGGTTTCTGTTTCCTTTTACTACTCAGAAATCTTGAGAATGCTTTTTACCTTAATTCAAGCCAAAGTTTTCACTTGAAAAATTCAAGGAAAGATATTACTCAAATTTTCGTAACTCCATGATTTTCCTGGCTCCTGTTCCCACTTTTTCTACAAGGGCATGTTGATTTGGAGAGAAAAAAGTTATAAGGCTGAGAAGTAAAAATTACTCGTCTGCTTTCGAATGTCGTGAGAGTGGTCGAATAACCGGATCCATCGGCGAAAGAGGATTCCATGTCTCCCGTCAAAGAGTCTGCGTCGTGTTCCTGAAGAAAAAATTCGTTAAGCGTTAATTGATCCGAAAATGTACAGGAACTATCATTTCATGAACAGAGCTATGTATGTGTATATATGTGTGTATATAATGAATATTCATGTAATTAGGTTCGATCTTTTAGAAGCTTTGGAAATTCACATCGTTGAACAGTTTGATCTAATTCAATTTTCGCCCTTGATAAAAAAAACCTCGAAAAAAAAACTTTATTTTCCGCTTGCAGTTTTTTTTTAAATCAAGAGCGTCCTTATTCAAAATTTTGATGTCTTCTCTAATTTATTATAACTTAGCATGCGCCTTGATGAGGTCAACGTCGTATTCATTCTATCGCAATAAGGTCTGCTCGGGTATTCACAAAATTGAATACAGATCTTGAGTATTCATTGCCGCTAAATGTTATGTTTTTTGAGTAATGTAAGTTTTATCTCATCCTTATGTTCTCACCTAGTTTTCCATTTTGTATTATCATATAATATTATCAAATCTAATTTTATTGATAATTCCAACTTGTTGGATTCGCTTGTATCCACATGATGTTTATGTATTATATTTGTATATTAATTAATAACAAAAAGTTTTTCAAACTCTAGAATTAAATTCAATTACTTTTCCGCCTCTCTCAAAAATATTCGAAGTAACACTTTTTGGGTCTATTTAAAATAAGAAATCTTCCTCTGCATATAAAATACTATTTACAGTGGTGAGATGAGTTCATTACTATTCCTTTCCTTTTCATAAGAATTTGATCTCGTAAGCTGGTGTGTTTTTCCTGTATTGTGGTTACCGAATGTTTTTTGCGCGGAAAGTGTAAATAAATTATGTACGATATCTCTATCAAACAACTGGCAACTTTCCGTTCCGTTCAGGCGTTAAATGAGACCGGTCTAAGGCATGTTTGTACGCGCCGAGCGATTGGAAAAAAAAATGGGGAAAGGCAAAAAGAGTGAAAAGAGAAGTTGAGAAAATGTGTGAAACAGAACGGAAGGAGAAGATAATGTAGATCATTCTCGGCGCCAACATACCTGGTCCGCTAACCATTTAACCCCTGGTTCCGTTCCTATCCTAAACTCGCCTGATATGTTTCTCCACTCAGCATTCCCTGTGTATCTTGACTGGTCATGAGCTCCTGACTCGTGGCGCCTCCTTCCAGCAGCGAGTCCTTCTCCATAGCGACGTTCTCGAGCGAGTCATGAAGATCGACGGCCTCTCGCCGATCCACTTCTGACCGATCGACGATCTCGAACTCCTGATACAATGATAATTCAATCAATAATTCATTATCTGTTTCGATTTACATGTTTCCAATTCATTAACATGATGATAGGTTTCTTGGATGACTGCTCAGATTTCAGCTCACTCATTCAATTAGTTTCAGCTATAAAAGTCGATATTAAAAATGATGCACTTTATGTTTAAACATCAATAAGATAGCTTCAAGTTTCGCCAATTTCTCTCAAAGTGGTTTGTAGTCGTGTCAAACCTGCAAGGAAGAAGCTTCGATAGATCCTTCCATTGCTGCCTTCTCCTTCTGTTCGCGGGCGATGGCGAATGCGGCGGCGTCCACCTCCAGAGAATCAGCGCTGGTCTCCATAAGATGAGCCGCTGCTGCGGCAGCAATCTCTTCATCTCCCTGCAATATGTACAGGATGTTAAACACATTTGGTGACTCGGAATATACCGCGTTTGACTCGGAATATAGATTCAGCACAACAACGAAACACTCAATCGGTTAATCAAATATGCAGTTAGTTGATTATTCAGTCCTAATTCAACATCTAAAAAAGTGAGTCGTTAGAATTATGCGGTTTTTAAACTAAAATGATTTTAAATGCTTTTTAAAAGTTCTCGTGTGCTTCCTTCTTCTAAATTCTCTGAAAATTCAGTTATAAACACAAAATCTCCTCAAAAATGTTTTTGTTTGATTTGTCAATTCTTCAGAAACTTGAGTCTTCGAAAGTCAGGCTTTAAGCAAGCTCTTGTATAACTAACATGTTTTTCGTTGTTGTTTTTCTTGCTTTTTTGAAAACTTTCGACATTTACCGAAGAGCGTGATGGACGTTAGCTATGAGATGTTTAATTACTTTTTTATTTTAGATTTAAAAAATACTTTTTTTCGTTTTTTACGGTTCCGTTCCTAAGCCTTACGGTCTCGTTAGCTTAAATATGAATCAAGCCTTAGCGGAAAAAGTATCAACAAAAAACAAAACCAAAAGAATAAAGTTTTTTAAATCTCATCGTTGACGTCCGTCACGCTTTTTGGAATCACGCTTTTCGGCAATTGCCCAATTTTCAGTGGAAACTCTGTGATCAGGACAGTTAGTTTTTGAGTGTTCGTTCGCAGTTTTCATTGGAACATTTAATCGCTTGTTTTCTAGACCTATCTCTTTCTTCTCTCTCTTGTTACTGTTCGCCTTAAATCATTCCTGATTTATTTGCTCAACTCATTTTATCCGAGTTGCTTATTTTTCTCGAATATCTACAAAAAAATTTGTTTGCTATCAAGCCAATTTTCTTCAGTATGAACACAGCTGTTGTTGAAGCTCGAATTACTAATCCAAAAATATTTCTATTAGAAAACTCATTTGTGTATTTAACTTTCTCTTCTTTTCGGTCTGTTTTGTGTTCAGCTAACGATTGAATAAAGCCGATACCATTGTTAACCCAAGAAAGCTCAGAAAAATGGCGTGTATTCCACAAATTTTTTTTCAATATTTGCTTGTATTTTTGTTAACTCTGACAAAGTGCTCAATGCTGTCAGGAGACGCAGGAATTGGAGTCTCGCCTCGATGTTCTTCTTCCACAATCTCGCGCGAACGTACCTTAACCAGATAATAAAAGTTACTGAAGCCTAATTTTCACTCCCTTCAGCTGAAGTGAGTGAAAATTCATTTTTTAGAGAAAGAGTGTTCCTCATTGCTGATATATGTAATTTACCTCATAGCGGAACACTTTTGTGAAAGTTTTCCTCGAAATTAGAATAACAAAAAGTCGTCTTACCCTAGTGAAAACCAAAGATACAGAGCTTTATTTCAAGTGAAAAGCAAGTTTTCTTGTTCCAGATCTTGTTGTTGCAGCTTTCAAAGTACCCGAGCAAAAACAAATCCCACATAGTATTTTTCATTTATAACAAATGGAGCACGATCAAAAAATGTTATTTTATTGTATAATAAAGACTACGAAAGCCTCCCATTTCATGCATTCATTTCGTTTCAATGAGTTGTCGTCTTTTTTGCTTTCTATTTTTACTACCTAAGATGGAAGAATACGGGTTCTCACAAAGCCATCAGACTCTTGGAAACTATGAGACTACAACTCTCAGCGAACAACCCACACTATTCAGTACAACATCCCAATTGCTTATTACTCTATCTACTTAGGTTTCCTTATGCTCAATTATCTACACCCCTCTGTAAAATATGTAAACATTAACTTTCAACAAGTCTTTCAATCGCACTTAAGCTATGTGATTAAACTGAAAAAGTATAATCATTTAGTTGAATGATATGTACATCGATTCCGCTGGGGTCTTCTTCGTCATCATCGCGAACGCTCATCTCCTCTGCTTCGGACTCCTCTCTGATATCAGAGAGCATCATGAGCTCGCCCGCTGCTTCCTGTGGAGAAATCTTCTTTACCTCCTCTTCGAGTCGCTCAAACTCGGCCAAGGAATCCTTGGAGCCATCGTGAGATCTGAAATAGAAGTTAACAGACAAATCTTTTTCAGTGGCTGTTTTTTTGTTGAATTTTTTTCTCAATAAAAGGTATCTCTCAATAGAAGAAGATATATTTGTAAACTGTACTGACCTTAATCTTCCCGCCGCGTACAGCTCGAACTCGCTGCTGCTCAGGCTGCCGTCTCCCCTGATCTGCTTCTCAATCCTCTCGAACTCTTGAAGGCTTGTTTCCGAGACATTGTCGGAGGATATGTGCTTGTACTTTCCAAGCGTTGCAACCGTATCTGGTCCGCCATTGCCACTTGAAGATCCGCCACTGCCCAAGTACGACTCTTGGTCCTCCGGTTCTTCTTCAACGGTCTCTAGTTCACCTTCGATCTGTTTCAGAAGCGCTTTGGTCTCCTCGTCCATTTCTGGGAACGATGAGGTCTCTCCGATCGGGCTGGTCTCTTTAGGTGAAGTCTCCGTGGCGGGTTCAACATCAATGGTGGGCTTTGGACTTACATGAATATCTGGCTTGCCACTGCTTCGGCGTGATGTGCTGTATCGCTTCCCACTTCCCCCAGACTTTTGTGAAACGTCATCAGAAACGGACTCGCTCGATCCGGCATGCTCGTCTTCCAGCTCACGTTCCGAGGATAGTCCGAATTCCGGTAGAGGCGATGCCTCGGAAATTTCCAGGTTGATGATTGTTTCCGGCTGACTTTCTGATGATAGATCAGATACTTGCCGCATGTATACCGTGTCTTGATCGCTAGTGCTCACTGAAGACGACTTATCTCGTTCTAATTCAGCTTTCGACCCTTCCGCCTCACCTGATGAGCTCGGATCAGTACGCAAAGTAAGAATAGGCTCATCTGCGCAGGTTATTTCATCAGCCGAATGAGAAGAAGGCATGACCTCGGTTCGGAAGGAGACTTGAGAAGATTGTCTAGAAAATGATGGATCATAAATGATTCTATCGCCAGGTCGTGGTGGAACAGGTGAAACCGGTCGGTCAGGATCTTTAGACGGGGGTCTCAGTAAATCATCCGGTGGAGGAGACAATGCGTACTCAGGTTCCTCTTCCACTGGAAATTGCAGGAGCACGTCTGGTGTGGTTCGGACGGAATCGGAAATTTCGAAGTGTCTATTGATAGGTGAGTCTTGCTCGTCATCCAGCACCATAGCATGTCTGTCTGAGTGCACTGGCGAGACAGCCGCGAGGGGTGTGGCAGTGCCTTCTCCGCCCTCCACTCCACTGAGACGGCTCGGAGCGCCCGATGCGGCGCTTGTGTACTCTGACTCTTGTGATGTCCATCCCTGTGCTGAGTCGAAAGTGTCTTCTTGGGACGTTACGCAGGTGTCGTACTGTTCCTCTCCCCGAGAGTGTTCTGTTGCTGAGTAGTAGATGTTGGAGTTAGAACGGCTTTCGCGTTGAAGAGCGCTCTCTTCCTCTTCAGTGAATTTCTCAAGTACGTCACTTACCAGGGACTGAGTCACTACTTCAAGAGGATCCTTTTCTTTGAGTACTGCATCTTCTTCTTCAACGAGCACCCCCAATGTTTCTGACTGGTACATATCTAATTTCGGCGGTTTTTCTCTCGCGAGAATTCTCAACTGCTCTTGGAGATCTGATTCGTAATCAACTTCGGGCTCAAGAGCAACTTCTTGACAAGATCCTTGCTTTGAAAGCATATAAGAGCTCAATGGAACATCTTGTTCAACAGGATTGGGCGTTGCTTGTTGAACTATAATTTGACTAGCATCTTCGAGTAGGTCGTGTGCTAGTTCTTCCGTGTAGTCTTGAATGTTTTGAGGAGTACTGGGCTTCTGGTCAACATCTAGATGTTCTAAGGCGCCATAATCACCATCGTCAGCAATCTTCTCGTACTCATCATTGATAGCTGATGAGCGTGATTGCTGTTGTGTTACGAGGGGTTTGACGGCGGCGCTAGTGTCTTCTGAACTTGCCCGACCACTGGAGGAATGTTCGCTGTCATCATCGACTGAAGGTTGTTCAATGGTTATTTTAGGCTCACTTTGCTCGTACTCTTCTAATTCTAATTCGATTTTCTTTGCTGCGACGTCTCCTGCAGGATATTGTTCTTCTACAGCTCTTCCGGTGGTGAAGGAAGTATGTTGTGAAGTTTCAGAAAGTTCTTCTTCCAAATTTTCTCTGTCTACAATCACGAACTCTTCAACGGAACGGTCTTCAGGCGCAGCGGGTAATTGATGCTCTGACGGTGGACTATGTTTGGGCACTTCGCCCAAGGTCAGCCCTACATCGGTCAATGTTGACTCTTCGAGATCAAAACCGGTCCGTGCAGCATCCGCAGAGATTTCCGTAGAGATCGCCTCTTCTGCTCCTTGTAATTTTTTACTCTCCTTGAATTTGTATGAAGAAGCGAGTTCTCCTATTCCTTGTGAATTTTCGATGGTTGGACTTTCGGAAGATGTTTGAAGAGCTTGGTGTTCAGCCGGCAATTGTAGTGGGAAACTTAAGGAGCTCTCTACAGTTTCTTCGGCTTCTCTCCCTATTCGAATGAGCTCAGGTTTATCATCATCGCACCCGTGCTTATCATCCGCTACTTGTGTCTCCTTGGTTGAAACAGCTGATGTGCTTTCCTCTTGCTCTGAAGGCTCGTGAAGATACTCGCTAGATCTTTCTGGATCATTTGACGAATAGGACTCTTTTTGAGCGGAGTCATATTCGTCGTGGAACTCAGATGAAAAAAGTTCAGCTGCTTTGTACTCCTTATTCAAATGATCATAGCCTTCCGTATGACTACCCTCTTCAATTTTTTCTTTCATGGCGTCATAAGCCGCAGATACTCCCATTGCTGCAAGAGCAGCGGGTGCTAGAACGACTCCTCCAGCTATTTTGCCGGCCTTCTTCGCGAAGTCTGTCAATTTGGTGCTGGCTGAATCTACTGCTTTTGTACTCATAGGTGAAATTACGAGCTCATGCTCGGCATGCTCGAAGTCCGCATCTCTCGGTTTTTCTCCGGCTTTTTCCATAGGAGCCTCCGGCATTTCTGAAATTCGCGGTGACTCTGCTTCAGGTTTTTGGGAAACTACAAAAATGGACGCAGAAGAAGAAGCTAGTTCATCCGGACTACTTGAAACTTCTAAAGAGGGTTCCGTGGCGCGATGTTTATCGTGTTGGGTTGGGAATTCCGCTAGAACTGTCACGATGTCGATGAACTCGGAAGTTGCCTGTGATGTTAGTTCTTTGGGAGATTCTCCAATTCCGGTAATTTGTTTTTCAGCTTGATCGAGCTCTTCTTCTTTTTCTTCTTCGAGAAAATCGTGATCGTGAGCAACGCTCGCTTCTTCTGTAGAAGTAGACCTTTCAATTTCCTCATCTCGTTCATACGCCTGAGGTTTTGAGGTGCTCCCAAACTCTATGGGTTCTTCGTTTGTGTCCAAATCTAGCGTTTCTTCGAGTGAGTGAAGAGGAGTCATTTGTAGCACGTAGGACTCGTGCTGGAGTGTAACTGATCTTGGGGATAGAGCTATTTCCTGAAGGGTGCTATCTTCTGGTTCGTCGCCAGGTTTTGATAAATCGGCTGTTTGCTTCTCCTGGGATATTTCTCGCAACAGTAGAGCATCTTCTTCTCGGGAGAGTTCTTTTGATCTCATAGAATCTTCAACAAGTTTTTGGGAGGTTTGAACATCTTCATAGAAAATTTCTTGTGATTTCTGAAAATCTTCTGGAGAAACGCCTTGTGACCTCGTTAGAGCTTCTTTTCTTGCAAGTTCTTGCAATTTCAAAACATCCTCATCAAAACTTAGTTCTTGCGATTTCAGAGCATCTTCGTCCTTCGCAAGTTCTTGGGATCTGAGAGCTTCCTCCACACCAAAAGGTTCTTGAGATTTCACGGAATCTTCTTCCGACGGAGTATCTTGTGGTTTCATAGAATCATCTTTTTGTGATAGTTCTTGCGACATTAGAACATCTTCATCACGTGAAAGTTCTTTTGAAAACGTGGCAATTTCTTCTGGTTTTGGAGAAAGGTCTTGCGCTCCGATTTTCCCATCAAATTTTGATGATCTCGGAGCATCCTCATCCTCCATGACTTCTTGAGACACCATGAGGTTTTCATCCAATGCGATATATGGCGCTTCCACAACATCTTCTCTGTGCGGAATGACTTGTGACCTCTCAAAATTTTCATCTTGGAAGACCTGTTGTGACCTTGAAGCATCTTTTTCTTGTGTGTTATCTTGTGTTTCTGGAACTTCTTCTCTGAAAAATTCATGAGACATAAGAGGACCTTCATCTCGAAAAAGTTCTTGTGGCCTTTTATCATCATCTTCAGGTGTGATCTCGACTTGATCCGTTGCATCTCCATCAAAATGTTTTTGCAAGCTTAGCGCATATTTGTCCTGAGAGAGTTCGTCAGGTTCCGAAGCGTTATGGTCTGGCGTCAGTTCTCGCGCTTTTCCAGAATCTTCTTCTAAAGTTAATCCTTGGGAAACCACAGGAGTGAAGAGATCTTGTGACCTCGTCAGATCACCTTCTAGAGAAAGATCTTGCGGTTCGATTACTTCTGCTCTTGGAGAGAGTTCTGGCGACATCTTTGCCCCTTCCTCAGACGAAAACTGTAATGATCTAATGACTTCTTGCTTTCCCACGATGTCTTGCCGTATCACAAGGTTTTCGGTTCCAGAAAGTTCTGTCATAATCGGAGCGTTTTGATCCAATAAGGTATCTTGTGGCTTCATAGCATCTTCTGATGTGTAATCCAGCGGTTCCGATGTTGCTTTTTTGTATTGGTGCTCTTCTTCATCGAGCTTTTCTTTGATAGCGTCATAAGCCGCGGAGACTCCCACCGCTGCGAGAGCAGCTGGAGCTAGCACAACTCCCCCAGCTATTTTGCCGGCCTTCTTCGCGAAATCGGTCAATTTGCTACCAGTTGACTCTTCTGATTTTTCATCTTCTTTCGCACTCGTGAATGGAGCATCTCGTTGCTGCTCTTGGTAGTCGGGAAACTTCACAACAGAGACTTTTTCGGTCTCCGAACTAACAACCTCCTGTTGAGCTGGATTTTCAGGCTGTGTTCCTGGAATGGATGATCTGCGCTCTTTTTGAGCAAGTTGATCTGTTGATGGGGCGATTTTTTCAACTTCTTCAGGTGGACCTTGAACCGAACTATCACCGCTTTCCATTTTATGTAGAAAAACAGTCGCATCCTTGCTTTTTTGATATTCAAGATTTTTTAAAGATGGATATGGCTGCTCTGCTTCTGTTTTTTGCTCATTTTCAGCTCTGGGCTCTGCGGAAGAAGATGAATTGGTAGATTGTACAATACTATCATCTCCATCAACCGTTCTTTGCTCCTCCGTCAGAGAAAAGTCATGCACTTTTTGGAACTGATCAAAAGTAACTAGATTTTCAAAATCTTTTGGAGTAGATTCTCGTTGTTCATCTTTTTCTTGATCAGTGTCCGAGTAGGTTGTTCTAAACTCTTCGGAAGAAGGATACACTATAGTTTCGACGATTTTCTCATCATATTTATCAACGGTTCCTTGCTCTTCCGTGGGAGAAAAGTCATGATGTACATGGACAGCTTCGAAAGTAGTCTCGAAAGATTTTGGAGAAGTGGATTGTTGTTGTTCTCCTGTTTCCGGATCGATTTCTGAGTATGTCGTTCTGGGCTCTTCGTAAGAAGGATAGTCCTTAGATTTGACAATCTTGTCATCATCTTGATCAGTCGATCCAAATTCTTCCGTGTAAAAAAAGTCATGCCCTTCTTGTGTTTCATGAGTAATGACTCCCGACTCAATTTCTCTCGACGAAGTGTGTTTTAGTTCTGTTTTCTGTTCAGTTTCCGAAGAAGTTGGCCTGCGTTTTTCGATATCCGTTAATTTGTGGCTTGATGAGTCTTCTGCTTCTCCGCTGTCATGAGTATTCGTTGGTGAAATAGCTCGCTGTTGCTTATGGAACGGGTATTCAAACGAATCCACGACATACTCAGTTGCTTGAGAATCCACATCGATATTTTGTTTTTCAGGATGATCTCCAGTGGCCAGTTTTTCTTGATGTGCGGGAGACGATGAACATAACTCCACGTTCTCTGGAGAAAATTTCGTTTCCGGCGTTGATGGTCTGTGTTCTTCAAAGATTTGGTGGTACGGGGACTCGTCTTTTTTCTCATCACCGGAACCAAGTGATATAGGCTGAAATGAAACTTCGTGTTCCGTTTGGTAGTCGTTAGATGATGAGCGGATTACTTGCTCTAGGAGAGGATCTTGCTGCTCTTCTTCTGTTCTCATATCTGTTTGATCCATGAGCTCTGGAAAATCGTCAGCATGATCAATTGTGATGTCTTTTATTTCATCCTTTTTGAACTTTTCCTTCAACGCGTCATAGGCGGCGGAGACTCCCATCGCTGCGAGAGCAGCAGGAGCGAGTACAACTCCTCCAGCTATGGTTCCGGCTTGTTTAGCAAAATCCGCGAACTTGCTGATTTCTGATTCTTCTGATTCTTTTCTATCTTGATAACTTGTTGGTGAAATAGATCGTTGCTGCTCATGGTAAGGATATTCAAATGATTCGATGACTCGCTCTTTCGTACTGGAATCCGCGCCGACCTCCAGATCACTTCTTGAGGCACCCGCTTCATGTTCTTCTAAGTATGCTGCAGACTTTTTTTGAATCTCTGTGGTTTTAGGAGGCGCTGTTAGCTCGGTTCCTAAATCTAGCTCTGTTTTCGGTGAAGATTCCCCGTGCTCCTCGAAGGATGGATGATCCGAAATAGTTTCTTCCGTAGAATCAGCTTCTCCTCCTAATTCTTGATGCTTCTCTGAGCCAGAGGGTTGGCGCTTTTCAAATGAAAGGTGCTCCATCGAATCCACAACTTTATTCTCATCTTCTTCAACAACAGGAAAATGATGCGAGGGAACATCGTGATCCGCAGAATAGCTGTGGAATGTAGAACAAGTATCAGTGTCTCCGTCAGCTTCATGTTTGTGACAAGTTCTCTCTTGTTCCAAGTATTCGTCAGTCGCGGCCGGAGTCTTAGTGTCTTCTGGTTGAGATGCTGATTCCCCTGCATCTGTTGCTGACTCATGCGAGAACTTGATCTTTGTAGAGTCTTCAATTTGTCGTATGGCATTATCCTGCTCATCATCCTCAACGAACTCCTTTTCGACCGCGGCATGAGCATCGGATACTCCAGCAGCAGCTCGAAAAACTCCTTCAGCTATTTCGCCGACTTTCTCAACGTTACCCGTGAATTGGCCGTATGCTGCATCTTCTAGTTTTTGAATGTCATATACACTTGTTGTTGAAATATCTCGCTGCTGCTCATAATGAGGGTATTCGAATGAGTCAATAACATGCTCCATCGTACCGGTACCCATACCGGTCTCCGAATCCGTTTTAGAGAATTCAGCATCATGTTCACTTTGATGATCATCTGACGTGAACCGAACGACGGATTCTTCTGGAGACTCATAGTGTTCTGCTACGGGTTTTTGATCTTTTTCTGAGTCAGAAGGTATGTGATCTTCTAGAGCGGGATGTTCTATTAGATCCACAATCTTCTCAGCATCCTTTTCAGTATCAGCTGGTGCATACATCAGAGGTAAACCGTGTTCTGGCTGATAGTTGGAGGACGCAAAGCTAGTTTCAATATCCTCGGCAAATGCGTGTTGCTTTGCATCTACTTCTGTCTCCATTGAGTAAGGGAACTGTCCAGAATCGTCCGCATGGAGAGTTGTACTATCTGAGGATTCATCCTCTCCGAACTTTTCCTTCATCGCGTCATAGGCAGCCGATATTCCCATCACTGCAGCCGATATTCCCCCCATCACTGCGAGAGCAGCAGGAGCTGGAACCTTGCCTATTATTTTGCCTGCTTTCTCCGCAAAATCCGTAAATTTGCTGCTGGCAGAATCTTCTGGTTCTTCGCTCTCGTGGGCGCTCGTTGGGGAAATAGCTCTTTGCTGCTCGTGGTAAGGGTATTCACATGATTCAATGACATGCTCCATTGTAGTGGAACTCAGATCACTTTTAGAAACATCAATGTCGCTTTCTCTTGGATATGTCTCAGACGTGAAAAGAATGTCGCTATCTTTGAGAGACGATTTAAGCTCTGATTCAGTTTCAGCATCTGTTTTCGGTGAATATAGTGTGCGCTCTTCAAAGTGGGGATGGTCCAAAGTTCCAACGATATTTTCTTCCTCTTCAGTTTTACCTGGTTGATGCGGAAAAGACAGATCAAGTTCTTTCTGATCACTTTCAGTAGAACCAACGTCATGTTCCGGTTGATATTGGTCAAGAACCAAAGACTCCTCAGTCTTTGGTTCTTGACCTTTCGCATGCTTTTCATCCAGTTCGAGCTTCTCTTTGATCGCATCATAGGCAGCAGATACTCCCATCGCTGCAAGAGCAGCAGGAGCTAGAACTACGCCTCCAGCTATTTTGCCTGCTTTCTTTGCGAAGTTCGTAAACGTACTGTTCTCTGAATCTTCTGATTCTCCTCTATCATGCGGACTTGTTGGTGAAATAACTCGTTGATGCTCATGGAACGGTGAGTCAAACGATTCAATAAGTTTCTCTTTCGTACTGGATTCAGCGAAAATATCCGAATCTCTTCTAGATATACTCGCGCCATGTTCTTCTGGGAATGCTTGAGGCGTTGTTCGACTCTCAGTGTCTTTAGAAGGCGGTTCAGTTCCTGTTTCTGGCTCAATTTTGGGTGAAGATACTCTGCGTTCCTCGGAGGAAAGATGGTCCCTACATTCGACGATCGTGTCATCTTTTTCTCCAGCACTACCGGGCCGTTGCGGATGAGACAGGTCGTGTTGTTCTTGGTATTCGTGAGATGTGAACGGTATCTCACTGTGTT
Source organism: Allodiplogaster pararmata (assembly GCA_964056735.1). Lineage (NCBI taxonomy): Eukaryota > Metazoa > Nematoda > Chromadorea > Rhabditida > Diplogasteridae > Allodiplogaster > Allodiplogaster pararmata. The sequence continues at coordinate 37,920,142 of OZ057405.1, forward strand.
CAGGATATGCTGAAGATTCTGCTTCAGTTTTGAGCTCTGCTATCGGTGAAGACAACTTGCCTTTCTCGAAAGAAGGATAGACGATAGAATCATCTTTTTCTTCAGTAATAGCTGGATGTTGCTGTATAGACAAGTCGTGTTCTTCTTGGTAGTCATGAGATGTGAACTGCACATCACTATCCTTCGGAGACGATGTTCGCTCTGCTTCGGTTCCATGCTCGCTTCTGGGTGAAGATAGTTTGCGTTCCTCGAAGTAAGGATGTTCCACAGATTCGACGACTGAATCATCCTTTTCTCCATCACTACCTGGATGCTGCGGTAAAGACAGGTCGTGTTCTTTTTGGTAGTAATGAGATTTAAACTGCACACTATCTTTCGGAGACGCTGTTCGCTCTGCTTCGGTCCCATGCTCGCTTCTGGGTGAAGATAGTTTGCGTTCCTCGAAGTAAGGATGTTCCATGGATTCGACGATCGAGTCATTCTTTTCTTCAGCACTACCTGGATGTTGCGGTAAAGAAAGGTCGTGTTCTTCTTGGTAGTAATTAGATGTAAACTGCACACTATCTGTCGGAGACGCTGTTCGCTCTGCTTCGGTTCCATGCTCGCTTCTGGGTGAAGATAGTTTGCGTTCCTCGAAGAAAGGATGTTCAAAAGGTTCAACGATCGAGTCATCCTTTTCTTCAGCACCACCTGGATGTTGCGGTAAAGACAGATCGTGTTTTTCTTGGTAGTAATGAGATGTGAACTGCACATCACTATCTTTCGAAGACGCTGTTCGCTCTGGTTCGGTTCCATGCTCGCTTCTGGGTGAAGTTATTTTTCGCTCCTCGAAGGAAGGATGTTCCACAGATTTGACGATCGAGTCATCCTTTTCTTCAGCACTACCTGGAGGTTGCGAGAGATACATGTCGTGTTCTCCTCGAGAGTCAAGAGACAAGAACTGAATCTCGGAGTCACTTTTTTGGTTAACTGAGATCCCTGCTGTTGTGTCTGGCTCGTATAACTCTCTAGACGTTACAGCTTCTTCTAGTGTACTATTCCGAGTATCATCTTCTCCGAACTTCTCTTTGATCGCATCATAGGCAGCGGATACTCCCATCACGGCAAGAGCAGCAGGAGCTAGAACGACTCCCCCAGCTATTTTTCCTGCTTTCTGTGCAAAATCTTTGAGTTTGCTATTTTCTGAATCTTCTAGTTCTCCGCTGTCGTGGGCACCTGACGGTGTAAGAACTGGTTGCTGCTTAGCATCCCGGTAGCTTAGTGATTCAACGAATTGCTGCATCTCACCAGAACTCACATTATCCGGTTCACTTTTTGGAAAATCAGCATCATGTTCTTTAGATGTCAACAAGTTTTCGCTGTGCGTGGGAGACGCTGATAAAATCGCTTCAGTTCCTATCTCTGTTTTCGGTGATGATGGCCTGCGTTTCACGAAAGAGGGATGTTCCATAGAATCGAAAATCTTCTCATCCTCCTCTTCAGCACTTCCCGGTGTCGAAGGAATAGAGATCTCGTGTTCTCCTTGATACTCATACGGCGTGGTCTGAATGTTGGGTGCATCAGGGGAGGTTGTTGGCTCTGCTTCAGTTTCTGGCTCTGTTTTCGGTGAGGACTGTCTGCGTTCCGCGAAAGAGGGATGTTCCATAGATTCGAAAGTCTTCTCATCCTCCTCTCCAGCACTTCCTGGTATGGAAGGAATAGAGATCTCGTGTTCTCCTTGATACTCATACGGCGTGGTCTGAATGTTGGGTGCATCAGGGGAGGTTGTTGGCTCTGCTTCAGTTTCTGGCTCTGTTTTCGGTGAGGACTGTCTGCGTTCCGCGAAAGAGGGATGTTCCATAGATTCGAAAGTCTTCTCATCCTCCTCTCCAGCACTTCCTGGTATGGAAGGAATAGAGATCTGGTCTTCTCCTTGGTACTCATACGACGTGGTTTGTATGTTGGGTGCATCAGGGGAGGTTGTTGGCTCTGCTTCAGTTTCTGGCTCTGTTTTCGGTGAGGACTGTCTGCGTTCCGCGAAAGAGGGATGTTCCATAGATTCGAAAGTCTTCTCATCCTCCTCTCCAGCACTTCCTGGTTTGGAAGGAATAGAGATCTGGTCTTCTCCTTGGTACTCATACGACGTGGTTTGTATGTTGGGTGCATCAGGGGAGGTTGTTGGCTCTGCTTCAGTTTCTGGCTCTGTTTTCGGTGAGGACTGTCTGCGTTCCGCGAAAGAGGGATGTTCCAGGGATTCGACAATGTTCTCATCCTCTTCTCCAGCACTTCCTGGTTGGGGAGGAATAGAGATGTCGTGTTCTCCTTGGTAGTCATACGATGTGGACCGAATTTCGGTGGCTTTAGGAGACGCTTTTGGCTCTGCTTCAGTTTCTGGCTCTGTTTTCGGTGAAGACTGTCTGCGTTCCGCGAAAGAGGGATGTTCCATAGAGTCGACAATCTTCTCATCCTCCTCTTCAGCACTTCCTGGTATGAGAGGAATAGAGATCTCGTGTTCTCCTTGGTACTCATACGACGTGGTCTGAATGTTGGGTGCATCAGGGGAGGTTGTTGGCTCTGCTTCAGTTTCTGGCTCTGTTTTCGGTGAGGACTGTCTGCGTTCCGCGAAAGAGGGATGTTTCAGGGATCCGACAATGTTCTCATCCACCTCTCCAGCAGTTCCTGGTTGGGGAGGAATAGAGATCTCGTGTTCTCCTTGGTAGTCATACGATGTGGACCGAATTTCGGTGGCTTTAGGAGACGCTTTTGGCTCTGCTTCAGTTTCTGGCTCTGTTTTCGGTGAAGACTGTTGGCGTTCCTCACAGGGATGTTCCACAGATTCGAAGATCGATTCACCTTTTTCTTCATAACTACCTGGATGTTGCGGGAGATACAAATCGTGTTCTTCTTGGTATTCATGAGACGTGAACGGCATTACGCTGTCTTTGGGATAAGCTGATGATTCTGCCTCAGTTTCTAGCTCTGCTTTCGGTGAAGATAGTTTGCGTTCCACGAAGGAAGGATGTTCCACAGATTTGACGATCGAGTCATCCTTTTCTTCAGCACTACCTGGAGGTTGCGAGAGATACATGTCGTGTTCTCCTCGAGAGTCAAGAGACAAGAACTGAGTCTCGGAGTCACTTTTTTGGTTAACTGAGATCCCTGCTGTTGTGTCTGGCTCGTATAACTCTCTAGCCGTCACAGCTTCTTCTAGTGTACTATTCCGAGTATCATCTTCTCCGAACTTCTCTTTGATCGCATCATAGGCAGCGGATACTCCCATCACGGCAAGAGCAGCAGGAGCTAGAACGACTCCCCCAGCTATTTTTCCTGCTTTCTCTGCAAAGTCTTTGAGTTTGCTATTTGCTGAATCTTCTGGTTCTCCGCTGTCGTGGGCACCTGACGGTGTAAGAACTGGTTGCTGCTTAGCATCCCGGTAGCTTAGTGATTCAATGAATTGCTGCATCTCACCAGAACTCACATTATCCGGTTCACTTTTTGGAAAATCAGCATCATGTTCTTTAGATGTCAACAAGTTTTCGCTGTGCGTGGGAGACGCTGATAAAATCGCTTCAGTTCCTATCTCTGTTTTCGGTGATGATGGCCTGCGTTCCACGAAAGAGGGATGTTCCATAGAATCGAAAATCTTCTCATCCTCCTCTCCAGCCCTTTCTGGTTGGGGCGGAATAGAGATGTCGTGTTCTCCTTGGTATTCATACCACGTGGTCCGGAGATTGGGTGCATCAGGGAAGGTAGTTGGCTCTGCTTCAGTTTCTGGCTCTGTTTTCGGTGAAGACTGTCTGCGTTCCGCGAAAGAGGGATGTTCCATAGATTCGACAATCTTCTCATCCTCCTCTTCAGCACTTCCTGGTATGAGAGGAATAGAGATCTCGTGTTCTCCTTGGTACTCAAACGACGTGGTCTGAATGTTGGGTGCATCAGGGGAGGTTGTTGGCTCTGCCTCAGTTTCTGGCTCTGTTTTCGGTGAGGACTGTCTGCGTTCCGCGAAAGAGGGATGTTCCAGGGATCCGACAATGTTCTCATCCACCTCTCCAGCACTTCCTGGTTGGGGAGGAATAGAGATCTCGTGTTCTCCTTGGTAGTCATACGATGTGGACCGAATTTCGGTGGCTTTAGGAGACGCTTTTGGCTCTGCTTCAGTTTCTGGCTCTGTTTTCGGTGAAGACTGTTGGCGTTCCTCACAGGGATGTTCCACAGATTCGAAGATCGATTCACCTTTTTCTTCATAACTACCTGGATGTTGCGGGAGATACAAATCGTGTTCTTCTTGGTATTCATGAGACGTGAACGGCATTTCGCTGTCTTTGGGATAAGCTGATGATTCTGCCTCAGTTTTTAGCTCTGCTTTCGGTGAAGATAGTTTGCGTTCCACGAAGGAAGGATGTTCCACAGATTTGACGATCGAGTCATCCTTTTCTTCAGCACTACCTGGAGGTTGCGAGAGATACATGTCGTGTTCTCCTCGAGAGTCAAGAGACAAGAACTGAGTCTCGGAGTCACTTTTTTGGTTAACTGAGATCCCTGCTGTTGTGTCTGGCTCGTATAACTCTCTAGACGTTACAGCTTCTTCTAGTGTAATATTCCGAGTATCATCTTCTCCGAACTTCTCTTTGATCGCATCATAGGCAGCGGATACTCCCATCACGGCAAGAGCAGCAGGAGCTAGAACGACTCCCCCAGCTATTTTTCCTGCTTTCTCTGCAAAGTCTTTGAGTTTGCTATTTGCTGAATCTTCTGGTTCTCCGCTGTCGTGGGCACCTGACGGTGTAAGAACTGGTTGCTGCTTAGCATCCCGGTAGCTTAGTGATTCAATGAATTGCTGCATCTCACCAGAACTCACATTATCCGGTTCACTTTTTGGAAAATCAGCATCATGTTCTTTAGATGTCAACAAGTTTTCGCTGTGCGTGGGAGACGCTGATAAAATCGCTTCAGTTCCTATCTCTGTTTTCGGTGATGATGGCCTGCGTTCCACGAAAGAGGGATGTTCCATAGAATCGAAAATCTTCTCATCCTCCTCTCCAGCCCTTTCTGGTTGGGGCGGAATAGAGATGTCGTGTTCTCCTTGGTATTCATACCACGTGGTCCGGAGATTGGGTGCATCAGGGGAGGTTGTTGGCTCTGCTTCAGTTTCTGGCTCTGTTTTCGGTGAGGACTGTCTGCGTTCCGCGAAAGAGGGATGTTCCAGGGATCCGACAATGTTCTCATCCACCTCTCCAGCACTTCCTGGTTGGGGAGGAATAGAGATCTCGTGTTCTCCTTGGTATTCATACGACGTGGTCTGAATGTTGGGTGCATCAGGGGAGGTTGTTGGCTCTGCTTCAGTTTCTGGCTCTGTTTTCGGTGAGGAATGTCTGCGTTCCGCGAAAGAAGGATGTTCCAGGGATCCGACAATGTTCTCATCCTCCTCTCCAGCACTTCCTGGTTGGGGAGGAATAGAGATCTCGTGTTCTCCTTCGTACTCATACGACGTGGTCTGAATGTTGGAGGCATTAGGGGAGGTTGTTGGCTCTGTTTTCGGTGAAGACAGCCTGCGTTCCACAAAAGAGGAATGTTCCAGGGATCCGACAATGTTCTCATCCTCCTCTCCAACCCTTTCTGGTTGGGGCGGAATAGAGATGTTGTATTCTCCTTGGTATTCATACGACGTGGTCTGAATGTTGGGTGCATCAGGGGAGGTTGTTTGCTCTGCTTCAAATTCTGGCTCTGTTTTCGGTGAGGACTGTATGCGTTCCGTGAAAGAGGGTTGTTCCAGGGATCCGACAATGTTCTCATCCTCCTCTCCAGCACTTCCTGGTTGGGGAGGAATAGAGATCTCGTGTTCTGCTTGGTACTCATACGACGTGGTCTGAATGTTGGAGGCATCAGGGGAGGTTGTTGGCTCTGCTTCAGTTTCTGGCTCTGTTTTCGGTGAAGACAGCCTGCGTTCCACAAAAGAGGAATGTTCCAGGGATCCGACAATGTTCTCATCCTCCTCTCCAGCCCTTTCTGGTTGGGGCGGAATAGAGATGTCGTATTCTCCTTGGTATTCATACGACGTGGTCTGAATGTTGGGTGCATCAGGGGAGGTTGTTTGCTCTGCTTCAGTTTCTGGCTCTGTTTTCGGTGAGGACTGTATGCGTTCCGCGAAAGAGGGTTGTTCCAGGGATCCGACAATGTTCTCATCCTCCTCTCCAGCACTTCTTGGTTGGGGAGGAATAGAGATGTCGTGTTCTCTTTGGTATTCATACGACGTGGTCTGAATGTTGGAGGCATCAGGGGAGGTTGTTGGCTCTGCTTCAGTTTCTGGCTCTGTTTTCGGTGAAGACAGCCTGCGTTCCACAAAAGAGGAATGTTCCAGGGATCCGACAATGTTCTCATCCTCCTCTCCAGCACTTCCTGGTTGGGGAGGAATAGAGATGTCGTGTTCTCCTTGGTATTCAAACGACGTGGACCGAATTTCGGTGGATTTAGGATACGCTGTTGGCTCTGCTTCAGTTTCTTGCTCTGTTTTCGGTGAAGACAGCCTGCGTTCCACAAAAGAGGGATGTTCCAGGGATTCGACAATGTTCTCATCCTCCTCTCCAGCACTTCTTGGTTGGGGAGGAATAGAGATGTCGTGTTCTCTTTGGTATTCATACGACGTGGACCGAATTTCGGTGGATTTAGGATACGCTGTTGGCTCTGCTTCAGTTTCTGGCTCTGTTTTCGGTGAAGACAGCCTGTGTTCCACGAAAGAGGGATGTTCCAGGGATTCGACAATGTTCACATCCTCCTCTCCAGCACTTCTTGGTTGGGGAGGAATAGAGATGTCGTGTTCTCTTTGGTATTCATACGATGCGGACCGAATTTCGGTGGATTTAGGATACGCTGTTGGCTCTGCTTCAGCTTCTGGCTCTGTTTTCGGTGAAGACAGCCTGCGTTCCACAAAAGAGGGATGTTCCAGGGATTCGACAATGTTCTCATCCTCCTCTCCAGCACTTCTTGGTTGGGGAGGAATAGAGATGTCGTGTTCTCTTTGGTATTCATACGACGTGGTCTGAATGTTGGGTGCATCAGGGGAGGTTGTTTGCTCTGCTTCAGTTTCTGGCTCTGTTTTCGGTGAGGACTGTATGCGTTCCGCGAAAGAGGGTTGTTCCAGGGATCCGACAATGTTCTCATCCTCCTCTCCAGCACTTCTTGGTTGGGGAGGAATAGAGATGTCGTGTTCTCTTTGGTATTCATACGACGTGGTCTGAATGTTGGAGGCATCAGGGGAGGTTGTTGGCTCTGCTTCAGTTTCTGGCTCTGTTTTCGGTGAAGACAGCCTGCGTTCCACAAAAGAGGAATGTTCCAGGGATCCGACAATGTTCTCATCCTCCTCTCCAGCACTTCTTGGTTGGGGAGGAATAGAGATGTCGTGTTCTCTTTGGTATTCATACGACGTGGTCTGAATGTTGGAGGCATCAGGGGAGGTTGTTGGCTCTGCTTCAGTTTCTGGCTCTGTTTTCGGTGAAGACAGCCTGCGTTCCACAAAAGAGGGATGTTCCAGGGATCCGACAATGTTCTCATCCTCCTCTCCAGCACTTCTTGGTTGGGGAGGAATAGAGATGTCGTGTTCTCTTTGGTATTCATACGACGTGGACCGAATTTCGGTGGATTTAGGATACGCTGTTGGCTCTGCTTCAGTTTCTGGCTCTGTTTTCGGTGAAGACAGCCTGCGTTCCACGAAAGAGATGTGTTCCAGGGATTCGACAATGTTCACATCCTCCTCTCCAGCACTTCTTGGTTGGGGAGGAATAGAGATGTCGTGTTCTCTTTGGTATTCATACGACGTGGACCGAATTTCGGTGGATTTAGGATACGCTGTTGGCTCTGCTTCAGTTTCTGGCTCTGTTTTCGGTGAAGACAGCCTGCGTTCCACGAAAGAGATGTGTTCCAGGGATTCGACAATGTTCACATCCTCCTCTCCAGCACTTCTTGGTTGGGGAGGAATAGAGATGTCGTGTTCTCTTTGGTATTCATACGATGCGGACCGAATTTCGGTGGATTTAGGATACGCTGTTGGCTCTGCTTCAGCTTCTGGCTCTGTTTTCGGTGAAGACAGCCTGCGTTCCACAAAAGAGGGATGTTCCAGGGATTCGACAATGTTCTCATCCTCCTCTCCAGCACTTCTTGGTTGGGGAGGAATAGAGATGTCGTGTTCTCCTTGGTATTCATACGACGTGGACCGAATTTCGGTGTCTTTAGAAGGAATTTTTAGCTCTGCTTCAGGTCCATGCTCTTTTTTTGGTAAAGTTGCTATACTTTCTTCAGATTCTTGCTCGTCTATTGGAGAAGATTGTCTGCGTGCCGCAAAAGATTCCTCGTCTTCATGTTTTTCGAGTTCGGTTACAGCAGTTTCTTGACCATGTGTGATTACAGTATCTCGTTGACCTTCTCCAGACTTCTCTTTGAGAGCGTCATAAGCCGCCAATACTCCCATCGCTGCAAGCGCAGCTGGTGCTAGTACGACTCCTTCTGCAACTTTGCCGGCATTTTCCACAAAGTCTGTTAATTTTCTGCTGGCTGAATTTTCGGATTCTTCTTTTTCATGCCCAGTCGTAGGCGTAATAGTCTGTTCCTGGCCGTAAAACGATGTCGTTCTTTGAGATCTTGGAGACTGACTATCTTCTTCCGTGTATGATTGTTTTTCGATGGCAGGTTTTCTCTCTCTGTCAAAGTTTTCTTGGTCAACATATGCAGTATTTCGAGGCTCTACCTCTTCGGACTCACCAAGAACCGTTTTTGTTCCAAGAGTTTCTCCTGCTTTCATTCTGTTTTCTTCTTCTTGATTTGCCAAGAAAGTGGAAGATCTGCGCCTTTGAACAACGATCCCCGCCGATTTCACTTCCTCCATTGCACCTTCTCCTGCAGGCATGACGACGTAACCGCCTGTGATGTTGGCGTACTCAATCGCTTTTTCACGAACGCTCTTAGGCTTCTCGGTTTTGACAGTGTCTTCCTCTTCAGGGACCTGCTCCTCTTTCTCTTCAGGGACCTGCTCCTCTTCAGGGACCTGCTTCTCTTCCTCTTCAGGGACCTGCTCCATAGAATGCGTTTCTGGGGAGGATTTTATAAGAAGTGTAGCCTCAAGAGACGTTTCCTCCTTCGTCGATTCCGTTTGCAGTGTCGCCGGTTGCTTGTAGTGGATGCGGGAATCTGTGCTGCACTCTGAGTCAGAGCGACGATGAGAATTGGAATCGGAGTCAGATTTTCGAGGCTCTGCATCTCCCTCGCTCGTCATCGATTCGAAACGAGCTATTTTCTCGCGCACGCTGAGAACCTCAGCAGGGGCTCCTGAAAAGTGAAAATTATCATTTGGTTGTTTTTCAAATACAATACCATACATACATGTATTGAGCTCACATTAGTTTTCTACTTTTTTCGTCACAAGATACTGTTTCAAAACTATTAGATCATATATGTTGGTTAGTTACATAACAACAATAAAAAAAAATCAGTCAGAAGCGTTTCGCCTCACTTTTTGTCGTACACTATCTTAGCAACTTCACTGCGCCCAATCCAATCTCATAGAACACTTTGAACTTAGTTCAGGTTTAGAATCATTTGTCTATCTATTTTCAGCCCGAATATACTTTGAAGAAGCAGATTTGTTGCCACTTAGGAAGGGGAACGAGAAATGGTTAGCTAAAGATGGTATGAATGGGCAAACTGGGATGAATAAGAAAAAAACGAGAACATAGGCAGCAACGGAAAGTGTTAGATATAAAAGGCGTGCACACACATCCCCTTCACACAGAAGAGTGCTCCTAACTCGAGAAAATTGTGTTTCGGATCGAATTTTCTAAAATGATGAGTTTTTTTGAATCATTGAGCCATAAAGTACGCATTTCGAGGGCCGCCTTCTTTGTGTGACAGGTGATTTGTAGAGAAACTGAACACGAGTCACCACAAGCTTTACATCACCAATTCGTGCTTCTTTTTTGTCAATTTGAGTGCTTAGTCTTGCTCGCTAGAAACTTTTATTAAGCAATATGAGTTGATCATTCCAGAAAGTTTACGAAGGGGTTCTCGCTGTTTGACAGAAATGGTTGTGAACTAGATTTTTCCAAAGATAGATTCCATATGATTGAATGAAAGATTCATCAAATAATGGGTCCGCTCCCTCTTCCTGTTTACAACTTCTATTGTCACTCAAGAATAGCTATCATTGGCTGCTGTTCTGATACCACTCATTATTTTGACAATTGATTGGCACATAGTACTGACAGTTGTGTCTACTTCTTCTTTTTAACTCAAACCGCAACTTTTTTCTTAAAAGGGTTATTAGATATGTGTATATGTATATTTTCCAGAATTGAAATCTTACAATAGCTTTATTCTATTACTACATAGTATTCTCGCATAAGGAAAACAGATACCTTACATGCCGTAATCCCTATCTGAGCTATATGTCCCCTAATAGTTTCTGTCCCGTCTCCGTTTCTTTTTGAGATGCCCAAGAGGACTTTCATCCGATCAGCTGTATTATGCCAGCACCATGCCAAGAATCTTCATGAAATTGTGCTCCGTTACGTGCTTTTCTGCTTTTAATGGATACGTGATGGCAAAGTTCATACGAGCAAAAATAAACACAATACCGAAATTGAGAGTACGGAACTCGAGAAGCAATAGCTTTTACGAAACACAATAGTGTAACTGCTGCAAGTAATGTCATAAGAAAATGGATTCGGAGTCGCCTTCTACGGCATCCAGGACGAACGAGTCTTCTGTGATAGAGTGCTCTGCGAACAAGTCTTCGCACAGGTCCTCGCTACTATCGTCTTCGGTGCAGAAGAAAAATCCGACATAGTAACACAACAATGAAATTAGAGAGAAACGTACACTAATAATCCATTCATACTGCTCAACTAACTAAAAACCACACAATGAGGAGATAAAGCTTAGTTTGTGGTAAGAAAACCCAGATACATCGTAGTCACAAGAAGCAAACACTAGACTAAATAGAAAACGACGTAAATAAGCACACAAGTCTTACCTATCTAAGTCACGAAAGTTTGTCTTGTGCATAATACAATACCTTTCCGCTCCCGAACGAGATTTCTACTGGACTCTTCTGGTATCAAGAAGAGTGGCATTACAGTATCCTCCGATTTCTACTATACCTTCGATGTTTCGAGACTGTACAGATAAACCAACCACGTTCTTAATTCGAACCCTCATTCGCCCTCTCTGAAATTTGCGTGCAACCTAGCTAACAAACACAACAATTGCTCCAATCAAGTGATAATTTTTGCATTGCGTCTTAGAAGTTCCAGAAAACGAAGTTTGAAGGCAAAAACACAACTCAATAGTTTGCAGAGTAGAAAACAAAGTTTCATGTGCGGATTGGTGAGTTCGAAAAAAGAAGCGGTGAAGTGCTGTTGCTAAAGATTTAGAATGCAGCCATATATCTTTTAAGAGGAAATGGAGGGTGCCAACTCGGTTTTATTCCAATGGGCCAACTGATAATCAGAAAACAATCAAATTGCATGTTGAAGGAAGCACGGGAAAAGAACGGGATAGAACAAGATAATCTAGTTTTTGAAAAGGTTCTTTTGAATTTGATGAACATCCGAGGGGCAACTCGGCCTTACTCACCAGTAGCTTCCTCATCCAGGTCTCCTGCAATTCATTATATAGAGTTTCGAAACCATTGTTTCAGCCGTTAACCTCTTCAATTTCTTATTTTCACGTAGAATACATTTTATCAATCAATAATGAGCTCACTCTAACATCGAGACTTATCAATCAATAATGAGCTCACTCTAACATCGAGACTTATCAATCAATAATGAGCTCACTCTAACATCGAGACTTATCAATCAATAATGAGCTCACTCTAACATCGAGACTTCTAAGACGAGTGAGAGGACTCAATGAATATAGGAGAAGGAGAGAAAACATCCGTAGGGATAAAAATGTTGGGAATAGGATGAAAGAGGTAGAATTACAAAGAGAGAGAGAGAGATAGAGAGATAGAGAGAGAGAGAGAGAGAGAGAGAGAGAGAGAGAGAGAGAGAGAGAGAGAGAGAGAGGTTTATTTGAAAGCTGCACCACCGCACCTATGAGCCTCAAAGTTGTAATGGTGAGCTAGCGCTGAAAAGGCTTTTAACCTTTCTCAACTCCCTTTTCACGTATATCATCTTATTCTTCTTTTCTGTAGTATTCTTCTTCTTCTTTCTCTCTCTTCTTCTGTTGTATTTCTGTTTCACATTTATTTTCGCTATTGTATTTCTAAAATCTTCCAGAATATGCATTTTTCCTGACATGTGAAGTTTAAATAAACTTTCGGTTTTTGAGCTAATTAACATAATATAATAAGAAATGACAAATTGCATAAAAATAACTTCTAAATAAGGCAATAAACATTTATAAAATGAACTCTTTCAAAGTCTTTCCGGTTCAACTAATGCAATAGCCTCAAATTTATGTTTTAGAGACATAAAGTTTCACGTTTTTCTCTTTATTTATTCTATTTAGTTCTTTTGTGCTAATTGTACTCGCTACCCATAGAAAACGCCAACCTGGCGCTGTTTGGCGGGTGGTAGTAACAACTCTAGTCATCTTCTTGGAAACTATCACGGATCCGTCTTCATTTGTGAATCCTTCCTCGGCTGTTTCCTTCTTCTGACGAGTTGACGCATCGCCATCTCCACCTTCGGAAGCTGCAAGAAGAACCATGAAACAACATAGAGAGAGATGTGTCCATCAATTTTCCAGAACATACTTTTTACAACAAGAATTGAAATAACGAAGTTAATTTTTCTCTAATCATAAAAGATACATATCAAATCGAATGAAAATAGCTTAAAGCAGATATGAAAGTTGTGAAGAGTTGAGAAAAGCAAGCTATGATTTTTTTCCAGGAAGAGGCTGGGGAAATTGCACGGAAAAGAGAGTGATAGCAAAGATAATCAGTATGTTTGGCGAGTTTGTGATAGATTTATCAAAGCCGCGAAGCGCTTAACACTGAGATAATAGAAGATTTTGCCTGTGAAATCTTAAGCGAGTGAAAACCTGTCATTAGTACTCGACGTGCAATTGATGAAAACAAGAAAGCTGTGCAAAAGCGACATACGCGTTCTAGAACAGCCAAAAAATCGGGATTCTTACACAAAGCATTCAGCATCTGCTGTTGCAACTGCCTGATCTGATCGATCGGTAAACCAGTCATCCCGGGCGTTTCCGTCTCATAAACCGTCTTCGTTGTGGTCGTGTGCCTCGACTGATTTACCCTGATCTGGATGTCGGATCGAGGATCTGCGGAGGCTAGGGCGCGAGCGACTGCGTCAGTTACTGCTGGATCGGGTGGACACACAGCGCCCGCGACGCGGAGCTCTTCCTCTAGTGCTCGAAGACGCTCCACAGCAGCCGCGTGGCGGTCGGGTGCGCTCATTTTGAGATCAGCAAGTGAGAGTAAAAGAGAGGCGAGTACTTGCTCCGCCCCTTCAGGGACCACGGCAGACGATTGCGGCTTTGTCGCCTGTCCCGCTGACTCGGCGGTCGTCGCGTGTTCTTCCTCTACTTCTAAGAGCGCGAAAGCCTCAAGTTGGGGGCGAAGGAAGGAAACGGTGGGTGCGCCCTGGTTATCACTCAGTGAAATGGCATGCATGAGGGAACCCGATCTAGCACGCTCGAACTGTGCACTGGATGCGATGGGAACATCCTCATTAAGGGGAGGAATAGGAGATGGGTAGCCGCCTTCAGAGGAAATGGAAGGACTGCGAATATCAATTGATCTGCGAGCATCTGGAAGCTGCGGCAATGTCTCATGCTCACCCGACCAAGCCTCCGCTTCCCATTTGTGCAAATCTTTGCGTTCGAGCACAGGAGACGTGCGTATAGAAGAGATTGGCTCGGAGAGGATGAGGCCACCTATCAGGAGATCACCCGTGGATGAGAGACCCGTTACCACTGGCATCAAGGAGAGCATCGTGTGAACTCGGCTGGCGGGTTGGCTTCAGGGTGTGAGCTCGAACGAGCCGGCAAGGACTGAATGATTGTGAAACAGAGTGAGGGCATGCAGGAAAAAGAAGAATGTTGAGAGAGAGAAAGACAGAGTGAAGGCAGAGGAGTTCGACAGCTTCCCAGTGTGAACGCGGGAGGTATGTGCCAGCTGACGAAACTTGAAAAAAGCAGTAAGAGAAGCAGTAGAGAAAGCTGTATAATAGTGAAAGTGGAAAAAAACACATAATACTGCAGATGTGATTCGTTTTGTCTGAGAGAGGAAGAGGTTAGGGAAGAAGGGTTGAAACTTGCTATAGAAGAAAGAAGACCATGTTTCAAACTGTTTGAGAAAAACTTGAAGTAACTATTGAATGTTCAAGATTTTGCTGTCAGGAGACATACGAGAAAAGGCTTACAAAGACGTCAGCACACACTATTTGGCACAAAAAGCACGCAAGCACTCACTCATCAAAAGCAACAACGATGTTGAAAGAGCGAGGAGAATGCTCTGCGATCAAAAGAAGTTTGTACAACTGTCATCATCTTTATTGTGATTAAGATCAACTGGTTAATGGTACAACATGAGAACGGGAACATATGTGACTATTAGCACAACTGGGAGACGATCAGAAGGTATAAAACCTATGTAATGCTTATGGGCTTATTCACTAAATTACTTGTTCAAAAAATACTTATTGCACTGTCTGCTAGTCAAGTAACTATTCGAAGCTAAACGAAAGATGACGTAACTAATAGCAATCGGGAAGCTTGAGTAACTTTTATTCAGTAAGTATTTTGGCAAAGTTATTAAAGGGCAGTAAAGAGTTGAGTGATTAAGAGAGAAATAGTGAAAATTAGGACTGAAAATGCGACGTGGTCAGACTGAGCTATGCGTATGCGTAGTGCGCTTAGATTAGTGAAGAAATCATAAATTAGTAGATCCTTGTTTTGCGGTTGCAATGAGAACGCTGTGAGAATGAATGACTGTTATGCAGAGCAGGATGCATATTTCGGAGATGAGAAGCTAGCTTCTAAGCAATGGCAAATGTGTCCGGGTTCATCGTTCGTCGGCAACTTAAGCTTATTATGCATATTATTGACTATAAGGTCATCGAAGCAGAGAAAAAATTGGAAGTTTGAAGGTATAAAATATTTGAGATAATCAGAGGTTTCATCGCATCCCAACTATTGAATAAGCGGTGTTATCGGTCGCGTAACTTCTATTCACCTTTTCCTTGAAGGCTATCATCACTATGCGGAGTTGCAGAATGCCTTTCATAGTCATCTTCAATGACTTCACGAGTTTCAGAATGCTTCTCGTAGTCCTCTTCGATGACTCCTTCAAGAACAGGACTAGCGGATTTTTGGTGGTCCGGCGTACCTGAAACAAACTGTTGCTGCCCAGTATTCCCGTCTGCTTCCCTGACAACTTCACATTTTCCAGTGAAACAGCTAAACTCTTACTATTTATTTGAAGTAAAAGTGAGCATTCTTTTTGAGCTCGAAATGAGATGATAACAAATCGACTGAGCACAGGAGAAAACATTACACGTTCTATATCTTGTGTGATCAAAGATAAAAGAATCCGGAGAACCAGCTGTTATTTCATCTTCTTTCTTTCTTTCAGTGTAAATCTGTCTTCTCCATCTATCTGTACATCTTTTTTTTCTCCGTCTAGACTTAGTCTAAGAATTTCTCTCTTTTTCTACTCCTTTCTCTTTCTCCTTCTCTTTATTTTCTTTCTCTGCTACTCATAAATATTTCTCCTTCTCCCTTCTATTCTGTTCTCTGTATTCATCTCCTTGTCTCTGGTTTTTTTGTTGTTTCTCTTATTTACTCTCTCTCCCTCTCTTTCACTCTCTATAAATCCCATTAATCCGTCATTGTATCATATTTGCCGGCTAACCCGTCCATTATCTCTGCTGATACAGAAGATTGCTCTTAGCTATTTCTAATCCATATCAATCTCTCGATCAAGAAGCTCTGTCTGATAAATTCTCTTCCGTATCATTTCTTCTCATCTCTTCGCTCACCCTCAGATTCCTCAGACAGTGTCGAAGTCACGATTGTCGTCCTGTGTACCGTTCCATCATCGTCTACTCTCTGCAGAAGCGATTTATTTTATCTTCTTTAATATTTGCATGACTCAGAGTACGTTTCTAGAATTTTTGAGTTATTCGGGTTTAGAAATTGTTTAGTATCAAAATTCATTTTTTGTTTTAAGATTGATTTAATATAAAAATAAAAATAGATTGAAGAAATGACTCACACCCCATGCTGCTTCACTTACACATTTTAATTTTGTGACCTGAATTGTTCACCTATAACTTGGAAGCATTCAAAGTTCAGTTAATGCTTAATCTTCTTACCTCAATAAAACAGTTTCAGTTTGTTAAGTAGCCCGATAAGCATCAACTACCTCGGTTATTTTCTTGGTGAGGCCTTCTGGAAGAGGCTCCTCCTCCTCTCCCTCATTGGCGTGGAGAACTTTCTCTGCCGCCTCATGCATTTTTTCCCACTTCTGTCTCTCTTCTTCCGTGAGGTCGTCTTGACGAGTCTGTACATCTTCCGAGACCACAATGTCATCCTGGAATGTGTTAATTCGAGCACATGTTCCTATAAAATACGGTGATTCGCTTCTTATCATGGTTGAACCAGTCTGTACCTCACATCAGAACTTTGCCCATGCGAAAATGTGTACATTCTATTTTTTTTTATTGAGTGATAATCTTCAAATGCTAAGTTACACAGTTTTAAAGGCAGTGACGCCTGGTTAAGTGACGACAAATGATTGAAATATCGAACTATGAACTAACTATCGATAGTTCAATCATATTTTTTTATTGTAAGTATGAATACTTGAATGCATAATTTTTTTATTCATTCATTTGTGTATATATATATATATTCAATTTTTTTTCTTGCAAGAAGTGAATTATCATAAACATAAATAGTGGTGCTTTTAGTTATTAATGATTCGATTAAATTAATCAAGTTCTGTAGACTTCAGAATGACAAAACCTGCGAAAGCAGATAGCAAGAACTGATGAAGTTCCAGTACCTCATAGGTTGTGATGATAGTGAGTTCCTCTACGATCGGTCCATCATCCGTGTCATGCACATGTCTCTCGACACGCGTGACGCGTCTGACTTCCGCGGCTGCGGTCTCTGGCGACTTTTCGGGGAGACCTTCAAAGTTTAAATAGTATTTTTTTTCCAATGTTCTTTAACTTTTCTTTAATAGTTTTTTACTAGTGTTTCACTGGCTCACGTCACTCTGAACTTTTCTTGGTTCTCCAAAGAGTCACCTAGATCGTGATTGGTTCTCCAAAGAGACATCTAGATCGTGAGTGGTTCTCCAAAGAGTCACCTAGATCGTGATTGGTTCTCGAAAGAGTCACCTAGATCGTGATTGGTTCTCCAAAGAGTCACCTAGATATTGATATTGATATTCTTATATCGCCAAAGGACAACTGGTTCAGGGTCACCGCTAACATGGTTGACAATGAGAAAGTGAAAAAGTAGAAAATCTTCGGAAGAGGAATAAGCAACTGTAGCGTTGCACTGAAGAGTCTTGGTAGACCACTTAGCGTTTCAACCTCATACCGAAGAGATTCACGAAGTCTTGAGTCCCAAGAAGACAGAAGATAAATCTCGTAATTCATTGAAGTAGAGACGAGTAGAAGTCAGTGTGAAGAAGAAATGATAGACCCGACCATCTCCGGGGTTTGAAAAAGAAAAGAATGAAAAAGAAAAAGAAAGAAGATCGTGATTGGTTCTCCAAAGAGTCACCTAGATCGTGATTAGGCTCCGGTTCTTCTTCGATCACATCCGGGGACGCTGATTTGGTGCTCTCTTTGATAGGCGACTCGTGCTTCTCGTGGTAGGAAGGCACCATGTTGCTTTCGACGCTGGCCGACTCTTGTTTCACCCTCGTGATTTCAGTTGGTATCTCAATTTCTTCTCTCGGAGACCTGCAAGAATTAACCAGTGAAGAAACTAGAAATCACAATGCGGGTTCAATAGGAACTAGCGTTATTCATTTTAAGCGGAAAACTTGGATAAAGTTGGTCTTTCAGCACTCTTCGGAAGTTTATTCCTCAACGATTGTCATGCGTTCACTCTTTAAAAAAATTACTAATCTCAAACGTCTACCCTGATCTCTCGATTTTTTTTTTTGAAGGAAGACATTGAAAAGCTAGGTGGTGAACCAAGACGCTTCTGCGCAACGCAGCGACTTCTTATTCTTCTACCCAAGCTTCCCGAACCTTCACCTAAATATCACGTCAACGATGATTCTAAATTCTGAGAAAAGTTGCCTTTTGTGATAAACTCACCAATCAATGATAACATACCGAGCGGGAGTGTTCTCTTTGTCGGTTGCGCTCGGATGGAAACCATTGGTGAGAAGCATAGCCGGAGGGGCAAGTTCAGTATGCAGCTGGCTCTCCTGGTTGAAGGCGATAGAGCGAACGATGTCGTCACGGCCAATGCGACGAAGTGCCTTCGCGAGGTTGTCGCCTAAAAAAGGAGCTTGCATCAAGTAACAAAACCTATGCTCACTACAAGGTTACTTATAGAGCAGAACGGAACAGAGATTGTAGATTTGTAGTTGGTAGATTCTGACTTCCTTGATCACAATATTGCAAACTGTCACATAAACTCTCTTTCGAATCCAATTTTCTAATTTCTAAAAAAACAATATTTTCTCTAATTAAGGATTTGTTAGATTGTAATCTGATACATAATTGTGACCAGGGATGTCAGAGATGAAAAGGCTTTCTATTATTAGCCTGTGTTTGTGTTATAAATTTAATGAGTCAAATCGTATGTATTTTTGAAGCGAGGAAGTTTTTTAATGAATTCGCATACACATATCTCTGCTATTCACTGTAATAATGGTCATTAAGGTGTGTAAACTCACGGTTGGCTTCTTCTTTCTTGAGATAGATCCAGATTCGTAGGACGTTGTGAACTTCCTGACCGGGGTACCTGGAGCGTATGTTGGCGATTTCTCGATGAGGCAAATCTAGCGCTCTCGCCAGTCGCTGCCAATCACCTCCGATTGCCTCAAAACATTCAACTTAACCTACATAGACATCATCAAACCATATCTCTCACAAATGAGTTATTAATGACGATTTATTGAATACTTGAAAGAATTTCATTTAAAAATGCGCAAATCTGTGTGTTCTCTGAAAAACTTGTGATTAGAAATCTCAATTTCAATCGATTGTTCCCTTTTTCATTCCAAACATTGGGCTCTTTCTCTCCAGCTGGCTATTCCCTGATTACTAACCTAACATTAACTACACACAACAAACAATTCATGCCTAATAGACATAATCTAGAACCTTGAGCAAGTTCGGATGAACGATGTCTGGGGAGAGATCCGTCTTGAGGGCGATGGCATACTTCGTCTCGAAGGGAGTCGTATCGCGCGGCTTCTGGGCGAGCGGCAGGCGGTGCTCACCGGTGTACTCTGGCAATGCGATGGCGAGCGTGCAAATTGGCTGTTGTGAGGGCAGCGATTCCGCGCGCGCCCGAGGCTCTCTCATGAAGGCGATGCGGCCTTCCGTCGCAGCTTCCGCGTCTTCTTTGCTGCGAGTCTAGAAGCTATTGATTAGAGCGACGTTTTCCAGAACTTGTAAACATCGAAATTGTTCCGCTTAGGCATAATTTACATCCCTTTCTTATGAGAAAATATGAAGAAAGTTAGGACGAAAGACCCACTTTAACCATGAACGCAAGTCGGTTCTCTTGGAAAGGCAGGAAATATAGAGAGAGCTGCTCGCCACTCTTTGTCACCGGAACGAGGTTACCGGCAAACTCCAGGAACTGATGCTTCCCTTTGAGGACTTCCACGTCTCGGCTGCGAGCGATCTCCAGGAAATGCTCCTGCTTCTCGAGTGTCTTGTCCTCCTGGGTAAGAAAACTCGTTAGAGAGATTGATGAGTAGAAGATACAGTTTTTCAGCTCTATGTTTTCGCCTAGTAGTCAAGTTCAAATTATTCAGTAATTTCAGTTCTTTTTTCAGTTTTTTTGATTCAAATTTCTTTGTAGATTATTTACAGAATGATGAAAACGACTCCAATTCTCGAAAAAAAAAACTATATTTTTGTTTAAAACGACAAGAAGGAAGCGCATGTTTGATAGGTAAACTGCCAACTGGCGAAAAAAATTTCTAGGACGACCGACCTACCGACAATCATGCGTCACTGCCTCACTCAAAATTAACTTATCACAATTTCACAACTGAAATTAAAAGAGGAAATCCTCTACATTAGCCAAAACTCAGCTTCAACCGGTTAGTGGACCATATAGTTTTGTGTAACTACTCACAGCATTCATATCTGATGATGAAGCGATCCGATTCAATCTTATAGTACCTGTAATACCAAATAATGAACGAAGTATTCAAACCTTGTCATCTGTCATGCAAAACACTCTGAGTTGTCCTTCTACCGGGAAAGTACGGCGAGCGAAGACCACAAACTTGGCCATGTATGGGATGGATATGGCTTCGTTATAGACCTGAATACCAACGAGAACATGAGAGAGAAAAAACAGAGAAAACAAGTGAAATAAAGAGAGATAAAGATATAGTATATTGTGCGATGCGTGCCACCTCTTGCGCCATGCGAGCGGCGTCCCTTGGAGTCTGGCAGTCCATCAACCAGAACCTGGCGGATACGGTTGTAGTGAAGGAGACATCGTCGCCTGTGAATGTGAGCTGAGTCGTACCTGTTATGTCTTCCCACTGCGCTGGTGCCGAGCCACCTGGAACAAGAGATTTTTCTCTCGTGGTACTCAGATTATCTCAAAAAAGGTTTGCTTTTGTGTTTGTATTGCACCCATAGCAAAACTACATAGTTACGCTGCATAGAGGAGCCGCCTATTCAAAACCATATCAGCATCTAGTTACGCTGCATAGAGGAGCCGCCTATTCAAAACCATATCAGCATCTAGTTACGCTGCATAGAGGAGCCGCCTATTCAAAACCATATCAGCATCTAGTTACGCTGCATAGAGGAGCCGCCTATTCAAAACCATATCAGCATCTAGTTACGCTGCATAGAGGAGCCGCCTATTCAAAACCATATCAGCATCTAGTTACGCTGCATAGAGGAGCCGCCTATTCAAAACCATATCAGCATCTAGTTACGCTGCATAGAGGAGCCGCCTATTCAAAACCATATCAGCATCTAGTTACGCTGCATAGAGGAGCCGCCTATTCAAAACCATATCAGCATCTAGTTACGCTGCATAGAGGAGCCGCCTATTCAAAACCATATCAGCATCTAGTTACGCTGCATAGAGGAGCCGCCTATTCAAAACCATATCAGCATCTAGTTACGCTGCATAGAGGAGCCGCCTATTCAAAACCATATCAGTATCTAGTTACGCTGCATAGAGGAGCCGCCTATTCAAAACCATATCAGTATCTAGTTACGCTGCATAGAGGAGCCGCCTATTCAAAACCATATCAGCATCTAGTTACGCTGCATAGAGGAGCCGCCTATTCAAAACCATATCAGCATCTAGTTACGCTGCATAGAGGAGCCGCCTATTCAAAACCATATCAGCATCTAGTTACGCTGCATAGAGGAGCCGCCTATTCAAAACCATATCAGCATCTAGTTACGCTGCATAGAGGAGCCGCCTATTCAAAACCATATCAGCATCTAGTTACGCTGCATAGAGGAGCCGCCTATTCAAAACCATATCAGCATCTAGTTACGCTGCATAGAGGAGCCGCCTATTCAAAACCATATCAGCATCTAGTTACGCTGCATAGAGGAGCCGCCTATTCAAAACCATATCAGCATCTAGTTACGCTGCATAGAGGAGCCGCCTATTCAAAACCATATCAGCATCTAGTTACGCTGCATAGAGGAGCCGCCTATTCAAAACCATATCAGCATCTAGTTACGCTGCATAGAGGAGCCGCCTATTCAAAACCATATCAGCATCTAGTTACGCTGCATAGAGGAGCCGCCTATTCAAAACCATATCAGTATCTAGTTACGCTGCATAGAGGAGCCGCCTATTCAAAACCATATCAGCATCTAGTTACGCTGCATAGAGGAGCCGCCTATTCAAAACCATATCAGCATCTAGTTACGCTGCATAGAGGAGCCGCCTATTCAAAACCATATCAGCATCTAGTTACGCTGCATAGAGGAGCCGCCTATTCAAAACCATATCAGCATCTAGTTACGCTGCATAGAGGAGCCGCCTATTCAAAACCATATCAGCATCTAGTTACGCTGCATAGAGGAGCCGCCTATTCAAAACCATATCAGCATCTAGTTACGCTGCATAGAGGAGCCGCCTATTCAAAACCATATCAGCATCTAGTTACGCTGCATAGAGGAGCCGCCTATTCAAAACCATATCAGCATCTAGTTACGCTGCATAGAGGAGCCGCCTATTCAAAACCATATCAGCATCTAGTTACGCTGCATAGAGGAGCCGCCTATTCAAAACCATATCAGTATCTAGTTACGCTGCATAGAGGAGCCGCCTATTCAAAACCATATCAGTATCTAGTTACGCTGCATAGAGGAGCCGCCTATTCAAAACCATATCAGCATCTAGTTACGCTGCATAGAGGAGCCGCCTATTCAAAACCATATCAGCATCTAGTTACGCTGCATAGAGGAGCCGCCTATTCAAAACCATATCAGCATCTAGTTACGCTGCATAGAGGAGCCGCCTATTCAAAACCATATCAGCATCTAGTTACGCTGCATAGAGGAGCCGCCTATTCAAAACCATATCAGCATCTAGTTACGCTGCATAGAGGAGCCGCCTATTCAAAACCATATCAGCATCTAGTTACGCTGCATAGAGGAGCCGCCTATTCAAAACCATATCAGCATCTAGTTACGCTGCATAGAGGAGCCGCCTATTCAAAACCATATCAGCATCTAGTTACGCTGCATAGAGGAGCCGCCTATTCAAAACCATATCAGCATCTAGTTACGCTGCATAGAGGAGCCGCCTATTCAAAACCATATCAGCATCTAGTTACGCTGCATAGAGGAGCCGCCTATTCAAAACCATATCAGCATCTAGTTACGCTGCATAGAGGAGCCGCCTATTCAAAACCATATCAGTATCTAGTTACGCTGCATAGAGGAGCCGCCTATTCAAAACCATATCAGTATCTAGTTACGCTGCATAGAGGAGCCGCCTATTCAAAACCATATCAGCATCTAGTTACGCTGCATAGAGGAGCCGCCTATTCAAAACCATATCAGCATCTAGTTACGCTGCATAGAGGAGCCGCCTATTCAAAACCATATCAGCATCTAGTTACGCTGCATAGAGGAGCCGCCTATTCAAAACCATATCAGCATCTAGTTACGCTGCATAGAGGAGCCGCCTATTCAAAACCATATCAGCATCTAGTTACGCTGCATAGAGGAGCCGCCTATTCAAAACCATATCAGCATCTAGTTACGCTGCATAGAGGAGCCGCCTATTCAAAACCATATCAGCATCTAGTTACGCTGCATAGAGGAGCCGCCTATTCAAAACCATATCAGCATCTAGTTACGCTGCATAGAGGAGCCGCCTATTCAAAACCATATCAGTATCTAGTTACGCTGCATAGAGGAGCCGCCTATTCAAAACCATATCAGCATCTAGTTACGCTGCATAGAGGAGCCGCCTATTCAAAACCATATCAGCATCTAGTTACGCTGCATAGAGGAGCCGCCTATTCAAAACCATATCAGTATCTAGTTACGCTGCATAGAGGAACCGCCTATTCAAAACCATATCAGCATCTAGTTACGCTGCATAGAGGAGCCGCCTATTCAAAACCATATCAGCATCTAGTTACGCTGCATAGAGGAGCCGCCTATTCAAAACCATATCAGCATCTAGTTACGCTGCATAGAGGAGCCGCCTATTCAAAACCATATCAGTATCTAGTTACGCTGCATAGAGGAGCCGCCTATTCAAAACCATATCAGCATCTAGTTACGCTGCATAGAGGAGCCGCCTATTCAAAACCATATCAGCATCTAGTTACGCTGCATAGAGGAGCCGCCTATTCAAAACCATATCAGCATCTAGTTACGCTGCATAGAGGAGCCGCCTATTCAAAACCATATCAGCATCTAGTTACGCTGCATAGAGGAGCCGCCTATTCAAAACCATATCAGCATCTAGTTACGCTGCATAGAGGAGCCGCCTATTCAAAACCATATCAGCATCTAGTTACGCTGCATAGAGGAGCCGCCTATTCAAAACCATATCAGTATCTAGTTACGCTGCATAGAGGAGCCGCCTATTCAAAACCATATCAGCATCTAGTTACGCTGCATAGAGGAGCCGCCTATTCAAAACCATATCAGCATCTAGTTACGCTGCATAGAGGAGCCGCCTATTCAAAAACCATATCAGCATCTAGTTACGCTGCATAGAGGAGCCGCCTATTCAAAACCATATCAGTATCTAGTTACGCTGCATAGAGGAGCCGCCTATTCAAAACCATATCAGCAT
This sequence comes from Allodiplogaster pararmata, assembly GCA_964056735.1. Taxonomy (NCBI): domain Eukaryota; kingdom Metazoa; phylum Nematoda; class Chromadorea; order Rhabditida; family Diplogasteridae; genus Allodiplogaster; species Allodiplogaster pararmata. The sequence continues at coordinate 37,944,607 of OZ057405.1, forward strand.
CTAGTTACGCTGCATAGAGGAGCCGCCTATTCAAAACCATATCAGCATCTAGTTACGCTGCATAGAGGAGCCGCCTATTCAAAACCATATCAGCATCTAGTTACGCTGCATAGAGGAGCCGCCTATTCAAAACCATATCAGCATCTAGTTACGCTGCATAGAGGAGCCGCCTATTCAAAACCATATCAGTATCTAGTTACGCTGCATAGAGGAGCCGCCTATTCAAAACCATATCAGCATCTAGTTACGCTGCATAGAGGAGCCGCCTATTCAAAACCATATCAGCATCTAGTTACGCTGCATAGAGGAGCCGCCTATTCAAAACCATATCAGCATCTAGTTACGCTGCATAGAGGAGCCGCCTATTCAAAACCATATCAGCATCTAGTTACGCTGCATAGAGGAGCCGCCTATTCAAAACCATATCAGCATCTAGTTACGCTGCATAGAGGAGCCGCCTATTCAAAACCATATCAGCATCTAGTTACGCTGCATAGAGGAGCCGCCTATTCAAAACCATATCAGTATCTAGTTACGCTGCATAGAGGAGCCGCCTATTCAAAACCATATCAGCATCTAGTTACGCTGCATAGAGGAGCCGCCTATTCAAAACCATATCAGCATCTAGTTACGCCGCATAGAGGAGCCGCCTATTCAAAACCATATCAGCATCTAGTTACGCTGCATAGAGGAGCCGCCTGTTCAAAACCATATCAGCATCTAGTTACGCTGCATAGAGGAGCCGCCTATTCAAAACCATATCAGCATCTAGTTACGCTGCATAGAGGAGCCGCCTATTCAAAACCATATCAGCATCTAGTTACGCTGCATAGAGGAGCCGCCTATTCAAAACCATATCAGTATCTAGTTACGCTGCATAGAGGAGCCGCCTATTCAAAACCATATCAGCATCTAGTTACGCTGCATAGAGGAGCCGCCTATTCAAAACCATATCAGTATCTAGTTACGCTGCATAGAGGAGCCGCCTATTCAAAACCATATCAGCATCTAGTTACGCTGCATAGAGGAGCCGCCTATTCAAAACCATATCAGTATCTAGTTACGCTGCATAGAGGAGCCGCCTATTCAAAACCATATCAGCATCTAGTTACGCTGCATAGAGGAGCCGCCTATTCAAAACCATATCAGCATCTAGTTACGCTGCATAGAGGAGCCGCCTATTCAAAACCATATCAGCATCTAGTTACGCTGCATAGAGGAGCCGCCTATTCAAAACCATATCAGCATCTAGTTACGCTGCATAGAGGAGCCGCCTATTCAAAACCATATCAGCATCTAGTTACGCTGCATAGAGGAGCCGCCTATTCAAAACCATATCAGCATCTAGTTACGCTGCATAGAGGAGCCGCCTATTCAAAACCATATCAGTATCTAGTTACGCTGCATAGAGGAGCCGCCTATTCAAAACCATATCAGCATCTAGTTACGCTGCATAGAGGAGCCGCCTATTCAAAACCATATCAGCATCTAGTTACGCTGCATAGAGGAGCCGCCTATTCAAAACCATATCAGCATCTAGTTACGCTGCATAGAGGAGCCGCCTATTCAAAACCATATCAGCATCTAGTTACGCTGCATAGAGGAGCCGCCTATTCAAAACCATATCAGCATCTAGTTACGCTGCATAGAGGAGCCGCCTATTCAAAACCATATCAGCATCTAGTTACGCTGCATAGAGGAGCCGCCTATTCAAAACCATATCAGTATCTAGTTACGCTGCATAGAGGAGCCGCCTATTCAAAACCATATCAGCATCTAGTTACGCTGCATAGAGGAGCCGCCTATTCAAAACCATATCAGTATCTAGTTACGCTGCATAGAGGAGCCGCCTATTCAAAACCATATCAGCATCTAGTTACGCTGCATAGAGGAGCCGCCTATTCAAAACCATATCAGTATCTAGTTACGCTGCATAGAGGAGCCGCCTATTCAAAACCATATCAGCATCTAGTTACGCTGCATAGAGGAGCCGCCTATTCAAAACCATATCAGCATCTAGTTACGCTGCATAGAGGAGCCGCCTATTCAAAACCATATCAGCATCTAGTTACGCTGCATAGAGGAGCCGCCTATTCAAAACCATATCAGCATCTAGTTACGCTGCATAGAGGAGCCGCCTATTCAAAACCATATCAGCATCTAGTTACGCTGCATAGAGGAGCCGCCTATTCAAAACCATATCAGCATCTAGTTACGCTGCATAGAGGAGCCGCCTATTCAAAACCATATCAGCATCTAGTTACGCTGCATAGAGGAGCCGCCTATTCAAAACCATATCAGCATCTAGTTACGCTGCATAGAGGAGCCGCCTATTCAAAACCATATCAGTATCTAGTTACGCTGCATAGAGGAGCCGCCTATTCAAAACCATATCAGCATCTAGTTACGCTGCATAGAGGAGCCGCCTATTCAAAACCATATCAGCATCTAGTTACGCTGCATAGAGGAGCCGCCTATTCAAAACCATATCAGCATCTAGTTACGCTGCATAGAGGAGCCGCCTATTCAAAACCATATCAGCATCTAGTTACGCTGCATAGAGGAGCCGCCTATTCAAAACCATATCAGCATCTAGTTACGCTGCATAGAGGAGCCGCCTATTCAAAACCATATCAGCATCTAGTTACGCTGCATAGAGGAGCCGCCTATTCAAAACCATATCAGCATCTAGTTACGCTGCATAGAGGAGCCGCCTATTCAAAACCATATCAGTATCTAGTTACGCTGCATAGAGGAGCCGCCTATTCAAAACCATATCAGCATCTAGTTACGCTGCATAGAGGAGCCGCCTATTCAAAACCATATCAGCATCTAGTTACGCTGCATAGAGGAGCCGCCTATTCAAAACCATATCAGCATCTAGTTACGCTGCATAGAGGAGCCGCCTATTCAAAACCATATCAGCATCTAGTTACGCTGCATAGAGGAGCCGCCTATTCAAAACCATATCAGCATCTAGTTACGCTGCATAGAGGAGCCGCCTATTCAAAACCATATCAGCATCTAGTTACGCTGCATAGAGGAGCCGCCTATTCAAAACCATATCAGTATCTAGTTACGCTGCATAGAGGAGCCGCCTATTCAAAACCATATCAGCATCTAGTTACGCTGCATAGAGGAGCCGCCTATTCAAAACCATATCAGCATCTAGTTACGCTGCATAGAGGAGCCGCCTATTCAAAACCATATCAGCATCTAGTTACGCTGCATAGAGGAGCCGCCTATTCAAAACCATATCAGCATCTAGTTACGCTGCATAGAGGAGCCGCCTATTCAAAACCATATCAGCATCTAGTTACGCTGCATAGAGGAGCCGCCTATTCAAAACCATATCAGCATCTAGTTACGCTGCATAGAGGAGCCGCCTATTCAAAACCATATCAGTATCTAGTTACGCTGCATAGAGGAGCCGCCTATTCAAAACCATATCAGCATCTAGTTACGCTGCATAGGGGAGCCGCCTATTCAAAACCATATCAGTATCTAGTTACGCTGCATAGAGGAGCCGCCTATTCAAAACCATATCAGCATCTAGTTACGCTGCATAGAGGAGCCGCCTATTCAAAACCATATCAGTATCTAGTTACGCTGCATAGAGGAGCCGCCTATTCAAAACCATATCAGCATCTAGTTACGCTGCATAGAGGAGCCGCCTATTCAAAACCATATCAGCATCTAGTTACGCTGCATAGAGGAGCCGCCTATTCAAAACCATATCAGCATCTAGTTACGCTGCATAGAGGAGCCGCCTATTCAAAACCATATCAGCATCTAGTTACGCTGCATAGAGGAGCCGCCTATTCAAAACCATATCAGCATCTAGTTACGCTGCATAGAGGAGCCGCCTATTCAAAACCATATCAGCATCTAGTTACGCTGCATAGAGGAGCCGCCTATTCAAAACCATATCAGTATCTAGTTACGCTGCATAGAGGAGCCGCCTATTCAAAACCATATCAGCATCTAGTTACGCTGCATAGAGGAGCCGCCTATTCAAAACCATATCAGCATCTAGTTACGCTGCATAGAGGAGCCGCCTATTCAAAACCATATCAGCATCTAGTTACGCTGCATAGAGGAGCCGCCTATTCAAAACCATATCAGCATCTAGTTACGCTGCATAGAGGAGCCGCCTATTCAAAACCATATCAGCATCTAGTTACGCTGCATAGAGGAGCCGCCTATTCAAAACCATATCAGCATCTAGTTACGCTGCATAGAGGAGCCGCCTATTCAAAACCATATCAGCATCTAGTTACGCTGCATAGAGGAGCCGCCTATTCAAAACCATATCAGCATCTAGTTACGCTGCATAGAGGAGCCGCCTATTCAAAACCATATCAGTATCTAGTTACGCTGCATAGAGGAGCCGCCTATTCAAAACTACATAGTTACGCTGCATAGAGGAGCCGCCTATTCAAAACTACATAGTTACGCTGCATAGAGGAGCCGCCTATTCAAAACTACATAGTTACGCTGCATAGAGGAGCCGCCTATTCAAAACCATATCAGCATCTAGTTACGCTGCATAGAGGAGCCGCCTATTCAAAACCATATCAGCATCTAGTTACGCTGCATAGAGGAGCCGCCTATTCAAAACCATATCAGCATCTAGTTACGCTGCATAGAGGAGCCGCCTATTCAAAACCATATCAGTATCTAGTTACGCTGCATAGAGGAGCCGCCTATTCAAAACTACATAGTTACGCTGCATAGAGGAGCCGCCTATTCAAAACTACATAGTTACGCTGCATAGAGGAGCCGCCTATTCAAAACCATATCAGCATCTAGTTACGCTGCATAGAGGAGCCGCCTATTCAAAACCATATCAGCATCTAGTTACGCTGCATAGAGGAGCCGCCTATTCAAAACCATATCAGCATCTAGTTACGCTGCATAGAGGAGCCGCCTATTCAAAACTACATAGTTACGCTGCATAGAGGAGCCGCCTATTCAAAACTACATAGTTACGCTGCATAGAGGAGCCGCCTATTCAAAACTACATAGTTACGCTGCATAGAGGAGCCGCCTATTCAAAACCATATCAGCATCTAGTTACGCTGCATAGAGGAGCCGCCTATTCAAAACCATATCAGCATCTAGTTACGCTGCATAGAGGAGCCGCCTATTCAAAACTACATAGTTACGCTGCATAGAGGAGCCGCCTATTCAAAACTACATAGTTACGCTGCATAGAGGAGCCGCCTATTCAAAACCATATCAGCATCTAGTTACGCTGCATAGAGGAGCCGCCTATTCAAAACCATATCAGCATCTAGTTACGCTGCATAGAGGAGCCGCCTATTCAAAACCATATCAGCATCTAGTTACGCTGCAAAGAGGAGCCGCCTATTCAAAACCATATCAGCATCTAAAGTCCTCTTATTAGAAGAATATTTTTCTGACGTTTCTATAAAACCTTTCAAGTTATTGTAAATAGCTCAAGAGCGTTGTTAGAAGTAGGCAGAGAAGGTAGTGCTTTTGTGTGGACACAAACCAGTGATGGAGCATAAAAGACGCAGAGTGGGTGGTTCCTGGCCCTGCTGCCCGGAGTACTGGGTCAGCATGCCTTTGTTGCTGGATTGTGGGAGTGGAATGCACAGAGTGATTGGCTGCAGATTGAGAGCTCTTCCCCGTGTTTTGTACTGATATACGAGTTCAACTGAGATAAGAAAGTCTATCTACTAGGAGAATACGTATGTAGGTATAAAAGTTCTCTCTCTCTCTCTTTCTCTCAATATGGAATCCTCTCAGTCTCTCTCGATCTACATCTCTTTTTCTCTCTGTATTAAATTTTCTTTTTCTCTTGCTTCAGCTTTTTTCTCTAGGGTACTCTGAATCTTCCTTTTTGTAACTCTGCCTCTGTGCGTGTTTCTCCTCAAGATTTGATCAAAGGTTACCAGATGGTTTGCTATTTGAGAAATCTGGTCCGCATGACTCAAAAACACGCAATAACTGACCTTGTGGAACTTTCGCCTGCGTGGCTCGACCGTGACGATGGGCGAGACGGCGACGCGGTTACCATGGAGTCTTGTTACCATATCTTGTGGCACGGGTTGTGCTTGGACAGAGACCTTGATGGTTTTGGTGAGTGAGCCATCGGGGAAGATGGCTTGGACTCTTGGCACTACGGATGACATTATGATGCCACCCTCCGGACCAACACAGTGCACCTGAATAACGCATTAAATCTTCTGTATGAATCGTAACACGCACGCGTTCTCGGACAAAACTATTTAAATATGGCTAGGTTCAATCTCGCACAGTGAATAACCAATGACCTCTGCCTCTAAACTGTGCTACTGATAACCGTAGGACTCGCTTTATGAAAATTCTCGGACGAGCATTAGCTTGCTCCGAAGTCATGATTAGCTCAGGAAGCTATGAGACTTCATAAGGACTCACCTCTTGTCTAACACGAGTGACGACGGCAAAATACATGGGCAAATCATTGGTAAGTATGCGGGTAATGCGTGGCGTATGTAAATCATCAAGCTGAGCGAGTTCATCGGCATCGAATGACTCGTTCAAGACCTGGAGTAACTTATGTTCTCAGACTTAAGAGACTTAACTTTTTTTGGAAGTTTAACACAGAAAGTACAGAAAAGTCAAGTTTCATTAGAGGTCATCATGCAACAAAATGTGAGCTTGACCTTCGGAAAATCTTGTTTTATAATCAAACTATAAAACAAATTGAAAAATTTGTGCTCAGTTAAACGCATTGGATTGAAAATCCGGTAGACGATACACTTTGATCTGTGTCTTGCCTTGTTGATGCGTTGTTGAGAAAATGAATTCATTTCGCTGAAGATGCTTTTATAAAGCGAAACGTTCGAAATCCTATTCTTCTCAACAACGCATCAACAAGGCAAGACACAGATCAAAGTGTATATAACAAATTGTCAGGAAATTTTCTTTTTCAAATGTTTACTTTTATTTTTCTTCTCATGAAACTTCCACTGTACAAAATAAGAAGTGAGAAAGCGTCAATTTACTTAAGTATGCACAGAGCACTCTGAACTCAACCAATCTTCGCTCTTCTCAATGTCAATTACTGTTCTGAAGAAAGATCGAAAGGCTTTGTCATGAGAGTAGCTGAAGAGCCACTTGCCAACCTCTTGGACGGCGTCCTCGGTCGCTTCCAACTGATGCTCCTTCCAGTGCTGGCCATCGTCCGAGCGGAGAATGACAATCTCCCTCTCCCTCTCGCGCAGCGATGCGAAATGGGGAACCTCCAGGATCAACGGACCAAGGAACTTCGCACCTGCTGGCGCCATTTCGAGAATCCGCGAAGCCAGCTCCTCGCCCTCGGACAAGGGTGGCGGATGCGCTAGCTTGTCCTTGCGCAAGTAGCGGCAAGTGACGCGGATGGGCTGCGCGGCCTTGCGCGGTGGTACGATGATGCGGACGCCCGAATGCCGGCAGCCACGCATTGCACCTCCACGCGCGTCCACCACGAAGGAGATGAGGAAACTGCACAGTGTAAGCGTTTTATGTGAACAACCACCCACATCAACACTATAAATTGTCGTAAACACACGATACTCAGAGGCACATACATACAGGTCTGCACATTCTCAGCCGATATCAGCCTGCTCACCTGAGCTCCCATCACCAATTTCTTAAAACATGAAATGCTGAAGAACCCTGTTCTCAGATAATAAAGGGTGATTTCTCAAACCAAGGGAAAATTGGTTGATAAAACTTCCGTTCTGTTTTGAATACCCCATTAATCATCGGAAAACTCAATTATATTTTTTTCAATGTGCTGAGTATTGTTTTTCTTACACTTTGTTTCATTATGAACCTACCTAATGCGTGATTCATACTCTCCATTGTTTCATTATGAACCTACCTAATGCGTGATTCATACTCTCTATTTCATTATGAACCTACCTAATGCGTGATTCATACTCTCTATTGTTATCGTAATGATTGGAATAGCTTAGTTATGCAATGATGTGGCTGATCAAGGCATATGGTGAGGAATGAGACCGGGCCAAAAACAGAATCTTTAAATGTCAATCTTAAAGCTGCTAGTTTTCATTTGAGAACAAATTTTATTGAAAAAAATATGAATGAATGGGAAAATGGGTGAATAAATAAAGTAAGCTTTTTGAGGTGAGCATTATAAGAAACACTCCATGAACGCTCACTACTTGATACAACACCAGACGACATCGATAATTTCTTCACCCGAAAACCACTTACTTCTTGTGCTGAAGTTTGCTGAAAATAAGCAAAGCAGCCATTATAGATGTAGAAATTACTGTTTTAGAAGCGACCTCTCAGAATGGCAAACTAGAGTGCGCACGCCAAACCAAACCAAAACAACGTCTATTTCAAAACATTAGTTTTCGTTCCGGTTTTACTCTTTCGTAAAGTTTCTCAATAGAATTATCTAAAACATAACGAGGTATTGTAAATAATCTTATGTTAAAAAACTGCAATAAAGAACCGTAAAAACTCATGAATTTTTCGAGAAATGGGACTCACCTCGGCTGTGCAATGTTTTGACCGATGGGAACATTGTCAGGAACCGTCGTCGCATCGAACATGGATGACTCATGCAGTGCAGGGCGAGTTGGGTAAGCCTATATTGATAAGGTTTTTTTCTTAAAGACAAGGCATTCGGAAATTAAAGGGCCTTGACGACGAGATCAAAGACTAAGAAGACAAGGCATTCGGAAATTAAAGGGCCTTGACGACGAGATCAAAGACTAAGAAGACAAGGCATTCGGAAATTAAAGGGCCTTGACGACGAGATCAAAGACTAAGAAGACAAGGCATTCGGAAATTAAAGGGCCTTGACGACGAGATCAAAGACTAAGAAGACAAGGCATTCGGAAATTAAAGGGCCTTGACGACGAGATCAAAGACAAATTAAAGGGCCTTGACGACGAGATCAAAGACTAAGAAGCGGCTGAGAAAAACGGAGATGAGAAAAAATGAGGCTTGAGATATAGGTATTCAAAAATGCACGGAATGAAAAAGAGGTAAAAAATTAGTAAAGAGAGCGAGTGAGTGGAGAGAGAGATTGTGAGAGAAACTGACAGAGTTGAGAGATTGTGAGAGAAACTGACAGAGTTGATAGATTGTGGGAGAAACTGACAGAGTTGAGAGATTGTGAGAGAAACTGACAGAGTTGAGAGCTTGTGAGAGAAACTGACAGAGTTGAGAGAAAGAATGACTACCAAGCAAAATTATGAGATAAAAGTTTTTGTTAAAGTTTATACAGAAGCAAAGTCAGTTTCTATGTTGCAGAATAAGAAGGCAGTTAAGTAGCTATAAAGAAAACACTCCGGCAAAGTATTGACTTGAAGGCAGAGAGAGAGAGAGAGAGAGAGAGAGAGAGAGAGAGAGAGAGAGAGAGAGAGAGAGAGAGAGAGAGAGAGAAATTACATTAAGGCTGAGGCCTATCACAATTGATAGGAGAAAACCAGAAAATGACAATAGCATGAGAAAGAATGGGATAGTAGAAGATCGTGCTTTAAAGTAGGTTGGTGAAAATATTGCGAGAAAAGAGAGAGAGAGAGAGAGAGAGAGAGAGAGAGAGAGAGAGAGAGAGAGAGAGAGAGAGAGAGAGAGAGAGAGAGAGAGAGAGAGAGAGAGAGACCACAAAAAGTGATAACGATGCAGAGGCTGTGTTTGATGTGTTCGTTATGACTCAGACTACAAGAACAACGGAGAAGTTATATAGAGAAAGGTTGAGATAGGCAGTCTGTGGTGATAGGAAACCTATGCACATTTGCTGGCATTTGGGAAGGCATAATAAGTAACCTGTGCTTTCTTTATAAGTTGCTCAAGATCGGCTTCTTGGTCGAGTTCAGAGCTGCGAGCCAGAACCTTCAAACAAATCACAACATAAATAAGGGTTTTAGCAAATGTTTTCACGGCAGATATGTTTCCACTATCCACAACATGTTTCCACTATCAAGTACTTATGTATGTAGGTGGTTATCTCAAATCACTTTCTTCCATAAGCGCTTAGTCTAGAGAACCCCAAATCTTGAAAATCACAGTACCGAAACCAAAAAAGAGTTGAAGAATGGAATTCCAACCTGTTCTCCAGTATGGATGAGATGGACCCCAGTGGAATCTTGTAGGCCTTGCACCAGACTGTCGTTGAAGTCTTTCACGTGTGCATTCGCAGTCACACGGTGATCATCAGCTGAAGCAGTAAAAACAACTTTTGAAATGCAACTTTTCAGGCAGCTGTAGCCAATTACTCATCCAGCTCTTCAGAAGAATCACTTTATAAGCTTCAAAACTTTCCGATAATAAAATAACGGTTTCAATACAACTTCCGAGTCTAACCTTCTTCTTCAGACTCCGAGAACATTGTTTCGTTCATGGCCTCAGGGTTCTGCGGCTTGTAGCGTTCTTCCATCACGGTAGTTGTTTCCGTGATTACAGTAGTCTCCGTCACAGTTCGCAGCGTTTCCACGACCGACACGTAGCCGAGACGTTGTGCAATCGACAGAGGAGTTTGGCCGGTCTAGAAGGACAACAATAGATATGAGAATTACAAATTATTCATTGACCCGTTCGCTCCCAGTCCTGAGAACATGTGCAGGCAGTAACATCGGACCGAGTGAAGCGCCATAAAAATGGCGAGAAATTGGCTCGTAAAGCGAGTGGAGGAAAACGCCATGAAATCGAGAGATGACTTAGTTTACGAATTCGGTTGAGCTGTATCTTTCCGGAACGACATGGAAGAAGGTCTTATCGGAGTATATGAGAAGAAAGCGAAGACATCGCTGTAGGAATGCTCCCTAGATACGGCCCTACACACCGCAGGCTTATAGTCATCTACGTTCCTTTCATTCCTATGTCTATAAACTATGTAATATCTCTACAAGACATCCTTCTATAAGTAATTGCTTTTTTTGTCTTTACGACAAGATTCTTTTTGCCATCAGAACCTCGTCTTGTTTGGACCGCATAGGATGAGGCGAACTCGTCTTTATTGTTTGTCTATGTATGTTTGTACCTTCTCCAACAAGAATAGTGCGAGAGAGTGCACGTTCTCTCACTCATCGTCTCAAAAAAAAGCTTACATGGCAATTTTCATTCCACAACAGAATGAGTCTAAAAAATTGGAGGAGACAGAAGCGCTTTTTCATTGAAAACGAATGTATTTCAAAGCTTTACGTCAGGCTCAGAAGTTTTCGGAAGACCGTCTTACACAGAGCTCTGCTTGATAGCCTCATTCTAGTTCTTATCAGTAATTAGACTATAAGACTGTTCAACAAAAACCCGAAAGATGTTGACCAATTAAGCCTTTGAATTCGAAAACTATAGCAACTTGCTGTAAAAGGCCACTATTATCTACGATGTCAAAACAATAGTGAGAGAGCAAGTAGTTGGTGTTAGAATATATTGTCTTGTTTTTGTTAGCTCAATGTGCTGTGTTTTTTGCTCGAGTTCTTCATGTTGTTGTTGTAGATTGCCCGCCGTAGGTCTCCGGCTGGGTAGACGAGGTCTTCTTTGACATGGCTCAGAAAACAATAACCTTACTTACATCATTTATCTAATTCCATTTATTTCTCTTTCTCTCTCGGGGTTTTTTTTTTCGATGGAGGTCACCTACACGTGGTGCGACTGTGGACGACGCTGAAAGGCGTCGGACCCAATGGACCTACAAAACAAATCTTCCCAATGGAATCGAGTTCTTCATAAAAGACTTATCTGCAGTTCCTCTGAGTTAAATAAGGCAGAAAAAAGGTACCGCAGTCTGGACGTTAGGAGAAGCACCCTTCTCGAGCAGATAGCGGACACAGTTGTTGTGTCCCTGTTGAGCGGCCTGGTGAAGTGGAGTGTACGAGGCACGCGTCGTCTCGCCCACTTTTGCCCCATTCTCGACGAGGAATCGAACCTTTAAACACGATGCAATTCGAGAGTTTAATCTTCTTTTTTTCAAGCCTGGTGAATTTAAAGAAAATTTGAAAGATAGATTATGGTGATATTCCGTTCAACAAAGCCTTTCTATGGCAGTCATTCAGGAAAAGAAAATTTCCCACACAGAAAGACATTGAAAATCAGCCGTTTTACGGAAGAAAAATTGAAATCACCATGTTGAGTTGACCAAAGTGGCAGGCGACATGCAGCGGAGTGTAGCCCGCGTTGGTCTGTGCATCGATCTCTGCCTTGAACTTGACGAGTTCTTCCGCGACCGGTACGCGGTCTTCTTGTGCACAGAGGTGCATCGCTGTGAGACCGTTGTTTGCCTTCGCAGCCACATCTGTAGTGTTTCATTCAGTACCCATAAGATTCAATTTGTCTTTTAGCATAAAAGTTGATTTATTCAACGATTACCAAATGGTTTTTTTACGGCTTAATCACTGCACTGAATCGATTTTTATGTGAAAGAAATTTTTTTGGAAAAATTCCTTGAAGTAGTTTGGTATCATTGTCATTCAGACTGCGCATTTTTTATGGCTTAGCAATTCTTCAATGGCATTGTGAAGTTAACGCAATGGCTCTTGGTAAGACGGAGACGGTTAGGCTCAATCTCTTCCCGTATACTAGCTTTTGCCAGCGCCCCGTATACTGAGCATGCGCACCTGCTCCTTGCTCTAGCAGCAACGCGGCCATTTCTCGGTGACCCTCTTGTGCAGCAAGATGAAGTGGAGTGAATCCAGCTCGGCTGCGCGCATTCGAATCCGCCTTAATCAAAGTCAATACATCGATAATGTTGGAATTTTCATGGAGTTCATTGATAACGTTCAGTTCCTATATCTATCTTTCTTTCAAGTAGATGTTTGTATTGCATTCTTTAATAGCTATTGTATTCTTGAATAGGCACGTGATAAAACAAAACTAAGTAAAAGTGTATTTTCTCCACTGCCAAAGAAAATTCGTATCCCTCTGCTCTCTCAAAGAACAGAACAGCTAAGCCCATCTTCGACCGATTATATGTACATGTTAAGAAATTAGGCTGTTTTGACAGACTTCGGAATGGAAAAGTTCATCAAAGACCGTGCTGATACGATACTACATATGTACTAGGAATGATCAACTTCACACTCTCCTCGAGCCAGCGTTGCTTCCGACTTCCACATACAATTAAATTGTTCTTTTGCACCTTGAACTACCCTAGTGCACTCCGAACTTGAATCTCTTTGAGTCAAAGATCTCGGATAGCAAAATTGATTTTTCTAGTGACTGCGATACTCCATACTACACAAGCATCTCACTTTGTACTGGAGAAGCGTCGCAGCGATATCCATCTGCTGCTTCTTGGCCGCGATGTGGAGTGGAGTATAGCCGTTTTTGGCAGCAGCCTTCGCTGAGGCACCGTGTTCCAGCAGAAGCAGAGCTACCTTCAAACTCACTTGTCAAATAAGTTTATATTCTCATTCCTTAATCTTTTTCATTCAACTTGCAGTAAACATTGAAGAAAATCAATAACATACGACAGAAAACATAGAATTTTCGTAAGCTTTCTGGTGAAATTCACAATATGTAGTATTACTTCAGTTTCAATACTCTGTGTAATAAGACTGGGTAGCCTATGAGTTGAGAAATAATAATTTGTTCATGTAAAAAAGACAATCCCGTTGATATTAAAAAAGTAAAATCTCCCATGCGACTCTAGTATGATTCTTATCTGTGAGTGTACCTATTGAACTAGTATCCATCTTGATAGCCCCACCTTGTCATTGTTGTAGTGTGCGGCGACGTGTAGCGGCGTCACCTGATTCTTGCCCTCGATATCGACGGGTGTTCCCTTGTCGAGTAGCAGCTTGGCCACTTCCACATTACCGTACTTGGAAGCGAGATGAAGTGGTGTGAATCCTTTCTTTGTCAGCAGTCCCTCAAAAAGCGATTATCAATTTTTTTTCTCTTCTTCACGCTTTAAGCAATCTATTTAATTAGGTAAGTGATTCCTCTTTTCAGAAGTTTTGAGAAGTTTATTTCAGTGAAATCGTTCTAATTCGCTTGTACCCGACCTCAGCAACATATTCATTGATTTATTGATTCCTCTCTCGCAGAATTGTTTGAAAAAATACCAGGATAAAGTCACTAACTAACTTAGCCATTACAGCTAATTTGGTGTGACTTTCGGCCAGATAGTCAAAAATCATTTTTTTCATTTTCCACCTCGCGGAAAACTGACCTTGTCTGCACTCTTGTCGAGGAGAAACTGACCTTGTCTGCACTCTTGTCGAGGAGAAACTGACCTTGTCTGCACTCTTGTCGAGGAGAAACTGACCTTGTCTGCACTCTTGTCGAGGAGAAACTGACCTTGTCTGCACTCTTGTCGAGGAGAATGCTGGCCACCTCTTCCTGGCCTTCTTTGGCCGCGATATGGAGCGGCGTGTACTGGTCTTTGGTGGCCGCGTTAGGATCCGCTCCTCCCTGCAGCAGCAGAACGACGATGTCTGTGTTGCCAAGGCGAGACGCGATGTGCAGCGGTGTCTGATGTTCTCGAGCACGAGCGTCCACCTGTAGTAGAGCTTCATATTTTGTGAAATGACTCAAGTGAGAAGAACTTTTGTGTTTAAAAAGCATAACGAAAAAGGCTTCTTGAAAAAGATGACAAAAAATTAACAAGTTCAAAATATTTATTTATTCATTTACACCATGAGGTGTGACACTTAAAACTATGTTAGGAATAGAGATTCTCTTAAGATTCAGGTGATCCATTAGCAACCTTATACTCGAGATCAAAACACTCTTCCTTTTATTGGGCTCTAAACAAGTTTGAATTATCTCTTATCGAGGGAGCTTACCTTTGCGCCGTGTCTAAGAAGAACCCGGACAACGTCTGTCTGATTTGCTCTGGCTGCGAGATGCAGGGGAGTCTCACCGCGGACCGTTTCCACATCAGGATTAGCTCCCTGAAATTCAATCAGTCACAAACTCATCTCATATCAGAAATTATAATATATCAACAAGTTCAAATGCCTTTTGGTTTTGAGAATCTCAGAAAACTAGAACAAAACAAAGAAGCGATGATAACAAGATCTGGCGTCGAAAAAAAATCGCCCACTTGCTGGAGAAGATAGATGACGATATTGATGGCACCCATGAAAGCGGCGACGTGCAGAGGAGAAAGTCCGCTTTCAGTGGTTGCCTCGATGGCAGCGCGGTACTTGAGAAGCAGCTCGACGACCTTGAATGCTTAAAATTATCTTCTGCCCAAAACTGAACATTTTTCATTTTGATAGCAGAAAGGTTGATCATTCATCATAATGGTGATCTACCAATCATACTTGTTTACAATCAATGGGCTCGCCTTCGATGTTGCTACAGTTCACGAGTTTACCCCATTGCAAGGGACCGGTTCATCCTCACAGGGTTCGATTGCGTCCTGAGGTGGCGGATAGAGGGATGTCTCTATGCACAATTGGAAATGGCCGGCTTGCCCGTCGCGGACCCAATTTGGATAGTATAGTTCGTCAAAGGAGGGCGATGTCGGACTGGCCTGGACATGCCATCGGATAAAACATCAGCCGATACTCCCCTATACTTTGTAATGGCGAGTCGAGGCGCAAGTAAAATAGCCTCTTGCCCTCTCAGGTTAACGAATGGTTTTTGCGAAGAGAATCGCCGACTGAGGTGTGAGTGCAGACCAAGAAAATTTCTCCGAACTTTAAAGGATCATCATCAAAATACCCCAAAGGACTCCTCTCGACAGGACCCATAGGCGAAGAATAACAATTCGCCTTGATTCGAAAAAAAATCGAAATCGAAGAAAATTTTTCAAAAAAATCGGAACGCTTTTTTCTAACAGAAATCGAAACCCAACTCGCCTTGATTCGATTCAATGGTATCAAGCTCACGATTTCAATCAATCAGTGGTATCAAGCTCACGATTTCAATCAATCAGTGGTATCAAGCTCACGATTTCAATCAATCAGTGGTATCAAGCTCACGATTTCATAAAAGTCCAGCTCGCACAATTGCTCAGTCTCTCCCAAAAAATGTGGGTTTTCTCCGGACTACTCTATGTAGCCTTTTTTTCAAAAAATCGGAACTCTTTTTTCTAACAGAAATCGAAACCCAACTCGCCTTGATTCGATTCTTCTTGCAGGCGATGTGCAACGGTGTGAAGCCATTTAGCGCCCTCGCATTCGGGTCCGCGTTGCGGTCCAGGAGCAGCTTGGCTACGCGGACGTGTCCGTAATGCGCCGCGACATGCAGTGGGGTGAGATAGTCTACGGTGACGTCGTCCACCGGCGCCCGGTGGTAGAGCAGGATGCGCGCCGTGTCCACGTGGTCACCCTGCGCCGCCATGTGCAGCGGCGCCAGTCCATTCTGCAACGCATGTTCGTTTTCTTCATAGCGTACTGGTTGAATTTGAAGGGACAAAAAAAGGAAGGTTCAAGTAGAACTAATCGAGCAGGTCAATGCAGTTCTCTTTAGTGTTCAGAGGGCAACAAATCTGGCCCAAGACTAGTGACCGAGCCGGTTCTTTTCACGTGAGATATATACTGAAACGTATTCTATGTTTTAACAGATACGTTTTCTGACTCATTTCAATTGAATTCTCAGCATCCATTGAATGACAAATAAAACCAACCTTGGTCTTGGCAGAAATGGGCGCACTTTTCTCGAGCAATAAGTCTACGACGGCGTCGTTGCCTGATCTCGCGGCACAGTGGAGTGGTGTCAGCAAGTCGCGGGTTCGGCAGTCGATTACGGCGCCTTGGTTCAGCAGCAGATTCACCATGTTCGCTTTGCCCCATTTTGTCGCGACGTGAAGTGGACTGAAATTTTTATTTTACCAAATTTTTGTTGATTTTTTTTTCAATCTTAGTTTTAAATTGACTTTTGAACGCATCATTGACATAGACGAGATAATTATGAAGAAGTGATATTGTCAGAAGATATCATTAGTATTTAGTATCCAAATATACATTCGTGAGAACCTTTGTCGATTTGATTCTGTAATTCCGCAAAACCATTCTAGTATCAACTCTTATATTTCCGCTTCAGTTCTTGGATCTCCCCAATCCTCATGTTGAAGTTAATTGAACTTGTCACTGAGAGGATTAAAGCGAGAGGTCTGGAAGACAAGAAAGGGATTAGAAAGATCTCTTGCAGTGCTCAGCAGAGTTCTTCTTTTGGTTTCTCCTCAATGACCTCATGCTCCACTCCCATCTGTGCTCTTAACCCTTCCCCCCTCCATGTTCTCGTATGAATAGCTTCTCTGGAGAATTACCAAAAGCGAGAGTATCGACCAACCCAAGACAAGGTCATACTGAAACGACAAAAAAGGGCACATTAATCCTTAAAACCCATTTCACTCCAACCTCTCTCTCTTTCTAGTTCTTTCCTTCCCGCTTTCTCCAGTCCTCTCTCCACAGCTCTTGCTCTTTTTCAATTTTTTTCTACGTTTCTCTTTTCGAAACATCTCTTACCCTCTCTCTCTATCATTACTATTTATAAGCTCTCTGACTTCCTCTCTCTCTCTCTCTCTCTCTCTCTCTCTCTCTCTCTCTCTCTTCCTATTTCTCGCTCATTTCCTCCCCCTCACTCTCTTTTTCTGTTATCTTTCATCCCGACTCACAAGATAGACTTGATGTGATTTTGTACACTTCTGAAGGCCATTCGGTCAGCCTTATCGCGAAGTATTTTAATATCTACATAAAATATATTTTGTTTCATTGCATGACTGCCCAACATATTATTACTAGAACACAATTTCCATTACAATCAGCGCATGTATCAGATGACGTTAAAAACTTGGCCGGTTCCCAGTGGGGGCCTCCTTTGTTTCACACACCTTCGAATAAGTACCTTCAAAAACCCGTTCAGTCTTTTTGCAAGATTTATTTAATTTTAGCTTTCACAACCCTCACGCATATCTTGAGAAGATTGAGACGGGAACAAATGCAATGTATTAAATAGATTAGATATGAACTTGAAAAAGAAAATTTTGGTATGCCCAATGCAGAGGACAGTTCTAATTATACATACATATCTTAGTTCATTTATAACTTTTCCTTTCACTCTCACGCTCTCTCTTTCTATCTCTATCTCTTTTCTCTCTGTTTTCTGTTACTCTCTGTTTCTTTTCCTCTCTTTCTTTCTTTCCTCCCTTCTTCTTATTTATCTCTCTTTCCCTCTCTTTCTTTCTTTCCTCCCTTCTTCTTATTTATCTCTCTTTCCTCCCTTCTTCTTATTTATCTCTCTTTCACTCTCTTTCTTTCTTTCCTCCCTTCTTCTTATTTATCTCTCTTTCACTCATATTCTTTTCCCTATCATTAGCTCTGTAGTTCTTCACTCTTTCTTTCATTTTCTTCTCACTCTTACAAACTGTGCTTTCCTATTGCACAGCGACAACCTCAATCCCCGCTAATCAAGGACGAGTCCCATCTGTTTGCTTTCTCCCGAGTCACTCATGGAAACAAAGAGGCAATATATGGTCCTTTCTAAGTAGAAGACAACTGGGATAATTGAATTACCGCCAAAGCTGAGATGTTCCAAGCGCAGCTTTGCCCATTGCTCATTTCTATGTATACTATGTAGGTCAAACACTGCCCTGAAGAAATCCTTTTCTATGTATACTATGTAGGTCAAACACTGCCCTGAAGAAATCCTTTTCTATGTATACTATGTAGGTCAAACACTGCCCTGAAGAAATCCTTAAGAAAGAAACCAGAAATCTCGCACACATTATACTGGAAACTGACTTGCTGTTACTTATATCAGTTTTACTGCTACTAAAATTCAAGACTCACTGTCCCCAAGACAGTGAAAAACTTGCTACTATGGATCATAAAGAATATTGGAACCAGTAGGAGCTATAACAGTAAGAACCATAACACAAGAAGACTTTTTTGGAAATGGTCGACTTATTTATTATTGCGGATGAATAGTTCTTAACTGAAGATACAAGCTTTGCTTTCTTTGCTTTTTGTGTGCTTTCTGATTTTCCTAAAATTAAATGTTCATGATTGTTCTTGTCATATTTAGACCATCTCACTTTCATCACCTTCACTGAATTCACTTTTTTTGTGACAGTGTCATCTGTTTCGTCACTCAACATGATAATTTGTTTCAAGCGGAATAAAGAATTGAATTGAATTTACATAGTATGAAGATAATGACGACAAAAAAACTTTTCACTGCCTATGGCTCCGGACATGTTGGCGTTGGAGACCTCTTGGGAACCTCTGCTGTGATACCAGTTGGGTCTTGGAGATCTCTTGGGAACCTCTGCTGTGATACCAGTTGGGTCTTGGAGACCTCTTGGGAACCTCTGCTGTGATACCAGTTGGGTCTTGGAGACCTCTTGGGAACCTCTGCTGTGATACCAGTTGGGTCTTGGAGACCTCTTGGGAACCTCTGCTGTGATACCAGTTGGGTCTTGGAGACCTCTTGGGAACCTCTGCTGTGATACCAGTTGGGTCTTGGAGACCTCTTGGGAACTTCTGCTGTGATACCAGTTGGGTCTTGGAGACCTCTTGGGAACCTCTGCTGTGATACCAGTTGGGTCTTGGAGACCTCTTGGGAACCTCTGATGTGATACCAGTTGGGTCTTGGAGACCTCTTGGGAACCTCTGCAGCGATACCACTTGGGTCTTGGAGACCTCTTGGGAACCTCTGCTGTGATACCAGCCGGGCAATTCTCTTACATCTTCTAATAAATGTTCTTTCTTTCGCTAACTTCAGCTTCTTGTCCTTCCTAGCCATCACATCTCTATTCATTAACAGTCACAAAGATGTGAACCAATAAATCTGCTATAGAGAAGTATGAGCAAAAGCTATCTTGCATATGGAGATGAGGATGTGAAAATTTTCGCTCTGTGAGCAGGACGCAAACTCCAAAAAATCCGATTTCCACTTCACTTGATTTATAACTTTAGGCCTGGCTTAACTCTAATGTGTTTCTGGCCCCTTTAGAGACAGGTATATTCAGGTTCTTGAGTGAGTTCTCTTTGTTGAGAGTCAGGTTATAATTACTTTTATCACCGCTTTTACAGTGCAAGGAAATCTTTACAGACAACCTGTCATACGAGAAAACTTTTGACTTCTTTAAAAACGTCAAATACATTTCGGTGCTTTACATAATAGGTTTTGAGAACACGGTAAGAACCAATCGCAGGGCTTTGTCAAATAATCGGTTTTCAAAGCTTTCATTTAGTTATAAGAGCAAAATGGGCATTCGAGGAAGCCTCAAGAAACGGAAAAAATAGGCCTTATTGAATAACTAACCTTATATTATGTCTGGCTTGATAGTTGACATTAGCTCCTTTGTCGATCAGGAGCTGGGCCACATTCTCATTTCCGTAGTGGGAGGCAATGTGAAGTGGAGTGAATCCGCTCTTTGAAGTCACGTCCGGGTTGTGCTCGTTCTAAGCGAGATAATATATGGAAAGTCATGAAAAGACTTGCCTAAGTCTTTTTTATTAGAATAAAATGGGGAAAAACCAATGACTATTGATTTTTTAGCCAGAAACTCGTTCAATTTTTTGAAGTGCTTGCAATTGTTCACTCCTCAGTGGTATTATACATATGATGTGTTGAGGTCTTTGTTGAATGAGGCGAATTTCATGTCAACAAGCTATTACATGATCAACTTTAATAGTTCTATGAAGATTTAAGGTATGCGATAGTGCAACTTCGTTTTCAGCTCAAAATACTTCTCTTCTCCCGTTCCTATTACCGATACCAACGAACTATCGGAGATTTCCCAGTTGAAATGATTTTTTCTCACTACGCTTGAATTGCTTCCAGACTTGGCTGTGTTGTCATCAATTCACACTCGTAGTTCATATCCAGTGTCTATTCAGAGAGAGAAAAAAACAATCGAAGAATCTTTCTTTCGGGATATAGATATGTATAAGAAGGTTTAGAGACTGAAAAAAGTTGTGGGAGTGCAGGAATCGGTGTAAATGATAGGAAGACGGAGTTCGGAAGAGAAAGAAAGAGAAGAAAGAGAGAGACAGGATGGCTAATTCTTGCTCTCCTGTGCAGTCAGCCTTGATACAGGGAGAGATCGCAATGGTCTTCGGAGAACCAAAGTCGGAAAGTGATATTCCGCAGTCTTTTTTTTCTCAACTTACCCTCTAACTGTTTATACATCTCTCTTTCTCTCTAGTTCTTTCTCTATTTCCCTCTCTCTTACTCTCTATCTCTCTCCTTCTCTTTTTGACTTCAGACTCTGGTTGTTGTTGTTGTTGTTGTCTTGCCCATAGGTCCTGTAGAGGGGAGTCCTTTTGGGATAGGTTGGTGGTGAGGATTCTGTCAGACTCTGGTAACTATTTATAATTTTTTCATGGTTCTCTAGACTTTTATTTATGCTTTCATTCCTAAAATTCCCTTTCCTAATTTTTTAAGTTTTTTGTTATTGTCCCATATTGAACAGAATTTATTTTATAAAGTTTGTATCACAAAAACGAAAACTTTTTATACTTTCGAAATGCAAAGCAGCTGAATTCGGGCAATTGCAATGAAAGATTACGAACTATTTAGATTACCTTGATTGTGAGAAGAGATTACGGTATTACCTTGATTGTGAGAAGAGATTACGGTATTACCTTGATTGTGAGAAGAGATTACGGTATTACCTTGATTGTGAGAAGAGATTACGGTATTACCTTGATTGTGAGAAGAGATTACGGTATTACCTTGATTGTGAGAAGAGATTACGGTATTACCTTGATTGTGAGAAGAGATTACGGTATTACCTTGATTGTGAGAAGAGATTACGGTATTACCTTGATTGTGAGAAGAGATTACGGTATTACCTTGATTGTGAGAAGAGATTACGGTATTACCTTGATTGTGAGAAGAGATTACGGTATTACCTTGATTGTGAGAAGAGATTACGGTATTACCTTGATTGTGAGAAGAGATTACGGTATTACCTTGATTGTGAGAAGAGATTACGGTATTACCTTGATTGTGAGAAGAGATTACGGTATTACCTTGATTGTGAGAAGAGATTACGGTATTACCACACAACAGTTTTCTCTAAACCCTATCGCAGGAGTCTACCAAAAACACCGATCAATGAATGTATTAGCTTTGATAAAAAAAACAGTTTCCTCCGCCTCACAAGGTAATTATTAACTTTTGGTTTATGATTTCTGATACAGGCTAAGAGAGATAAGAGTGATTATCTTCCCCATAGTGATTGACTCATGTATGTATGCTGCTTTGTCTTCCCTGGATTTTGTTTAATTAGTTTAGCTGCTCAGTTTATGAAGGGAACGGGGCTGAGAAAATCTGTATTCATGAAAAAGAGAATAGAAAAAGAAAAGAAAAACGAAGCGGAAAAGATGTAAGTGATGAAAAAACAAAGAGATGTTCTGAGCAGGGGTTAAATAAAGCCGCCCAATTTGGGTTTACATGTATCCGCCGCTCAAAGTTTGGAGGAAAAAAGAAGAGGGGATGAAGGAAAAGGGTAAGAAAAGAGAGGGAGTTTTTTGTCAATAGTGTGTGTACATGTATCCGCCGACGGGAGCGATCCGGTCACTATTTAACCCCTGGTTCTGAGTAGTATAAAAGAGGAGAGTAAGAACCTGGAGAAGAAGAGTGGCGGCCTTTGTGTCATCCTTCTTTGCCGCGATGTGCAGTGCAGGAAGACGAACCTTTAACAATATAAGCGTTGAAAATGTGAAAAATGAAAATTTCAGAAACAGTCCAACTCGGGTAGTTAGTTTGTAGTATTATAGGTATTGGAGAATGTTAATTTGAGTAGGCGTTGAAAATTCAAAATTCACTTCAGTACGACATATATTATCTTCTTTTTTTCCATAAAATTGGATGTTCTTGGACAAGACAGGATTCACCTTTCCTCTGGTGTCATTTTCGAGAAGTATGGCCACTACACGATCGTGTCCCTGTTGAAGAGCAACAGCAAGTGGAGTGAAGCCATCCTGGAAACATATCGAGTCAATAAAATAAACCCTGCGTCTCATTCTACCAGTTCTCAATTATTTCAGGCGCACAAGCCTTCAATTAAATTGACGTCCTTTACGATTTTCTGAGATATATGAATCAACCAAGACAACTTATTACTACGTTTCACAACTTCTGAAAATCTTTTTTTTTTCTCACTACGTTTGACTCAGGTCCGAATATGGGAGTTACAAACATCAATTCTATTCGAATTCCCCAGTAGTACACCAAATTCCCAAGTAGTACATCAAAAGCGACTCTAATTTGCGAGAGCATAGCGTGAACATTTATCATTTTCAATGTTTAGGTGACGTGATCCTTTGTGATTTATTAAGCTGGAAGAGACTTATGTATGCCGTTTCGATGTTAGCGATGCTTTTGTGGCTTGCTAATTTATCAAGTCTAGCTACAATTTAAATACCTAATAAACATATAGGGTAAGGACAAGTTCCCATTCCTCGCAATAATGTGGTCATTAAAGCTGCTGCTTTAGTTTCCATTTCTTTATTCTGAACGCATTTCTACCACTCAACGATTTCGCATCGTCGAATCAAAAGACCAAATTAGAAATGCTTATGGTTGTCTGCAAAGTGTGTTGACACCTTTTCACTGGTTCAGAGTGATTCAAACCATGCGAGAAAAGTTTGGAAGTTATTTTGGAAGTCAAAGAACGATATTTATATTTTGGTGTGCGTTTTTAAGGAAAACCCATGTGATAGTTTTTTTTTCACATCTTTCTGACGTAATTTTTAGAGCTTTCACCCCAAAATTCGACTTCTTTATTATAATAAAAACAATTTCAATCACTTCTATTATTCTTTCGTTTTTCAATGCTCCGTTGTATCATTAGGCCATTATGTTCCTAAAATTCTTTTTAGTGTATTGGTTTCCTTGCACTGGCTAAATTTACTAAACCAAGGGCATCTGACCAAAGTCATGATTTATGTTCCGTTCACTTTATTGAGAGACTCGTGTAAAGTACACACTCGAAAGACTATAATGAACTACTTATCTATCCTTAGGAAGAAATAAAAAAGAATGAACGCTGTCGTAGAGCTTATGTGTAAGAAGAGAAATAAACAGTAGAGGAATGAACTGAACGAAGCTAGAGAAAAGAAAAGAACGGGGTTGGGAGAGAGGCCGGAAAGTGAGTTAGAGAGCCGGAGAGTGATAGTGAAACTGGGTTTGAGGTATGAGTGAAAAAGATAGAAATATAAAAAGACAGAAAAAAGGAAAAGAAACAGAGCAAGAAAAAGAGAGCGCTATTTAGACTGCGCTTTAGAGTGATAGAGAGAACAAGAGATAGAAACAGTAATAGAGAGTAAGCCAGATATGGAGAGAAGTTCAGAGAGAAAGAGAGACATGAGAAGAGATAGGATATGGTGATAAGAGAGTAAGAGGAAACTAAGATCCGGGTGGTACAACTAAATCCGCGCCCTTCTTCTCTGCGATTCTGTTTTCTTCTTCCTCTAAGTCAGCTACAAAGTTGTTAACTCATTCTCCCTTCTCATTCACTCAGCCTTTCTCTTTCACTTTCTTCTACGAAGCAAATATTTTAGCAGTGCTCAGCCTTCTTTTATGTTATCAGTTTATGTTCTCAACAGATGAGAAAAAGAAGGGCAGATTGCTAAATCTCAACAATTGAGGTTTTTTTCCGAATTCTAAATGAAATTCCTCCGGAAGTCTGAGAGACATATAGGGAACTCGCCGAGCCATAATGGAAACAATGAGAATCCTTATGTAAACTCTGATACCTATGGAGAAACTTAGCTACCCAAAAGGAATTGAATCAAGTTTGTTCACTCACTTTGTAATGCTCCTCACACTTTTCTCTGTTTCATCTTTTAGGCCTTCTTCACTTAAACACTACAACTTACTTTTGAAGTTAACTACATATAACAAATGATGCTCAAAAACAATAAACTGTGAATTCACCTCAGTGGAGAGCTGCTGATTGGCTCCGCTGGAGAGCAGATACCTCACCACGGATTCGTGATTCTCCTGGGCCGCCATATAAAGAGGAGTGAAGCCATTCAGAGACTGCACGTTGACATTCGCGCCATTCTCGACAAGGACAGTCACGATGACCGACTGACCCGCCAGAGAGGCGATGTGTAGAGCCGTGTTGCCTTTCTGGAGAAGAATAAATTTTCCGGTGCTTTCGCTGAAAACATTGCTAGCAGGATGGCCACAGCTGGCTATTAGTCCGTAGAGGTAAAACAGTCTCTCGTTCTGGGGACTTTGTAAAACGCAGGCTATTTAAAGGAAATAAATTTAATTGCATTGAAGGGTCAAACAAGTTATTGACTCAATGTTTTACCACATGTAATGGAGCTATCTCATACTGCGATTGTAATTAGAACTTCGATGAAGATTTGCTTTTCAAAAAATTAAAAGAGCTCTTAACTTAAGAAGTTCGAAACTGTGAGTTGAGATGACTATAGATGGACTTATGTAAAGCGTAAGACTAAAAATAGAATACTTATTTTATACGGGGCAAGGAAATAGGTGAGGTGTCGTCTATCCAGGGTACCCCTGCAAGATTTAATTCAATCTAGACCTTGGTAGCGGCATCCACGGCAGCCTTGCGTCTGATGAGTTCTCGAACGACCTCGACGTGACCTTCTTTCGATGCGAGATGGAGTGCGTTGAGGCCATTAGCGTTGCAAGTATTGATGTCTGTCCCTAAAAACTTCCATCTTATTTCGAATAGAAGTAGAACATCAACCTTTTCCTCAAAGAATTCTGTCATTATCTCACACTTTTTTGAATTAACCTTTTTTTGACAAACTTTAATCTCTTTCTAGCTATTTATCTCTTTCACAAGTTGCTCTCTTTTCATTTCTTTCTCTCGCTTTTTTGTATCTCATTCTCACTCTTTCTCTCATTTATTTCTCTTCTTCTTCCTGTTTTTCTCTCTAAATCTCTCGTGCTCTCCAAGTGTACCAGCCGAACCTGCTCGAAGAAGCTCTAGTACACGATCGAGATGTCCTGCACGGGCAGCTCGAAGAAAGCCGGCACTTCCTTCATTCTAAAATTAAAAACCCTTAAATACTGTTCGCGATTCTGCATACTTGACCCCATTTTGTTTCAGAGTGGTATCAGTTATAAATTTTTTGAAGTTTTGATATTTTTATCTACTCTCTCCGGAAAAAATCAAGGCTCAGAAAAAAAATTAGTCTTCAGTTCTACACCCCCCAAATTTTCTTGAAAATCTCGATTTTGTGAAGAAAATGCCAAAGCACATATGTACATATAATATTTTCATGATTTCCATGGTGCAAAGTGGCTTCCACATATTCACTTTCACTCCATAAGGAATTACTCGATGTGGTGTTTTGTTGAATTTTTCCATTCCCATGACTATACGTGTAGATTCAATATTTTCTAGCTAAATTTATTCATTAAATGAATTTTTTGCTAGCTCACAAGTAAGGTATCTGGGTGAAACCCAAGTAAGGTTTCTGGGTGAAACCCAAGTGATAATTATGAAGGGCTCTGCTTTCACTACTGATCCCCGAACCAATTGTATCAACCCTGCTTCCTCACTATTCTTCTTATCTCTAGTCACTTGGAAACCAGAAGAAATATTTACTCTCTGCATTTCTCTCTTTCTTGACTGTTTATCTCTATCTCCCCATCAGTCTCGGTCTCTCTATCCCTCAGCATCTATTAACCAACTCCAATGTTACCGTCCTTCTCTGTCCCCTTTCTTTCTCTCTTTCCCTCTCAGTTTCTCTCTCTTCCTCTTTCTCTATATCTCTCTGGGTTTTTCCTCGAACACTACTCCTACCACAGCCTCCCATTATTACAATGTATATTGTTGCTTTTGCATACTTGACTCACAGAGATGCTTTTTTTCAAAGACCACGTTTTGGTTATCAAAGTAGTACAAAAAGCTATTGATCGAAAAGAAAAAACTTAAAACTTATTGCTAGTCAGAAAGCCTATCTCTTCGAGCCCGCACTTTAAAATGGCAGTCAGTTCGGTGAGCCCTATGAGTCACTTCATATCCACCTATACTCAAATGACTTCTTTCATCAAAATCAGTCTTCCAGATATGAACTATTTGTATGAATATGGGTCTCCGTTGAAAAATCTATGAACATATAGCTAATCGGAAACTCATTACTATTAACTGCTGAGAAAGAGATCTGCAAGATATCAATGTCGAAATGAATACACTAGACGATGCATACATCGAATTTCTGAAGAGATACTCCTTCGCTAGAGCTGTCACTCTATGGCAACGGACGGGATAATGAGAAACGGGATCACGTTTCCTTATTCTCTACCCCCCCCCTCTATAATTCTAAGTCCATCCTGAATCCTATGGCTCTCGAATATCGCATCTCCTAACCTTAGATGATCCCCCGCCAGTTGTTTCGGAGACTGCTCCTCCACCTTCCTTCTCTCCTTCTGCCCCACTCATTGTTGATTTCGGTGGTGTAGATCTCTTTGGGTCAGCGATCTGCTGCACCTAACCTAAAGACCTGCGTCTCCGAGATGGAGTGTCGCAGCTCAGTTGAAGAGAGTCACTGAAATTCCACAAAAATTTGAGATAAAATATGATAAAACGACCAAACGGACAAAAAATAATTTCAATTACGACAATGAACCCTCGAACTTCAAAGAGCATAAATCTACTTCAGTTGAGTGAAGTTACGGTTTTGATCATGTGAGTCCATTACAGAAAGAATCAAAGATCCGTGTCACATATTTGAGTCTGCTGTTAGATTGTGGCACATCATGCTTCTCAAATTGATGCGCCTTGAGCTCACTGCTGGTTAAAAAAGGAAAGTCAACACGAACAGGGATTAAATAGTCATGTCAGACCTTCTGTCAGCAGGCCTCTGTTTTTCCAAATCATAAGAGGGGACCCTTATAATAAACAAAAAAATTTGTAAGCCTCTCTTTTTTCACATGTGGGACCCTTATATGAAGTAAATTTTCTGCCTTTGACGGGCGTCTGTAACTTTTTCCTGCACACTAAAAAACCCCTGAACACGAACATCAGCTGATTCTTACTCATCTAATTTCTAATAAGAAAGAGTTCATGTCTATGTTGCGGAAGGTTGCCTCGGTTCAAGTGGAAGCAGAGAGTAACGGACCATTTGTTGCGCAAGTGAGAGCAGAAAACGAGAGGTGCAAAAGGGAAAAACGGAGAAAGAAAATTAGAGTGAGAGCAAAGTTTACTTCCCAAAAGTCTTTGATGTAAGAAGGAGTTTTGAAGGTAATTATTAGAGAAAAAGGCCTGTTGGAGTCCAATAAGTCATTGGCGAGAAAGCGAGGGTGTTGTTTGTGAGTTGAAAGTTATTAATGGAATAGCCAAAACCGTCTTAAAGTTTTAATGTCATTGAGAGAAAAGTGAAAGTCAGTTCAGATATACCCAACGTATGTAGCATGAAAGTCATGTTGTTCTGCCAACAGAGGAAGAGTCTATTTCAAAATATTTAAAAAGTTATAAAAATTCTGACAGAAGCTGAGAGATGAGTAGTAAAAAAAATTCAAAAATTCAATAAATAAAAGAATACGTACAAAAATAGCATACATATGCATTCTAAAAGTAAAGAAAGAAATTTCGGAAAGCGAGTAAATCCGAGCAAACGAAGGGAAAGGAAGAGAGGCAATGTAAAGAGGAAGAGAGAAAGAAACCACAAAAGAGAGAGAAAATAAGACATAAAGAAATGAGAAAAGAGAGAGGAAGACCGAGAGAGAGTAATTTAAAGAAAGAGGAAAAGTAGAAGACAGAGAAAGTGAAAATGAGAGGAAGAGAGAAGGAAAACATGAACAAAAGAAATAGTGAGGATGAAAGAATTCGAGAAACAAAGAGCACCGAAGAAGCAGTGAGTATTCGTAGGGGCAGCTCAACAGACATCGATT
Organism: Allodiplogaster pararmata; assembly: GCA_964056735.1. NCBI lineage: Eukaryota > Metazoa > Nematoda > Chromadorea > Rhabditida > Diplogasteridae > Allodiplogaster > Allodiplogaster pararmata. The sequence goes on from OZ057405.1 coordinate 37,973,374, forward strand.
GAGTACAGAGAGTGTGGGGGAGGAAGAGAGAGAGAGAGAGAGAGAGAGAGAGAGAGAGAGAGAGAGAGAGAGCAGAAAGAAGGTTAGTGGTTGGCGAGACATATGGTTATGTAACTTGAACAAGAGAGAGAGAGAGAGAGAGAGAGAGAGAGAGAGAGAGAGAGAGAGAGAGAGAGAGAGAGAGAGAGAGAGAGAGAGAGAGAGAGAGAGAGAAACATATAGAGTTAGCAAGAGAGAGGAAGAGTGTGAGCGAGAGAGCGAGAAAGAAAGAGAGAGATACTAGAGAGTGAGTCAATAATGGAGACGGAAGAGAGAGAAAGGGAAACAGTGTGGTATAAAGAGGGAGATAGAGAGAATAGAGAGGAAGAAGGCGAGAGTTCTCCTCTATCTTCCGTCCGATTGTCATCCAAATGGCAGACTGCCCCTCCCCCCCCCACCCTCCCCACCCCATCCCCCTTCCTTTCTCGTGAACAGCCCCCAAGGGATCTAAAGATGTCTCCTTTCCCTTCAGCTTTTCTTCTTATTTCTTCATTTTTTATCGAGCTTTTTCTCGAGTCTTAACACTCTTAACATTCCCACAGAACTACAACTCTGCATTTGTTTACATCTCTTCAATAACCTACGCTTTTCATAGTTTACTTTAAAAATATGTTCTCATTTTATTATACCATCAAGTTCACCGACGTCTCTATTGCTGTTTCATCATCAAACTTTGGAGTGTTCAAAGCTCAACGCTTGTTCGCAAAGTTTGGGTACAAATGCAAATGTGAGGTAGCGGGATTGAATTAATTTTGCCCCGACAAAATAAGGGGCCGAGAAGGGCAGGAGCGTGCAGGAAGCCGATGAAGGGGACGGGAGGAAATGGCAATGGATGGAAAAAAAATGGAAGCAATGTAGTCGAGTAGGAATCGTGTGTAAGGGAGAGGGAGAGAGAGAGCTACTTCCATCGATTCAGCTTACAACCCAACCCTCCATTTTATCTGCCCACCCCCCTTGAGCTTCGTTCCTTCTTCGTGTGTGCCTCCAGCACCCTTTCTCTCTTCTTTGGCTATCTTTGCAAGGCTTATCCTTCTCCCTTATATCATAATTTCGCCGTCTCTTTTCCTTTTTTCTCATTGTTGCTCTCTCTGTATTTCTATTTTTTTCCCTCTCTCTTTCTCTCTATGTTTCTATCTTTACATATGTTCTCTATCGTTTTCTTCGGCTTTTTTCGGGAATCATTTTATCTCATCTTTTCTCATCCGAATCATGCACTCTTTGTCAGCAGATGAACATACAAGGTCGTACACACAATAAATATGGAAGACTGATTCATCTGGAGCATCAGAGATGGTGAATGCCCGCGGGAAATGGGAGTCGCGGGCAAGGGTTTTGAGAAACACGGAGTAGGACACAAATATGATCGACGACGAAAAGAGATAGAAAGCGAGAGAAAAAGAATACGAGAGAGAAGATAAAGATGAAGAAAAGAGTAAGATAGAAAGAGCGAGAAATAAGGAGAGGAGGTAATGAAGAGAAAGAAAGAAAAGTTAAGGGGTGTTTGAAAATAACAGTACTCTCACAACAAGCAGCGTCAGAGAAAACGTAAGGCTTATAGCTCGGATGATAAATCTTCAAAGTCAATATGCTCGGAGGTCAATATTTTACATGTAAATTGATTGTGTCCGTAATCCTCATCGGAATTCAGTAATAAGAATCACAATCCAGCCCCTCTCCCTCAAGACCAATAGCTACAAATACTCTCCATTACAACGACATGCAAGTCCCCCTATGCAAAAATCACCGAGTAAAAATCATTTGTGATCAGGGAATGTTGTGAAAACAATTGGTCTGGCTAAATAATGAAGTTTAAAGTATTGATAACTAAAATTTCTAAAAACTTTTATCAAAGACATACAAATTAAATTTGGATTAAAGTTTTCTTCATCATAAAAAGGAAATCATCATCAAACTATATCGATTTCTCCATGATAACATAATGTTTTGCATGTCTAAAAAGCTCTACAGCTTAGAAAGATGCACCAAAGTTCAAATAATAACATAAACTATTATATTCATAGTTCACTCAACTTCTAAAATTCGCTCAACTTCTAAAATTCTCAATAAGTACTCAAAAACAACTTTTTAAAAAAATCATGGAAGAAATTGATTTTGAATTTATATAATGAAATATTGAGTAACACACAAAAAAGCCTTATTTACTTTTCAAAAAGCTTTTCGGAATTTCAATTAAATGAACTTGATTTGTTTCTCTACCCATAATCGTATTCGAGTAGTTAACTTGATTATTCATAAATATTTTATTGACTGCTGTTGACAAAAAAATATGTTCGAAACGAAAATATACAACATATTATATGTATAAGTGTAAGTTTTCGTTTGAAAATTTTTTTTCTAAAAATTCAAATAAAAAGGGATAGCAGCGCAAATAAGAATGACGCGACAAATAAATAATAATAAAAAGTTTGTGGGTCACAACAAAAGTGTAAGAGAATACCTTAGTAGCGGTTCATGAATTGATAAATCGAATTTTCTCTTCCGATTCATCTCATTTTCACCTTTCTCCTTTTGTTAAGGAAGGCGATACCCTTGTGCCGACTAACTGTCCAGCACAATGTGATATATTTTTTAATACTAACAAAAGCAATAAAAGTTACTCTAAAATAGTACTGTTATCATCAGTAATAACAATAACCAAAACAATGACAAAAACAATATTCATACTTATATGCTCGGGATGACTTAATCGGTAGAGCACTATCAGTCTGAGCGCTCTCGGCTATCTATCTCCACTCTTCTTCCCCCACTCATCTGCATGGTTGAGCTTGGTCTCTATCAGGATTTGAACTCCTTGAGACCGTATCATCCGAACAATATTCTACATTCCCTCATCTCAACGTTCTCACTCGTACTTTATCAGGAATATGATTAATAGTAGAATTGTGATGATTTGTATACATGAATTACGGCGTTTCATGTCTATGACATTGATTATGAAGCGAAAGAAAAAAACTTATAATAACAATAACTTGAACATGATTATGAAAAATATGATGATAACAATATAGTGGCATGGGGTGGGGTGGCTCCCTACTTGTAAATTCTACTCAAAATCCCAAAAAAAATTTTTTCAGTAATGTTCACTCTATAGTGATTCCAAAACATATTCATAAGCAGGAGAGTCAACTTATAAGTTCAACAATTTTCAAAAAATTTTATAAGTTTGCATTCAATTTGTACTAGTTCCACTTAGGTGAAAATGCGTCTCAATATCAAATGTGTTAATATATCAAGAATAAATAACGTTTAAAGAGTGTTGTATGGGCCTTAAATGTGCATTGTCATGTGTGGGTGTGTAGCTCAGTGGGGAGAGCATTCGCCCGGAACGCGAAAGGTCACGGGTTCGGTTCCCGTCACACCACACGATTTTTGCACAAGTTTCTGCGAATAATCCGCTCCTCTGCTCGGTATAAAAATCCGTTGCTTGGGATCAACGAGGAGTAAGGAATACTCTTATTTACATGGGGGCCGAACCGGGATGAGAAGAGAGGATAAAAAAAAAGAGAAAAAAGATAAGAAAAAAAAAAGAGAAAAAGAAGAAAACCCGAGCATGAGCTAGTTCGCAGAAACAAAGGCGCCTAGACCTCTGACCCTAGACCTCGAGAGACCTCGGTGTTGAGAGGGGGGCGTGTTGTATGGGCCTTAAATGTGCATTGTCATGTGTGGGTGTGTAGCTCAGTGGGGAGAGCATTCGCCCGGAACGCGAAAGGTCACGGGTTCGGTTCCCGTCACACCACACGATTTTTGCACAAGTTTCTGCGAACAATCCGCTCCTCTGCTCGGTATAAAAATCCGTTGCTTGGGATCAACGAGGAGTAAGGAATACTCTTATTTACAAGAGAAGAATGAACATCTGCGAGTGGAGAGTGAAGATACGATCTACTATAAATATAATGACTCTTGAGTAGAATAGTCACCAGTGTGAATGCAAGGCAATTAAACACATTCCTGAAGGTCATCATCAAATGTGATTAAAGAAACGGTGAAGAAAAACTGACCAGCGGGGTCATCTCTGTCTTTCTCTCTCAAAAAAACAAAAACACTAGGGATCGAAACCAGAGAATCTATCTCTATATCTTTTTTTCTTTCTTTCTGTCTCATTTCAAGATCAATGTGAATATGATACAAGTAAACAAGTATGTTGCGAATAAAATTCAAATATCGTTTCAAAATGGATTATAAGTCTCCACACCTTCTAGGTGACCTCTTCCCCTCCCCCTTTTCGATTTCAAATGAATTTTCAACAGTCAAATAAAAAGTCGTAATGGTTAAACTGTTCGGGAATAAAAATTAGGTATTCACCAAAGTATTTCTAAATGCAAGAGAAAATAAATACTCTTCTTATCCTATGCAACATTCAAAGTGTCACTTAATTTCAGTCCTGTAACGAACTCGTTCTTCTTTACTATGCATCTCTTATGAAGACAGACAGGCGATGTAATTAATCCACTTGCAAAATTTCCAAAATGTGTTGAAACTATTTATTACCATCCGCAATAAAAGTATTTGAATCAAAGAGCCTAATAATAAGCTAACATCAGAGTTTGGAGAGGAACTGAGAGCTTGCGACAATAAAAAAGGAAAATGTTATTTATACAAGTTATTGGGGTCCGCATAGATTAGGATATAAATTTTAGACGCAGTACGGGTTATATAAACACCCTGACTGTGAAATTGGTAGAATAAAAGTATTCTATCTCACAGAAAACCGTCAACTAGGACGAACATTTGAATTAAAACAGTGGGGAGCCCAAATATTGATAGCTCACTAACTGAGTCGCAAATCAATAAACAGATAGTAATAATCAATTACTTGCTAGTGAATATATTATATACATCTTTTAACGTAAATTATATGTATGGTCGGTAAAAGGTCTGTAAATGGTCGGTAAAACCAAGGCAGGTAGAGCTACTTTCTTCTGTTGACTATAAGAGCTACTTTCTTCTGTTGACTATAAGAGCTACTTTCTTCTGTTGGCTATAAGAGCTACTTTCTTCTGTTGACTATAAGAGCTACTTTCTTCTGTTGACTATAAGAGCTACTTTCTTCTGTTGACTATAAGAGCTACTTTCTTCTGTTGACTATAAGAGCTACTTTCTTCTGTTGACTATAAGAGCTACTTTCTTCTGTTGACTATAAGAGCTACTTTCTTCTGTTGACTATAAGAGCTACTTTCTTCTGTTGACTATAAAAGCTACTTTCTTCTGTTGACTATAAGAGCTACTTTCTTCTGTTGACTATAAGAGCTACTTTCTTCTGTTGACTATAAGAGCTACTTTCTTCTGTTGACTATAAGAGCTACTTTCTTCTGTTGACTATAAGAGCTACTTTCTTCTGTTGACTATAAGAGCTACTTTCTTCTGTTGACTATAAAAGCTACTTTCTTCTGTTGACTATAAGAGCTACTTTCTTCTGTTGACTATAAGAGCTACTTTCTTCTGTTGACTATAAGAGCTACTTTCTTCTGTTGACTATAAGAGCTACTTTCTTCTGTTGACTATAAGAGCTACTTTCTTCTGTTGACTATAAGAGCTACTTTCTTCTGTTGACTATAAAAGCTACTTTCTTCTGTTGACTATAAGAGCTACTTTCTTCTGTTGACTATAAGAGCTACTTTCTTCTGTTGACTATAAGAGCTACTTTCTTCTGTTGACTATAAGAGCTACTTTCTTCTGTTGACTATAAGAGCTACTTTCTTCTGTTGACTATAAAAGCTACTTTCTTCTGTTGACTATAAGAGCTACTTTCTTCTGTTGACTATAAGAGCTACTTTCTTCTGTTGACTATAAGAGCTACTTTCTTCTGTTGACTATAAGAGCTACTTTCTTCTGTTGACTATAAGAGCTACTTTCTTCTGTTGACTATAAGAGCTACTTTCTTCTGTTGACTATAAGAGCTACTTTCTTCTGTTGACTATAAGAGCTACTTTCTTCTGTTGACTATAAGAGCTACTTTCTTCTGTTGACTATAAGAGCTACTTTCTTCTGTTGACTATAAGAGCTACTTTCTTCTGTTGACTATAAGAGCTACTTTCTTCTGTTGACTATAAGAGCTACTTTCTTCTGTTGACTATAAGAGCTACTTTCTTCTGTTGACTATAAGAGCTACTTTCTTCTGTTGACTATAAGAGCTACTTTCTTCTGTTGACTATAAGAGCTACTTTCTTCTGTTGACTATAAAAGCTACTTTCTTCTGTTGAATATAAGAGCTACTTTCTTCTGTTGACTATAAGAGCTACTTTCTTCTGTTGACTATAAGAGCTACTTTCTTCTGTTGACTATAAGAGCTACTTTCTTCTGTTGACTATAAGAGCTACTTTCTTCTGTTGACTATAAGAGCTACTTTCTTCTGTTGACTATAAGAGCTACTTTCTTCTGTTGACTATAAGAGCTACTTTCTTCTGTTGACTATAAGAGCTACTTTCTTCTGTTGACTATAAAAGCTACTTTCTTCTGTTGACTATAAGAGCTACTTTCTTCTGTTGACTATAAGAGCTACTTTCTTCTGTTGACTATAAAAGCTACTTTCTTCTGTTGACTATAAGAGCTACTTTCTTCTGTTGACTATAAGAGCTACTTTCTTCTGTTGACTATAAGAGCTACTTTCTTCTGTTGACTATAAGAGCTACTTTCTTCTGTTGACTATAAGAGCTACTTTCTTCTGTTGACTATAAAAGCTACTTTCTTCTGTTGACTATAAGAGCTACTTTCTTCTGTTGACTATAAGAGCTACTTTCTTCTGTTGACTATAAGAGCTACTTTCTTCTGTTGACTATAAGAGCTACTTTCTTCTGTTGACTATAAGAGCTACTTTCTTCTGTTGACTATAAGAGCTACTTTCTTCTGTTGACTATAAAAGCTACTTTCTTCTGTTGAATATAAGACCTACTTTCTTCTGTTGACTATAAGAGCTACTTTCTTCTGTTGACTATAAGAGCTACTTTCTTCTGTTGACTATAAGAGCTACTTTCTTCTGTTGACTATAAGAGCTACTTTCTTCTGTTGACTATAAGAGCTACTTTCTTCTGTTGACTATAAGAGCTACTTTCTTCTGTTGACTATAAAAGCTACTTTCTTCTGTTGACTATAAGAGCTACTTTCTTCTGTTGACTATAAGAGCTACTTTCTTCTGTTGACCATAAGAGCTACTTTCTTCAGTTGACTATAAGAGCTACTTTCTTCTGTTGACTATAAGAGCTACTTTCTTCTGTTGACTATAATGAAGATCTTACTAAATGATTATAAATTCTTGGACATGGCAATTTCCGAAGTGACCGCATGTTTTTACAGACTATACATACGATAAGTGTATACCAATATTGTATTTTAAAGGAGGAAATTCACCCCGCACTGCACTTAACATTTATGCGCAAGTATATGCTCGATTTTTGAAAATGACCCAAATTAAATGTTTGTGAGACACTCTTTTTTATCACACGCTCTCGGCCTTTCACCAAAGACTGTCGTTCTCTTCTGACTAGCTTATTCTCTACAGGCTTCTTTCTCGGTTCAAAAGACAGCTTGGTTCCAAGCTTGCTCTTCTAAACGGTGGTCCACCGTGCCAGGGCCCCTAAAGGCAAATAACGGTGACATCAAAGATTGGAATGTTTGAATGAAGAGAATCAACAAGACTAAGACCAACTGAGATAGCACTAGAACAAGGAGACAGACTATATTGTTTACCATCAGCTTGGGCTGAACATATGCATATAACAAGCCTCTTAAGCAAACAAAATTAGCTCGCAGGTTGAGAACAAATTACGTATGTGCTTCAAGCGAAATCGTCGTAGTAATAGCTTCCAAAATCGTTATTTCATTTAAAAAAAAATTAACCTACAAGAAAACAAATAACTATTGAAAAGTTTTTTTTTAATGATTTCAAAGCATGACGGCATCTTTGTTGAATACATATTGACACATAATTACCGAAATGAAGAAAAATAATTGAGCCTTAGTATCTTAAATCTTACTCATACAAAAACCATTTATTCGGAAAAAGAAAGTTCTTGAGAACAAAATGGAATTCAATCAGTGATTTCCTTGGTATGACGACAGATAAAGGTCTCGCACCCAGCTGAGATGTACCCTTGCGCTTATCCGGCACAGTGAAAACTTGTAGAAAAAGCAATGAATCATTTGTAACTTACGCCTCTTATGTTTAAAAAGTGACTCATTCGCATAAAAAGTTTTCATATCACAGGAACAATTTCCAGTTTTCATATCACAGGAACAATTTCCAGTTTTCATATCACAGGAACAATTTCCAGTTTTCATATCACAGGAACAATTTCCAGTTTTCATATCACAGGAACAATTTCCAGTTTTCATATCACAGGAACAATTTCCAGTTTTCATATCACAGGAACAATTTCCAGTTTTCATATCACAGGAACAATTTCCAAGCAGCACGAAACGAGAAAAATTAGAAAGTCATATGGAAAAAAATGTGCTAAAAGTAATAGAGTACGAAAATAGACAAAAAAATAGTAGGAAAAAATAGCACAACAACCAAAACAAAAATTTATAGGCAGAGCTAATATAGTTGAAGCAATTGTAAGAGTTAAGGTAGAAAAGCTGAAATATAGCGAAAGATATGTAGATAGGTAGATAGATATATGTATAGATAGTAAAATAGACAGATATATGAGTAGAAAGAATAGATAGATCTATAGATACAGAGGGCGCGCAGTAAGAAATATAGAGGTACATGGCATAAACAGCTTCAGAAGTAATTGTTGTTAGGAGTTCTGAAAAATCCAGCTGTTAAAGAATGAACTTACCAAATGCACTCAGTTGACCGCATCAGAAATACTCATCAAGAAGCGTTCTACTGCATCACAAACCTGAAATCAATTTCCGTGTAGACCTAAAATTTAATTAATTTAATTATTTAAATTAATAAAATAAAAATAAATTTAATTCTATACTCGAGAATCATTCAGAGAAATAACGTTGCGCAGTATGTTCCGACAAATTAATACAAAAATTAGCGAATGAACGATCTTATTTCGACAGAAGGAAAGAACTGTTCAAATCTCAAATTGCACGCCGGAATATTCCCATAATCACTGTTTGATTTGTTTGTTGAAAGATAGAATATGATTGAGTTGGGGAAGAAGATAAGCAAGAATTTTGTATTATAGATAGCATTATCGATTATAAAAAAAACAAAAAAAATTGAAATCGTAAAGATCAAAAAGTTTCTACTTTTTGAGTATAGCGATTGTATGAAGAAGAATTGTGGACGAGAACAGAAAAAAGATTCTTTAATTCAAATCGTGAAACAATAACAGACATACTGCGGAGAAATAAAAAAATTGCTCGAGATTACGATGTATGTTAAAATTATCTCACAAATAAGTAAACAAAATTATACAATTTTTTTATATTATTAATTTTCGAAATACAAAAATCGATTTGAAAAATCAAATCTCGATGATAATTTTAACGGAGAAAAAGAAATTCTGAACAGAGACCATTCAACAGATGGAGAAAAAAAAACTTATTGGGAGAGAAAGACTCCAGGAAGAGAATAAGAAAGACAAAAAGACAACAAAAACAAAAATGATAATCGTAGGACGTAACTGATGAAATTCAGCATAGAGCGTTTCCGACAGAGCAGAGTCAGCAATGGGAGAAACCGAGAAACTTTGTTTCTTAACTAGTGAAGAAAGAAACAGAGAAATGCAAAATGGAACAAAATTGAGGCACATAGATTTCATATTCCACATCAAAAATCATTCAAATACGATCGACATCAGAATGCATAAGAATGTAAAATTTTGCGTTATCAAACATGCGAACAAAATCGCTATCCAAAGGTGAAAAAAGGTTTGAAAACTACCTTTGGAAACATGAAGATCAAATGGTTGAAAAGTCAGAAAAATTCCTGGTTTTTACACACATAAAAATTGATCATAAATAGTGAGATCACATTGATCACTTTTCACTCTTTGAAAAATTTTGCTCGCGCTAAAAGCGAGGAAACTGAACAATATACATTTATTTATCAGTATGTTTTCTCTTTCATGATACGTTTTGTAGTTTTAAACATTTAAGTTCCACGTTCAATTTTCCCGGCTTTTGTCATAAAGTAATGTTGGTAAAAAAGAACAATGCTCATTCTTACAGTTGTTTCAACTTTCGTAATCTCAACAGTTTGTTATATAATGTTTTTATTCCTATTTTCAATCAGTTTTTGTTTCATATTTTCATGAGTGGCTAAGATGAATCGCGACGAAACCTACACAACAACTATAACTAGTATAGTGTTCCAAAGAAACGAAACAGTTTGTGAAATAAGGGCGTGGTTTAGTAATAGTCGTCAAAGTTCACTGCTTGTATACATACATTATCAATATATGTATTAGATCAGACCTGAACTATACATATAATAGGCGTTTGTAAGATCATCACCTTTATACTGTTCACTAATTTAATAAAATGTGATCAAACTTCCTCTGTGTGTAGTTTTAGGACCACACAGAATAATTTAGGAAAAGCAAAGAGAAGATCGAATTTTACATTGTGTTTTTTCAGGAAGTTTGAGTGAAGCTTAATGGAACTTGAGAGAAGAATTTTCAAAGCATAGAGCAAATAAAACTTCTCAAAACATTCTTTTTTCAAAGAAAATATTGTCGAAAGAAGAAAAAAATAAAAAGAGAAATAATGGTAGAGAAACAAAAATGGAGAAAGCAATGGGAAAGAGAAAGAAAGAGAGATAGAGAGCGAGAGAGAAAAGGAGAGAAAGTGATGGGGAAAAGAGAGAGAGAGAGAGACAGGTTGTAAAAAAGAGCATGAGAGTGAAAGAGAAAGACAATGAAGAGGAACATGAAAAAAGAGCGAGAGAGAGAAAGAGAGGGCAAGCGAGAGATGGAAAGAAAGTAACACAAATTTAGATGACTAATTCTTGTCAGTCAAAACAGAAAAGCACCGATCTACGAAATTTGAACATTTCAAGACATTTCAAGAAAAGAAAATGCTATTAAATATCATCCAGCAACGATAAAACGCTAGAATGGATTGATTTTTGAACGTATAAAACGCCCTAAATAATCAAAAAGGCAAAGAGACCATTACGAGAAGCTCTTAGCAGGTAATTTCTTTTCTATTAGAATAGTGAAAACCATCCAAAACAATTTTTATATACAGGGTGATCAAAAAGTATCTGTACAAATGTTTAACTATTGCGCGATACAGTGGTCCGATTTTTAAAAAAAGTTTTTTTCTCGATGATGCTCTAAGACTGGTTCTCACTTGGTTCAAGTTTCATGACTCTAGCTTGAATTTTACGTAAATGGCTAAATCAAGTGCTCTCCGTACTGCGATTATTGCACTGTACAATTCTGGTCATAAAAGAAGTGACATCGCGCGCCGACTCAAAGATCCACGGTCAAGTGTTTATGCCACCATCGACAGTTTTCTGGACATTGGCGATTGCAAGGACCGTGCAAGAAGAGATTGTCCTAGAACAGCCGATACACCCCCATGAGGAGCATTCTCCGAAAACGCATAACACACAATCCTCGACAATCCATGAGGAAGGTCGCTTCGTCAGTCGGTATCTCCCGTGAATCAACACGACTGAAAAGCAAAAACCGTCTCCAGATGCACCCATACAGATTGCAAAAACGACATGGATTAGATGCTCGACAGATGCTTCTTCGACCTCAACGGGGAAAAGATCTGTTACAACAATGTGCTCGGCCGAGCACCTCCGTAAGCTATCAACGGTTAAAAAAATTTACGCCATAGAGATTCTGGTGAATTCTCAAAACGATAGAATACTCGCCAACGATAGTAATGAAGCTGCTGAGCATGGAATCACTATCGGAAGAAGCAGCCATCTCAAGTACCTCATGGTTTGGGGAGCTGTTTGTGAAACAGGCAAAACACCGTTGGTTTTCATCGCTAAAATTGTGAAGATAGATGCCGAAGTTTACGTGAAGAAGCTTCTTAAAGATGTGGTAGAACCCTGGAGTAGGACACACTATCATGAAATCAATTGGGCCTTCCAACAGCACTCAGCACCTGCCCACAAGTCCAAGATCGCACGAGAGTGGTTGGGTACACACACTCCTAGCTTCATAAGCACCGCTGAATGGCCTTCAAATTCCCCCGTCGTGAACCCGCTAGAATTCAGCGTCTGGGACGTCATGCAGGCGAAGGTTAGAGCTATCCAGCACCTCACTCTCGATTCTCTGCGTACTGCCCTTATGAAGGCATGGGAAGAACTCGACAGCGAATACCTGCGGTCACTGGCAGATGGATACGAGCGTTGTCTCAACGCATGCATTCGCGCTAGATTGAACATGATTATGCATAACTGTTAGTTACATATTTTCATAAAATGTGTTATGATCCCAAGAAATTATTTTCGTTTTGAAACGAATTAGAAATTTACATTTGTCCAAGTACTTCTTGGTCGGTCACCCTGTAGATTGAAAGAACGCTAGAGGAGAGAAAGTGAAGAAAGAGAGAGAGAGAGAGAGAAAGAGAGAGAGAAAAAGAGAGAGAAAGAGAGAGAAAGAGTGAGAGAGAGAAAAAGAGAGAGAAAAAAAGAAAGAGAGAGAGAGAGAGAGAGAGAGACTAATTAGTGTAAGGAAAACATTGCAAGAGCAGAAACAGCGACAACAGGATGCTTAAATACGATACTCGCAAAAAAGCGCTGAAAGAAGACAATAACGCTGAGGTCAACCTTTGATTCAAAAAAGAAAAAAACAATAAAAATAAAAAGCTGCGATAATCAAAAAATACGAAAGTGCTGCAAGAAGATCTAAAAAAAATGACGCTTAAAAAAATGACGCTTAAAGGGAGCTGAAAGTTGAAATCAGCTACCAAATAACGGTAAGAGAATAAAACCGTTCTGATTTAAATGAAAACAAAAAAGAGAATGATTTAAATGAAAAGCTGATAACAAAAAAAGCTCCGAACTAAAATTTTTGATTTAAAAAACGCCGCTGAGACAGTAAATTAGAAAAGCAAGAAGATACATTCGAGTAAAACAGAACCAGCGACTAGAAACAAATCTATTGAAAAAGAACGCTCCGAGCCAGAAACCGACAGCACAATCACTGACAGAGAAAACCATTCCCAAGAGAAAACTTCAAGAAATTATAAAATACTTCAAATTTTTCCTGGTTATCCCAAAGATAGCTCAAGCAAGTTGTTGCAATTGGAAAAATTGAATTGTACACAAATGATAAAGACGTACTTATTGAGGGCTCACCAAAGAGTCTGTTCTAATAAAACTTGAGTAACTAATCCAATAAAGGAATAAAACCACGATAGAATAAATGTAATGAAAACCAGAAAAGCTACCTTCAACAAAAAATCAATAGGTACAAGAAGAAAAATCAATAGGTACAAGAAGAAAATCAATAGGTACAAGAAAAATCAATAGGTACAAGAAGAAAAATCAATAGGTACAAGAAGAAATAGGTACAAGAAGAAAAATCAATAGGTACAAGAAGAAAAATCAATAGGTACAAGAAGAAAAATCAATAGGTACAAGAAGAAAAATCAATAGGTACAAGAAGAAAAATCAATAGGTACAAGAAGAAATAGGAACAAGAAGAAAAATCAATAGGTACAAGAAGAAAAATCAATAGGTACAAGAAGAAAAATCAATAGGTACAAGAAGAAAAATCAATAGGTACAAGAAGAAAAATCAATAGGTACAAGAAGAAAAATCAATAGGTACAAGAAGAAATAGGTACAAGAAGAAAAATCAATAGGTACAAGAAGAAAAATCAATAGGTAGAAGAAGAAAAATCAATAGGTACAAGAAGAAAAATCAATAGGTACAAGAAGAAAAATCAATAGGTACAAGAAGAAATAGGTACAAGAAGAAAAATCAATAGGTACAAGAAGAAAAATCAATAGGTACAAGAAGAAATAGGTACAAGAAGAAAAATCAATAGGTACAAGAAGAAAAATCAATAGGTACAAGAAGAAAAATCAAGAGGTACAAGAAGAAAAATCAATAGGTATAAGAAGAAAAATCAATAGGTACAAGAAGAAAAATCAATAGGTACAAGAAGAAAAATCAATAGGTACAAGAAGAAATAGGTACAAGAAGAAAAATCAATAGGTACAAGAAGAAAAATCAATAGGTACAAGAAGAAAAATCAATAGGTACAAGAAGAAATAGGTACAAGAAGAAAAATCAATAGGTACAAGAAGAAAAATCAATAGGTACAAGAAGAAAAATCAATAGGTACAAGAAGAAAAATCAATAGGTACAAGAAGAAAAATCAATAGGTACAAGAAGAAATAGGTACAAGAAGAAAAATCAATAGGTACAAGAAGAAAAATCAATAGGTACAAGAAGAAAAATCAATAGGTACAAGAAGAAAAATCAATAGGTACAAGAAGAAATAGGTACAAGAAGAAAAATCAATAGGTACAAGAAGAAAAATCAATAGGTACAAGAAGAAAAATCAATAGGTACAAGAAGAAATAGGTACAAGAAGAAAAATCAATAGGTACAAGAAGAAATAGGTACAAGAAGAAAAATCAATAGGTACAAGAAGAAACATCAATAGGTACAAGAAGAAATAGGTACAAGAAGAAAAATCAATAGGTACAAGAAGAAAAATCAATAGGTACAAGAAGAAAATTCAATAGGTACAAGAAGAAAAATCAATAGATACAAGAAGAAAAATCAATAGGTACAAGAAGAAAAATCAATAGGTACAAGAAGAAAAATCAATAGGTACAGGGTGGGTCATAAATAGTGTTACAAATGTTTGAGAACATTTCCTGAGGAAGTGACCGCACGTAGCGGTCACTTTTCTTGTTTTTTCCGATTCCCCGTAATTTTTTATACGTGTCAAGTGAGTTTCGATTGAATCCATCGATGTTTAGGGTAATGACAGCGTCGAATCGCTTGCGAACTGCGATCATTCGCCTACACACTCTTGGCCACGCCCCTGCTCGCATTGCTGAAACGCTTCGCCTGCCTCGCATGACAGTGTATCGAGCGATCAAACGATTCGAGGAGCTTGGCACATCTTTGGACCGTCCAAGGCGAGGTCGTCCTCGCACTGCTCGCACGACACAACTCATCGAAACCGTTCGGAGTCGGATCAACCGAAATGCACGACGAAGCATCAGACAGATGGCGCAGCAGCTCCCGATGAACCGATCTTCATTGAGACGAATAGTCACGGAGGAGCTGGGACTCAGGTCGTATCGTACACGGAAGGCCGCTTTTCTGTCGGCTCGCAACAAGTCGGAAAGAGTCAAAAGATGTCGCGACCTTCTTCGTCGTACGCAACAAGGCGAACATTTCAATATGGTGTTCTCTGACGAAAAGCTGTTCACCGTGGAAGAAGTCCACAACTCCCAAAACGTCAGAGTGCTTGCGAAGGACGCAGAGCAAGCCGATAGCAAGGGTAGAACGGTCCAACGCAGTGCACATCCAACTCAAGTCATGGTCTGGGCGGGGATCTGCGCAACAGGAAAAACACCGCTTGTTTTCGTCGAGAAAGGCGTCAAGATCGACACGGAATACTATCTGAAACATGTTCTGCAAGACGTGCTCCATCCATGGTCTCAATCGCATTTCAATCAGAGGACATGGACCTTTCAACAAGACTCAGCACCAGCCCACAAAGCTAAAAAGGTTCAAACGTGGTGCAAGGAAAATTTTCCCGGCTTCATCACAACAGCAGAATGGCCGGCCTCATCACCCGACCTGAGCCCGCTCGATTATTCCGTTTGGGCCTACTTGGAGTCCAAGGTAAACTCTCGCTCCCACCCAAATATTGATTCCCTGAAGAATGCCCTTCAGGCAGAATGGGACAACATCGGAGTCGAATACCTTCGTACAGTGGTGGAGGCGTTCCCAAAGAGACTTCGAGCTGTAGTTCGGGCAAAAGGAGATCGTTTGAGCTGAACTTTTGCGTGAATGTTGACATTTATGTTGTTGATAAAATATGTTAATTTGAGATGATTTTCTCTGTTTTGAAAAAAGGTATAACAATTCCAATTTGTAACACTATTTATGGACCACCCTGTACAAGAAGAAAAATCAATAGGTACAAGAAGAAAAATAAACAAGTAGAGAACGTCATTGGAACTAAACAGAAGGAAAATTGAGGATTGAAATAAAGTTATTAAATAACTATGTAGAATGTAAAACGCAAGAATTGAAAGGCAGTAGAGTAGAGGTTAGAAAGAGAGGAAGAAAGACACATACAGAGAGAAGAAATGAGAGAGAGCAAAAGATAGATGTAGGAGAGAGAGTGACAGAGAGAGTGAGAGAGAGAGAGAGAGAGAGAGAGAGAGAGAGAGAGAGAGAGAGAGAGAGAGAGAGAGAGAGAGAGAGAGAGAGAGAGAGAGAGAGAGCAAAAGGGAGAGCAAGGAGCATATCGTATGTTTGTGAAGAGAGCTCTACCGCATCAAAAATAAACAGCGCATAACATGAATGCGGCAGTTAGATGATTACATGGTTATAGAAAAAGAACTTTCGCAGTATAAAGCTGTAATCAAAAGCATTTTTTTGCAAAAATCTGTTATCATCACGCTGTAATCAAGGAAGCATTGCCTAACAATTCCAAAAGATCAGCAAAAAATTTCTGAAAAGGGCAACTTTCGGCGAACAGAAACGAGCAAACGAAATACCATCTGTCATGCGGAGATTATAAAATCATTCGAAACAGGTTTTTATCAGAATGTTACTTATCGGCATTCCAAAATTAAAAACAACGTTTAAAATGCAATGGAAACATTCTGCATTTAACTTTTCTTGGTATCATAAGAGCACGAGAAACAAAGATAGAAAGATAGTGAGAGAGTTTCTCTCTCACTAGAAAGACAGAGAAAAAAAGAAGGAAATTTATATATAGAGAGAAAGAGACAGGATATGAAAGCGAGACTGAAGGAGAAAGAAAAAGAGAAAGAAAGAACAAGATGAAGCGAAATAAAGAGTAAGAGAAAGAGGTCGAGAAAAAGAGAAAAGAAAATCAGAGAGAAAGGGGAAGAAAAAAAGAAAGAAAAGATTGAAAGAGAAAGAGTGACAGAGATAGAGAGATTGTAGGAAAAGTCGCAAAAGAGGAAACGCGGTGAAAAGAAATTAACATTGAGATTGCTGCTCAACTTGTACGCGCCAGAGATATTTTGCCAAAAAAGTCATTGAAAAAGAAAAGATTACAGAGGAAATTTAACACAAAAAAACTGCGCAGAAAAATAAGAATGTTGCGATAGCCAACCCAGAAAGAACACATCTCATTCGACAGATTATGTATCGGAGATATTGAGGAAAAAAACTCGGAGGGAATTTGATAAACATATCTATCACAATTGAGAAACCAGAAAAGCTTGACAAAAAAACCAGAAAAAACAAAAATACAGATTACTGGCTTACCGATATTTCATTATTCTTCTCGAAGGTACGGTTTTATATGAATTTAAAGTAATACTTTTTCATTGCAGTAGTGACTTCGCAAAAGTCAAATAAAATGCAAATGGGCATATAAAATAAAATTCAAATGACAAATACACTGAAATTTCATTTCAGTAGTGACTTTGCAAAAGTGAAATAAAATGCAAATGGGCATATGATACTTTTGTTTTTGAAGAAGTGTTTTCGCACCCGAGTCGAGAAACAAATGATTTTTTTTCGCACGCGGGTTGAGAATTAAATATATGCAAAATTTAAACATACATTACGTGAACTATAATCATAATAAAAATTAGGTTTTTTCATAACTTCTACGTCACTCCAATAAATTTACTTATTATATTTGTTAGAACTACGCACACTCAACACATATTAACAGAAAAAAAGGAGTACTGAAGTTTAGATAATAAGAATGAGTCGCAGAACTTTTAAGCAACCTTAAACAAGGCTAATGGAGCGTTAGAATTCAACTTTTCACTTTGCAAAATAATCTCTGCAAAGTGATCTCGTTGAGCGCTCCATCACTTTAAAACTACGACGTAAACAACGAGCGGTGCGAGAGAGTGGTAAAACATACAGTACCGCCCAAAATGTTATAATATATAGGGTTATTGAAAATAACTTTTTTCAAAGATAAAATTCAAAGCTCAAATTTTCACAGAAGTTTTTTTGGGTGTCTGTACCATTTCGCAGGCAACCATTTTTTTTCGCAGGCAACCATTGACTCTTTGATTGATTCTATGCCTCGTAGATGTCAGGCAGTCATTGACTCGAAAGGTTATGCCACCAAATACTAGAATATTTGTTTTATTACTTCGAAAAAACTGAACATCTCTATAGGCACTTTTTACTATTTCCATTTTTTCTACGAATAAACCTAATAAAGCATTTTCCAAACTTTTTCTATTACTCGAAACATGTGAATTTGTCTTGTAAAAAATATCTGAAAATTTGATCTTCATTCGTTTTTTTTGAAAAAAGTTATGTTCAATAATTCAATATATTATAACATTTTGGGCGGTACTGTAGCTTAAAGTTGGAGAAGTAGAAATGTTTTTTTACTTTGCAGAGATTACTTTGCAAAGTGAAAAGTTTAATTCTAACGCTCCATAAGAATCACTTATAACTTTATTTTCTCGAGAAAAACTTCTTCTATCATAGAACCCGGTATATATGTTATGGCTAGAATCGATCAGCGCTTTAAATTGATCAGATCAACTTTTTTGGAAAATTACAGATTCGGAAAGCGCGTGGTTGAAATAGTCTTAGAACAAAAATTCAGCCGAGCTCGTACCCAGGAAGCTCTTATCCTAGACCTCAAAGTCTTGTGAGCGCTCTTCTGATCTCATAAAGTTGTTCAGATCAATTTAAAGCGCTGATGAGTTCTAGCCATAACATATACATATAAGACGAAGAAGTGACAAGAACAAATTACTATGCCTTCAAGCATAGTAATTTGCTTTAATTCAACATGGCCGATTTTCTCCCCTCTCATATTCAGTTCACGAGTATCTTAGCTACAACGAAAGCTATCTCATTCACAGAATTTGAAGGTCATGAATGATACCTGGTTGAAAGAAAAATATGACTATTTCAGTAATATTTACAATAAAGTTCTTAGAATAGCTGTACTTTGATCTTCACTACTTCGTGATTCGACCATAGCGCCGTACTCTAATTATAAATGTGCTCCATTCGAACAGAAAAAGCGGACAAAAATCAAAACCTTTGGTCATTAAGTTGCAGCTCGACTTGTTATAACTTCTCAGCCTCTAATGCTAACTCTAACCCCCTTCCACTCCCTCTTTTTCTGAGATATAGAGGAGGAGCTAGACACAAGTATAGTTTTTCAAAAGGCGAAGATTATTGAAGCATTCCTATAATCTTCTTTACAGCATTAGAATTTCCAGTATTTTCTAGGAACCAATTAAGCTTTAATCTCTTGATACTTTTAAAGAAGAATTTCGGACAGAATGTGAATGATTTTTATTTGTATCTTCAAAGAATAACTTGTTCAATTTTATCGCTAAAATGGTTTGCACAGAATGGTTGAAAGAATGAGGAAACTTGGTCCGAGGATTTAGCAAAATTGGCTTTGCACTGAAGATTCGTAAAAAAAAGCCTCAACTGAGTTTTCAAAAGGGAACGCGAGATCGAAACATCATTATCACGAGCGATAGAAAAAATCCAATTTGAAATAGTTGAGTGGGTTAAGAAAAATTTTGATGGATAGTTCAACATATGCATAATTGAGATTTCAATGTATCACGTCTTTCATGAAAAAAACAATCAAGAAAGACCGGTTAAAAATCCAAAAATCCAACATGAGATATATTCATTCATTCATTCATTCTTTATTCATTCATTCATTCTTTATTCATTCATTCATTCTTTATATATGTATTCCGCTCTGTCTCACTGCTCGTAAGAACGGTGAAAGGAAAAGTCGAGTATGAAAAAAGCAGGAAAAAAGCCCCCTTTTTTCAGGGTCATAATTGCTGTACATGATCACACTAAAAAACACGGATAAAGCTTGCCTAAGGTGCGGGCAGGACTGAACACGGCAATATCTTATCTCCCTCTCCAACCGGAAGTTTGAGTGTCATACATATACGAGTGGCTATTTATCCTCAAGTCAGCCTCATATGTTCTCGAAGTTTTTGACGTGGATGGATCGATCACATGTATCATGTCAAATCTCATCAATCTCCTTGCTCTCGATGAACCAAGACATCAATTCTACACTCAGAACATTTTGAACATTTGAGGAAGCTCTATTTCAATGACAGCCTTTCACATCACGCGGGAGTGATTAATGCATGGTGATAAATGCGAATTGTTAGGTGGAGCGATGTTTCTATCGCATTCTAAAGTAACACCTCAAAATGAATGCGTGTGAGAAAGGGTAAGAGTTTATAGAGAGTGAGTAGCGAGAAGGACGTGAAAGAGAAACAAAGAAATAAGAAAGAGGTAGTTATGTATAACTATTGTGAGAGTGAAGTCATAAAGAGAAAGAGAAAGAGAGTGATAGAAAAAATGAATGTGAGACAGAAATAGGCAGAGAAAGAATGAAACCAAAAACAAACAGAGTAAAAAAGAAATAAAAGAAGATTTGAAATGTAATACATGAAGAGAAAAGGACAGGGTTAGTGAGAATACAAAATTAGAGAGAAGCCGAGGCAGATATAGTGAGAGAAAGATATAGAAAGAAAGATAAAGAGAGCGAACGAGAAATAGAGACAAAGTAAGAATTACAGAGAGAGAGAGAGAGAGAGAGAGAGAGAGAGAGAGAGAGAGAGAGAGAGAGAGAGAGCAGAGAGAGAGAGATAGATAGAGAGAGAGAGAGAGAGCAGAGAGAGAAGGTCTCACATTCTGTTGGGCTGCAGAGAAAACGCATACATTTTTAGATGATAAAGCAGCTGGACAAGGGATTGTGATGGAGAAGTGAAATGAGATGCGCCCGCAAAGCTTCCTCCTTTGAGCTCGGATAAAGGTCTTAGAGATCTCTTTCTCATCCCGAGATTTTTTCTCTTTATTTCTAACGTTCTCTCTCTTTCCCTCTCTGTCTCTTTCTTACTTTATATCTTTCTCTCGGTCTTTATCTTTCTTTCTTCGACCCTCTCTCTCTCTCTTTCTTTTTCTCTATCCAGATACCCCTTCTCCAACCCATCTCCAAGCCATGTGTTCATCTGCTTTCACATACTTACTCTCGAGTGCATCAAATTTGCATCAAATGAACAGAGATAAGGCAAATGCGAGAGGGCGTAAGGCATTATATAAAGTCATACTTTATAAAGTCATACTTCTCATTACATACGTTCTCATACATACTATCAAAGACCAAAATATCCGATGTAATCGTTCAAATCAATGGCGTTTCATGTCCCGTGACATCGATAATGAGGCGTTCGAACTTCAACTTCGACTACTGGTGCTATTATAGTCTACTTTCAAGCTATGAGCTATTATATTCTACTCAACCAATCCCCAATAACTCATTTCGTTGAATGTTATTGAAAAATTGTACTAAAACTACTTTGGTGCGTATAGTTTTATCGACAGGGAATACTGACTTTGTCATGTCTACTTAGGCATTGTACTCGATGGGTAGGTTCTTCCTGCGAACCATGCCGTCTCCTTGGAACCACTCCCGGCGGAACTGCTTGGATGCTCCTTCTGGGCAGTTGGTCCACTCGATGGTGATGCGGTCGTTGTTGGTGTCTTCTTGGCCGTAGGCGAACGCGTCGCAAGAAACCGCAATTAAGGCTTCCTCTTTGGAATCAAGCACCTCACACGGAGGTTCCACACCCAGTCGACGCATGTTGGTGGACTTAAAGGCCCAGCCAATGCGGCGGGCAGACGAGTTCATCACCTTGATGTGGTAGGTATGCTTGTCATCGTAGGGGGCGTTGAAGACGACTTTGGAGCCGGGCTGGGTTGCGATGTCACCGGGAGGAATTGAGGCCATTTTTCGAAATTTCTATTAGAAAACAGTTGACCAACTATGTCTACTCAATCATTCATGAAAATATCTACTGCAAAAACACAGTTCCAGCATATTCTTCTTCTTTGTTTTCTGGAAACCAAAAAAACCTGGAGCCGTATTCCAAGATCTAAGATGAACTCAGGGGTAAATTGTACCCTTGTATGTTGAGTAGACCTAAGTTCAACTCAGTTCTGTATTCAGAGACAAGACGGGTGAGAGCGCCTCAGCTTTCCCACTAAACTTTAGTATAAAGTTTACCCTAAAGTAAGTATACTCTCTGAATTCCTATTTTGGCGAAACTACAACTTAGTATAAAGTTTACCATAAATTTTAGTACAAAAGTTTTTTGTCTTTGAGTACGGCCCCTGGAGCTCTCAGTGATGAAACTTCTTAGGTTTAACTAATTGCATGTTTTCGCCCTTTTTCTCAAACAATTTGGTCAAGTGTTTTTTCTCTTCCTCTCTCGCTTTCCCTCTTTCAATCCTATCTCTAGCTTCCTCTTTTCTTCTTAACCGTTTTTCTCCCTACCTCTCCCTATGTCTCTCCCAGACACATAATATCTGTATCCTCTTTATTTTCCTCTCACTCTTGTTCGAGGCAGCAGAGCAATCTTCCTCAGCTTCTGCCCTGTTTTTGACTCAAGAACAGTGTTTTTTTGGCTTCTCGAGTTTTTGTAGCCATCTTTCGATTTTTTCTCTCGACGACATTTCTGTTTTTTCTTTGCCTTGGAATTTTTTCTCTTTTTCTTGATTCCTTTCACAATTTATCTTTCTCCTTTTCTCGTATCTCTCTTCCTCACGCAATGACTCTTAATCGAGTTTTCTCTCGCAAGTTTTTCTAACGCTTAATTTAATCTCCAGCATCTTGGTTAACACCAAAACCTTAGCAACGTTCGCTCTGAGGCCTCATGTCGGATAGAATTACTGTAAAAGAAGATGTTTGTAACAAAAATAATGATTAGAAAGAATGAAAGGAAGAGAGGCAGGGGGAAGGGAGAGAAAGGAATAGGATGGATGAGAGTAAGAAGATCTGAACAGAGATGGAAGTACAAGAAATGAACAAGATGAATTGCGAAAGAATAAAAACAAGAAAGGTCATTAAGCAGAAAATTGAAGTCATTTCCATTTGTCACCTCTGATAGGTCAGGTCAGCAGAACATTCCTATAGTTTTCTTCCATTCAATTCGATTTATTTCTTGTAAACTTGGTAAAGAAACAGTTAACGCTTGAGCGATTTCATCATAGAAACATGATGGATAAATATGTGTGAATAATACAAAAAAAATTAGCAATTTTAGTGGAATCTAAAAAATTGCTAATTTTAGTGGAATAAAAGCTCAATGACAAATCAGAGTAAAAAGCATGGAAATTAAAGTTTCATAGAAAGACTAGGGGCAGCAAAAATCAAATTAGAAAAGCCGCAGTTTCGAATTTTAAAAAAATAGTTTGTGAAGATTTTCACCGATCGCCATTTGCAACGAAACCCTAATTTTGCGATAAATTTTTAGCAAAGTATGCAAGATAAATATGAGTATATTATGTATACTATGGAATGGGCAAAAGGTAGTCCACGGGCCGATATAGAACCCTAAAATTCTTCTTTCTCTATCCAAAAGTGCGAGTGCTCCACCTATAAAATAGAAAAGGTTAAAAATCAAAATGTTAACAATTAAAACAGTGTTTTAAGCAAGAATATGCACAGAAAAAAACAAATGAAACCTTTGGATGATTTTGAAGATGTATATAATCAAAAATTTCATGGACAATATCTCGAAACATGTTTCGAATAACTTTTTCGGGTTTTTGGTTTTTCGGAAAACTTTTTGTTTCTGGTAAAAAATAGTCCCAGAGTTTTATCCTTTAAATTATAAAGAATTCTCGCGAAAAAAAACCCTGTCGAATTTTACAACAACTTAAAACAAAAAAGAAGAAAAAACAAAGTTTTATAGCAAAGTCATAGTCATTAAAAGAGAGTGAAGTCATAGTCATTCAAATAGACCAAAGTGATGATCTTTTCGTAATTCTGAGAGACTCTCAGACAGAATCGATGAGCCTTTCGATGCTCACACTTGTGCACATGGACATCTCAAGCCAGATTCCTTAGCAACGCTCAATCCCATTAGAACCTCCTACCTCGGAGAAGTTTCTCTGTTTAGAGACCTATTGAAAATATACCCATTGAAAAAGCCATTACTTACATGAACAGTAGTAATGGGCTGGTTAACTGAAACGTCTCCTTCAGGGCTGTCATTGTGAGATAGAAATAGACTCAGACGCCCATAAAGGGGGGGGGGTATGAATGAACAAAGTATCGGCCAGATATTAGTTTTATCGGAATAATTAAAACCTTTGTTTAAGGTTATCTGTTAAAAATTAAAACAAATACAATTCAAGGTTCAAAACAGAGTCCTAACAATAGGTAATGAAACTCAATTATTTAACCTTTGGTCTATTTCAACCAATCCGAGACATCATTGAACTATACATTGTAGTGGATGGATCCCATAGTTTTTTTTAATAAAAAGAAAAACATTTTTAGTTTTTTTTGCTTTGAAAAATGAATTCTCAAGGATGAGAAAAGTTCCCTCCACTCCTCCCTGCGAAAACTCAAAAAATTACTTCTTTACATGGAGGAACGTCAAAGTGAAAGTTCTCTAACAGTAAATGAAGGTTTGGGCCGTGATATAATAACTTCTCATATTACAAAATATGAGTTTTTTTCTCAGAAATTTAAAATTTCTGAGAAAAAATTTCTGAAATTTCTGAGAAAAAGGCACTTTTTGAAATGAAAATGTTACTTATAAAAAAGAGTGTCTTAAGCAAGACACTAGAAAATCAACCAGTTCATCTACATAGTTTCAAGGCAGTGACGCCTGGTTAAGTAAAAACAAGATAGAACTATCGCTTGAAGAAAACCCATATCCGTGAGTCGGGATCAAACCTTGCCCTCTCACTTTGTTGTCTCTTTTACCATGAGCGAGCGTGTGACCAATACAATTCCAATGAAACATATATGTACATATCACCTCCCAATCTTGCCTATATTTCTGAACGTGACTTTAACTCCTTCGTGAACAATGGCATCGAGATCTGACAAATTAGAGAGGATTCTTTGCATATGGTATGCCATCCATGAGTACTCCGATGCCGAGCACTAATCGAGAACACATCTGAAAATGCTTTCTAAACCAAATATGGAGGCGTGATTCGATTCCTTTCCTTATGTAATCCTTTCTTCTTCTTTTTCTTCTGACAGGAGAAGGATCACTAAACAAGATGAATATGCATGAGAGAAATCTCTTCTCACCTACGTCTTTCTTCACTCATTTCATTTTTTTCTTCAACTTCTCTTTCTCTCTCTCTTTCTCATCTCTCTCACTCTCTTCCTTAACCTATGTCACTATCTCTGTCTTAATAATCTTTCTTTCTCTCTCTATCACACTCTTAGCCTTTCTCTCTCACACTCTCTCTCTCTCTCTTTTTTCCTGTTACTCCCTTTTTGCTCTCTCTATTTTCTCTTTACATTTGTCTATGCTGTCTCTCTCTATAATCTTTTTTTAAACATAAAACACCTCTCCTTCATTGTTTTAATCAGGCTTTCAGAGATGCATCGCGGCAGACTTTGAGAAATGAAGGTTCACGAAAGGGAACACTAGTATTCAAGAAGTATTCAAGAAAGGGAACACAATTCCTTATGGAACACTAGTATATACAATACATACATACATATGTAAGTAGAAATGCATGTTTACATCAACTGCCTGTCTCCCTTCTTCTTTGACTTTTGTTGTTATCTCGCGTACTCATTTCCGAATTCTATGCTTCTTTCTCACTCACTGCTTTCTAATCCCTTCTACCCTTACCTTTCTATCTTAGCCCTTTTAAGCCTCTTTATCCCTACATTTTCCCTGCCAGTCTAATCCTCTTTGTCCCTAATACCGCTATTTTCCTTGCCATTTTTTTTCCTTTGTCTAAGCCTATTCCAATACTCATTGTTGTTTTTTTAACACTACGTTTTAACAACCTTCTTATCTTTTGATTTACGTCTTTACTTACTAATATGCAAAGGTTTTTCTCAGCTTTGAGAAAAAGTAGGAAATGAAATGGATAAGATGCGTCGCTACGAAAATGATGGAGCGAAGAATTTTTTTGTCGCAGAAGACTTTCAGCGACAAACATTCACGCGGGCATGCGGTACTCTCACCTCATATATTTTTTCTTTTTTTCCTTTCCTATTCTCCTTTATTTTTCTGCTCAATTTTCCATTACACTCGAGAGTTCATCAAAGAGTGCCTCAATATTTGAGCGTAGAGTTAATCATACTCTGGCCGTGCCACTTCTCTGAAAATCCTCACTCAAAATAGAAACTTATTCGCTCTCGAGAAATCCTAGAATCTTATAATCTATATTTAAGATCATATAATTTCTTGATAGATGAAATAAAGCACATATATATATATATATATCTTCAAATGCTAAGTCACACAGTTTAAAGGCAGTGACACTTTGTTAAGAGGACAAATGGTAACACTCGCTCCCGGTTTGAGTCTAGATGGTTTGGGTTCGATCCCGCCCGGTGGACTAGTTTTTTTCTGCGCGATAGTTCAATCATTTGCATATATGTATATATATGTATATACAGGGTGCGTAAAAAGTATTGCAACACGGTTAGTGATCCATATCTTGGTTTTCATTAAAGCTATAAAATGGAAATTAACAGGTTTTATTCATAGCACCGGTATGTACGATGTGTATGAAATTCATTCGGATCGGCCTCCATGTTCACGAATGACAGCACGAAGTCTGCCTTGGTACTCGTCGACGCCTGCGCGCAAGTACTGCGGAGAGAGAGTCCCAGTACTTCTTGAGATCGGCTTTGAGGGAATCCAAACTTCGGTGGGCGGTAGCACATACTTTGGCCTGCATTTCGCCCCAGATCGCGTAATCTAGCGGGTTCAGATCGGGTGACGACGCGGGCCATTCTTCCTTTGCGATGAAGACGGGTTATATACAGGGTCTTGACGTGGGATGATCTTGACGTCGCTTACCTGTCCACCACGGTGGGTGCCTTCCACAAGCGACTCCACGCCTGTGTCAAAGAGAAAGGAGGGCTGTTTGAAATTTAAAAAAGCAGTTATATCCCAAACTATTTGAATAAACTTTGATGAAAATTTTGTTTGATTTGCTCAATCCGTTAAGTTTCTATCGGAAAAAATACTGTCCACCTGGACTTTTGCCGCACCCTGTATATATGTATATAGATATAACCGAATCAGTGTTGCATTAACTTAAAATTTTTACAATTAGATTTGCGCATCAACTTTTTTTTAACCAAGATGATGAAATGATTTGTGAGCTATACTGTTGCGAAAGCACATAAAACAGCATGATGAAGTGAGGGAAGACCCTTCTTGTACAGCTTCTCTTTAAAACTGATTCGTCTAGTCTACAACATTTTAACAAATGATTCAGATATTTCAATGAGTTTTACGTTCAACATCCATCGTCTTCTGATGATAATAGTAATTGCTATGACAGCTACAGAGGTCACATGCACTAGTCATAGAACTGAAAAAATGACCTCTGAAATAAGAGGGTTATTAAAATAATGAGAAGTGAACGGCAGAGAAGATGAAGAGATTGGACATTATGAGAATTTAAGACTGTGCAAAATCTCTCGCTTCTCATGAGTCTAGTAGGCTCCTTGCTCGGATAAATCGTCGTTGGTTTTTCTTCAAAAATTTGACGAATGCAGATGAACTAAGGACGACCATTCTCGGACTGATTAGAAACAGCATGAGAAGGAAACCAGAATACCACGAGAGTATGTGACATAACCCCAAAACACCCCTAACCAACGGGATCCTTTTCCAAGCTACCCGAGGATTTAACGGGAAGACCGAGTTCCTAGATGAACCTCGAGTGGAACCCGGGAAAAGGCCGCTTCTCATGTCTCGCTGATGAGTTGCTTTGTCAATCAAGAAAAAATAATTTTCAAGACTATATGTTTTCATCTATTCCTACCAGGGCCGGTTTTTTTCGTTTTTGGTTTTTTGGTTTTTTCGACAATTTTTTTTTCGAAAATTCGAAAAACAAATTAGTCGAGAAAAAAACTTTTTTCGAAAAGTCGAAAAACAAAATAGTCGAAAAACTTTTTTTCGAAAATTCGAAAAACCAAAATGTCGAAAAAACTTTTTTTTTCGAAATTTCGAAAAAAAAGTTCCAACAAATGTTTTTTCGAGGTGTCGAAAAATTTTTCGAGAGCAAACCAAAAAAACCGTAAAAAGGCCAAAAATAGAGTTTTTGCGATGGTTTTTTTTTTGGTTTCAAAAAAAATTTTTTTAAATCGTTTTTTGGTTTTTTTTTTGGTTTTTAAAACGAAAAAAATTCGAAAATTTTTTTTTGGTTTTCGAAATCGAAAAAAAAGTCGAAAAATTTTTTTTGGTTTTTAAAATCGAAAAAAAAGTTCGAAAAAATTTTTTTGATTTTTTTTCACCCAGCCCTGATTCCTACCTCTCACCCTCCCTCCCTCTCCCTCCGTCTCTCTCATTTCCTTTCTCTCTATCTCTCTCAATGTCTCTGCTTTCTCTAAACAGTCCATTAAAAACTCAACCGACCTAATTACAGCTCCTCTTTTGCCAATCTTTTACATTTACAACAGCGACAATCTATGTACATAAAAAACTTCGAATTCTGACTTTTGGAGGGCATTTCTTGATGCTCTGACCTTTTCCTCAACTATGTGAACCTAATTCGATTCTCAGCATCCAGAATCATCTAACAAAACACAGTGGTCAGAGCTGTTCAAATACCTGCAAGAAGCTTGAGCTAACCATCACATCTGACACGATATGGTTCACCAAACACACACAGACATGAGCTATTCGAAGGGGCGAATTCTCACTCTGACCGGTATTGCGAGCGCTTTTTTCCAGTTTAACAATTTTTTACCAGTTTCAATACTGAAGACACACAGCTAATCCGAGTAACAGTGCTGTAACAAAGGCTCAAATGCTTTGCTCTCAGTCATAGTACATACTCAAGCGGACATAATATTGATAACAATGGAAAACGCTTGCTTCTGATACTATATTACATAGTGTCTCTCTTCTACAAGATAGAATGAAAAGGTGTACATAATTAACATTAGAAAGATTTTAAAAGCCTTCCGTGGAGAAACGTGAAAAACCTTTTTAATAAATAAATTTAGGTGAGGAAACAGGAAGATAACAGAAAATTACCCGAATTAAAAAAAAACGGAATGCTAAGTATTCACAAAAGAGAAGCATCCTATTCTAAAATCGTGTATTTATTGAGCGTTCATGGAAAACCGAGTTTTTGACAAGACTAAGAAAAAAGAAGAAAAAAATAACCTTCAGCTTTTCTTTGTATCACCACTCATTCTCTGCTCACTCGCCTTTTTTATAGTCTCACCATACCTTTAATTTCCAAAAATGCGCATTTCTTTCTCTTTGATCCTTAGCCCTGTTTTTATAATTCTAACTCTTTTCCGGCCTTAATTGTTGATCGGCTTCCAATTTTTCGAGTTCAGGGTACCCAGGCTATATTCCAAGAACTTCATTATTCTCGATGTAAGATGGAGGATTGAGTGAGCAAAGAACTGTCAAGAAGAAATAATGAGAAACAAAACAAGAAAAAAAGAAAAAAGCGCAATATCAAATGACCGGATAAATAGCTTCACTCAAAGAAGTTGAGGTCAGAGTAACGGCGCGATAATAGCACATTTAGTCCATTCTCACTGTTTCATGGGTCTATTCTGATTCTATCTATTCATTTTTGTATATATACATTCTTTTGCAACTTCAATGCAAAATAGGATTTCAAAAACCTTTATATCACAACTCTCTAGCATATGTGTTGCTCACCTTTCGCAAGGAAAATAAAAAACTTCAGCGCAGTTGAGCAAAAACTTATTCAAAGAAGCAACAAATTGATAGAGTTTGATGGTTTAGTGCTCGGCGGGTGACACAGAAAAGGCTCGCATGACTGTCAAAAGAGGAGTGACGGGGGAGGGGACAATAAATAGACACACAGATGGAGGCGGCGATGGTATGAAGAGTCGGATGCAAACAAACGACCGTGAGGAAATATGGAAGCGGAGAGGTTATGGACTTGTCAATATGAAATATCTGCGGTCTGTGCATGAGGGAGAGAGAGAGAGAGAGAGAGAGAGAGAGAGAGAGAGAGAGAGAGAGAGAGAGAGAGAGAGAGCGAGAAATTAAGAGTTAAAGAAGAAAGACTGTCGGAAAAAGTTATGAGTTGTTCTAAAAACTCAAACAGAACTAACATGAAATGTGAAAGTGCGAAGACGAGTTAAAGTCTGAAAGCAGAAAAGAAAGGTGACAGAGAAACAAAAAAAGGTAAGCAATTGCTTATGACAAGAAGATAGAGGGACAGAGAAACTTTTTAAAAAATATAAACATAGAGAGAAGAGAAAAAGAGAGTGAAAGATTGTAGAGCATTACAGCAGAGAAAATATGTAAAGTATAAAAAGCATCCCCGGTCGGACATATGTAATTATTTATTTATTTGTTTATTTATTCATTTACAACATTAGGTGTTACGTTAAGTCTTGTATGTATGAACATTATATGTATGAGCACCTTAAAAGTTTCCATCTCACCCCAATACACGACATCGCACGTCCGTCTTCACTACGGGGAAGACCGTAAAAGATGCGAAAGCGGCAGGAGTCGAAGGGAGAAAAGGGAGAGGTGAGAGAGGTGAGAATAAGTTAGAAGAAAAATGAGGGGTCAGAAAGACGTAAAGGAAGGAGAAAGAAAGTGACAGCGAGAAAGAGAAAAAGAGAGAGAGAGATCGAGAGAGCCGAGATAGCAAGAAGAGAAAGGTGGAGGGTAAAATGTTTTAAGGGGAAATTATCGTAATAGAAATGTACCCAAAAAAGGACCGTAAAATACATTTGAAGATGACCAGAATAGAACAAATATGTTGAAGAATGACAAAGATAAAGGACGATGTGCAAAAAACAAGTCTGAAAAGACTAAAGTGCTCAGAAAGTGAGGAACGCGAGTGGACCAATTTTTGAACAGCAAAAAGCGAAGACACGAAAAAACTAGAGCGGAGGGAAGAAACTTATTGAGACACGCAAGAAGCAACTAAATAGAAGCCACTCATTGATGTCGAAAGAATGAAAAGAGAGAAAGCGAGAAAAAGAGAGAAGTAGAGATATAGAGAAAGAGAGAGAGAGGGAGAGAAATAGAGATGAAAGAGAGAGAGAGGGAGACAAAGAGAAGGAGAGAGATTTAGAGAGAGGCAAGAGATATGTATTTAGAAGATGAAAGAGAGCAGACTTGAATTTTTCGAAGAATTTTCTTAACATTTTGCAAAAATTATCCGATCAAAGCAACAACTTTCAAATTTTTTTCAGAATGAAGTCTTTGTGAAGTTTTTTCTTCACAAAAATTATTAGCCATTTCAATGTTCTACGGTCGTGCTAAGATCAGAAGGCAAGCAGTGAATTCCCCTTTGGTTTTTTAACTCAGATGTATGTACTAAATATCTGTTTTATTTCTTATTTCGTTATGTTATTTCTCGAGATAAAAATTTAAAAAACTTATTGTACTTGAATAAGTAATTATGTGTACAAAGAAATAACTTGCTATAAGTACGCTTATGTCTTCAATCCGCGATAAAATGTTTAAGCAAACAAATAAACATTCTTGCACAGAATTAAAACAAAAGTTTCAGGAAGTGATATTTCAGAACAATGATCAAATAGGTTAGAATTCAATGATTATTGTACACCAGAGGATCAAAAAATTCTAGAACAGCTTTTAGACAGTAAAGAGAAAGAGAAAAACATTTAGGGAAAAGAGAGAAGTCAGAGATAACGAGAGGTTAATAGAAAGCTATAAAATGATATGTAAGAAGAAGGAGATGTGCATACATGTTCTCGGACCTGATTACGAGAAGACAGTTAGAGGGAAAACAAAACAATCTACAACACAGAAATGCAATGGTTCAGATACATACAAACAGCAATCGAAATTCGTTCAGAAGAAGGAAAAGTCCAAAATGAGGGTAGAAAAGAATTACTAGTGGTCTTCAAATTACTGGTCGATTAATCGATCCTACTCTGGCCATCTCTCCTCTTTTTCCTGCTTCGGTTGTTCTCTTTCCGCTTTTTCTCTATGTCCTTCGGCCTAGCTTTCTTTTTCCTTTTTTTTTCTTTTACCTTTTTTTTCTTTTTCATTTACTTCTCAATAACTTTTTTCTCTACTACTCAACCTCTCCAATTCATGTTTTTTCTCTCTCTGAAGCTCTCTCCCCCTCGACACCTAATTCAGTCTCCACTGCTGATCTCTCTCTCTCTCTCTCTCTCTCTCTCTCTCTCTCTCTCTCTCTCTCTCTCTCTCTCGAATTTTGCTTTTTTTCTATACTTCTTGCTTTCTCAGGAAAACAATTACCTCTCCCTTTGACTGTTCTTGTCTTCTCTCTTTCTATTGTTCTCTCTTGACAATTTTTTTATATCTCTACTTTTCTATTTTCTTTCTATTCTTTCTCTCTGTCTCTTCATCTCTCTTTCATTCTTTCTTTCTACCTCTCTTATTCTCTCTCTCTTCCTCTCTCTCTTGTTTACGAGTACTCGAATGCTCATCTCACCTGAATACATAGAGGAGTGTATCAAACGCATGAACGGAGATGGTGCTAGTCAAGTGCGGCGGAGGAGGGGAGTGGAAGGGGAAGGGGACCAATGGCCGAGAGGCAGAGGGACGGGGTCAATGATCGGAAATGAGTACTCTTCGGAGAGTAAGCTCAGCCGCTAACTACTTGGCTGTCGTAAATAGCACTTAGGTGGCTCTCTTCGATGGATGCAGAATGTTTGTTACCACCCAGCAATGGAGACTATTCAGAAATGGTAACCGAAAGAAGACACTCTTAGCTGCGCGAAGAAGGCAATCATTAACGTAATCTCGCTGCTGTCTGATCCTTGTTAGCATAGACTTCCCGCAAAACTTTTCTCTCTTTATAGTCTCTCTCTTTCTCTTTCTCTTTCTCTCTCTCTCTCTCTCTCTCTCTCTCTAACAGTATTACTTCAACTTTCTTTTCCACTCTCTCTATCTGTCTGTTTCTCTGTCTCTTACTCTCTCTCTCTAATTCTGCCTAGCTTTTCCCTCTTTTTCTCTATTCGTTCTCGGATCTTCGGCAAACTATTTATTCTCACTGACTCTCTTCCGCCCTCTATCCACTGCCTCTCTCCTCGGTCCTCAGTCTCTCTATTTCTCTTCTGCGGCGCGGTTCATTTCGTTCGTCACCTAAGGCAATGCCAAAAGGACGATGTCAGGCAGAGACAGTATTGATCGGAACTCGGACCCCGGGATGAGGCAAGTAAAGGAGAGAGAGAGAGAGCTCTGCATGCAAAGTGAGAGGAGAAGCGGGCAGGAATGCTTTAGGTCCTGAGATGGAGGACTCGCAGTCGAGCGAGAGGAGGAGGAGAAAGAGAAATAAGAAAAAGAGATGAAGAGAGAGAAAGGAAAAGAGAGAAACTAGAGATGAAGTGAGAGAAAAATAGAAAGAAAAAGTTGAAAAGGGAAAAAAAGAGAGTGAAAGAGATAAGAGATAGAAAAATTAGTATCAATGGACCATAGAGACAACTGAGACCTGCGTAAGGTGATGTGAGAACGTGGCAAGGAGAGACAGAAATGAAGAGAAGCGAGAAAGAAAAAGAAAAAGACTGAGAGAGGGAAAGAAAGAGATGGAAAGTAATAGAAAAAATTTGCAGAGGATGGGGAACAAGCAAAGGAGGGGCCTGTGATGGGCTTCTCCCCGGTACAAGCTGGGCTAAAAGAAGTCATTACTGGTGTTTTCTGGCTTCTTGAAGAAAACTCGTCGAGAAGAGCAGAAAGAAGGGGTCAGAGACAAGAAGACCCGACAGTGGAATGGCCTTTATAGGGAGAGTGAAAGCCTACTAAAATATGTCTAAATCTTTCATTTGTGTCTACGGTCGTTTTGAGGGAGCAAATTTCATGTGGGAAAGGATTGCAACTATCTTTCGTATCCTACGAAAGGTAGTTGCAAGTTGAAAATTAAAAGCAACCATTTAAAAGTTGCTACTTACAAGTTGTTTATTAACTCACAAGTTACAGAGTAGTTGCACGGCAAAGTTGTTCGCTGTGAAACGATTGGTGGTAGGGTTAATAGCAGAAATCATTCTCTAGCAGAAAATTTGTCAAAAGATCTGTATTATTAAAATCAGACCCTTGTACTTCCACAAGTTAAGGACACTTTGAGAGCTTTAATACATTGATATAGTCTTTTTCGAACAGAAGTTGTTTTTGATTGTAATGGAACCTCAATGGACTCATGAGGTTGATATGAAACGCAGAGCTCTTGAGTTTCTAATCAAACTTTTAGAGCTATAAGTAACATAACTTCTGGGAAGTATTGTTGAAGCGCACATAAGATTACTAAAGCATTGGATAAAAGAAGAAATAAGCTCCATGGTGGCTTTTTACTCTTTGTGGAGGATGAGAATTTCTAAATAGGCCCCGCTCTGTCAATGGGGGGCTCTTGCTAGACTCCCGAGGCTATTCTTCTGTATCGAAAGAGCATAAAAGGTCATCGAGGATGAAGAAAAGACAGTGCTTGAAAGGAAAGAGGATTCAAGAGAAATAACAAGAGTGTGAAAGAGAAAATAAGCTAGAGAGACAAAAAAAGTGTATGGTAGTTTATTCAATAGAGAGGAGAGATAGAAAGGGAGAAAGAAAAAGAGAGACAGACAGAAAAGTGAAACGAAAAAAGAAAGAAAGAGAGATAAAGAGAGAGAGGGAAAGAGAGCGGTTATTACCAAAAGTACACAGGTAAAAGGGCCCAGTAATCAGCGCGCATCTGCCCCGTTCTTGAGCTTCGATGCCAAGATCAAGCTATTATTATCTATGTTTATATAATAGCTTGCGTTTGAAAGCCAGCTTCTGAAGTTCTCACCCACCTCTCATTTTCCTCTTTTCTAAAATTTATCTCCTTTTCTGCTCACTCTTTTTCTTCTTACATCATATTTTTTTATTTTAAATCCTGCAGAAGTTCAATTTTCCCTTCTCTCCCTTCTCTACAGGACTCTCTCTCTCTTTCGTTCTCTCTCTTCTCTTATCTGTCTTTATTTATCTCTTTCTCTGTCTTATTTAGTCAATGTTTTTTATATGTCTTCCTATCCCCTTATCTTCTTTCTGGTAGCTCTTTTTTGCTGAACAAAAATGAACAAAAACATTTATTCCGTTCAAAGCTTTCCTTTGCATGAAGAGCTTAATTTAAAAAGGTTCAGTTTCTTATTAATGTAAATGTGCTTCATGTGCTTCAAGAATATTCGAGAGACAGAGAGGAATGAATTGTTAAGGACTCTGCACGCGTTTATACAAGAATATATCCATATTAGTAGGTTACATAAGTCAAACACACATACATTATAGCTCGAAGAGCAGAAAAAAATACCATGGAAGGAAATTGAAAACAAGCTCCTAAAAGAAAATAACTTCATTACGAGATAAAAAAAGTTGTTTAAAACCATAGGAAAAAATATCAGCAGTCATAAAAAACCATCTGATCTCATTTGTAACCAAATATGAGGAAAAAAATTGAGCAAGTGTTTATAAGAGAACAACGTTGGGTAAAAACAAAATATAAAAATAGCTTCAATTGTATGTTCTCAGAATGGGCCCTCTGTTTCCCTAAAAGGCGCGTCTAAATCATATTTTTTATGATTAACTTTTTCACAGCCAGTTATCTTAATGACAGAAACCGCTCGATTCAAACGGATCAAGGGCTGGGCAAAAAAAAGAAAGTCAGAAAAAAACAAAAAATCAGCAAAAAAAGTAGATTTCTTCAAATAAAATTTTACCACCTTCTTATTGAGTCATTTTGTTACTTTTTATTTGATAAAATCTGGAGAAATTGTTTATTGACATTTTTAGGAGAAAAATGAGTTTTGATGAAATAACAGCAAGTAGAATCTCAAAAAAACCGGAAATGAACCCTGACAATTTCAAGAGATCCAACAGTAGGCACTTCCCGTAATTCACTAACATTAAAGTACGCGTCTTTAAAAGAAAATGTGGGTAAAATATCTTCTAAATAAATATTCAATTTCAACAATGTCAACAACATTATTAATCATTTCAACGGTCTGGAATTGTTAGAAAAACGTTGCTTGTAATTTTCAAGAATGGTTAAGCAAGTGAGATGAAAGCTTCGAAGAACTTTAACAAAGAAAGCTTCAAATGCTGAAAGAGAAATTGAAAAGCACTGTTCTATTTTTAAACGAGATGTATTACCATTTTAAACAAATTTTCATGAAACCAATAAATTCGAGTTTTGTTCAGAATCAAAGTTTTTATTATTCCAAGAGTAAGCTTTAGAAATTTCAAGAGAAGATTTTTTTAGGAACAGAAACAGAAAATGAAAAACATCATATATGATTTTGAGTTTTCTGTACTAAAAAATAGAAAAAACTTCATTTTAACTTCTTTGAGTTCCCTCCAAAATATTCGTTTGAGCATTGAATATTTAAGAAACAATTTAATTGTGAGATTTTCTAGTTATTTAGAATAAAAGGTAACCCAAATTGGTTACAAACACACTTAAAATTTTGGTGAAAGTTTTAAAGTGTTTTTGGTTTTATTCGACTTATTTTTTTGATTTTTTGAGGCAATTTTTTTGTTGTTGAAAATAGTACTTAAAAAAAACCAAAAATTCAACAAAAAACCGACAACCAGAAAAGCCCAGCCCTGAACGGATCGGTTGGTTAGACTCTGTATCTGAAAAAAAAGAACTTTGAAGCTTAACCGTTGCCGATGAACATTTCTTATGCTTGTTTCCGAAACAAACCATAACGAGCCTCGAGTCCTGAGTTTTACGCGCTCATTTTACAAATTGCTAATTACTTTTTTCATATTGAAGTTGAAATTATAAAATGTTTTTATTTCATCATTTTTTAAATGTTTTTGTTTCTTCATATTTATCAATAAATATTGGAAAATTCTGGCCTATGGATATTGGAGCACTTTTTCTCGAACAGTTGTGAAGAAAAAAGTGTGTATATTTTTAAAAGATTTTCCGAAAAGTCAAAGAATATTATTATCACAAGAAAGCAATTTTAACAGAAATTTTATTATTATTTTTGCTTACAAAAATCATCCCTATGGTTCGTTAAAGATGTGACAGCGCTGTGAGAAACTCTTTTCAGAGTCTTTGATAGACGATGATATGTTCGTATTGAGAGGTGTTCTCCTTGAAAGAATCTTCTCTCTAAGGAAGTTTTAGAATTTTTTTATTACGCGAAACATAGTACATATGTATCACGTGAAAAATTGATGGTGCATGATGGGATGTATGTATGCATAAGAAGGTGAAGGGAAAAAAACATGGTTCAAAAATGGTAAGGAGCTTCTGATGGTAAGTAGGAGCAGAAAATTGTGAGAAGATCTTTGATAGCCGTTCGAAACCAGCCATTGGAGAGGAGAGGGAGAAAGAAAAATGATAAAGAGCTTCTGATGGATACGACGGAGGGGTCATAGTGGCTTCATACATAGAAGAGGGTAGAGGTAAGAAGGAGAGCCGGAGCAGCCGTTTCTCTACTTATAGCAGGTTTTTTCTTTGGAGATGGGCTTCATCATCAAGTTTTCTCAATTTCATGAGACTCCGTAAGTATAAAACGGGAATAGAGAAAAAAGAGATAGAGACAAAGAGATGAAAGTAATTCTGCTTTACAACCCGTTAAAGTAATACTTCACGCTGCATTAATTTTATATTGTGTGATGAAAGCTTCTATTTTCCTTACGATTCGACGGAACTGTTTCCTTTTCCAGCATAACTTCTTATCATTCTTTAGAAACCGAAACTGTCATTATGATGTTCTCTTTCGAATAAGTTGAGAATTTTCCTCTAATGAACACACAACCACAGATTAAGGTTTTTGGTAGATTAACGTGTGCAAGGATAACATTATCCGATTCGGGTTGATATGGGTTTACTCAATATTTTCACCTGAAAACCTTGGGCATAAATTTAGAGATCAATTACATACATGCACTTTTGGAGGCACAAAAACTTTATGCAGAAAAGGGAGATGTTTTCCGAAGACGCCAATAAACGGAAGACTGACAGATTAGTGCTAATCATAGGACGAACATTTTTATCGATGTATTGTATGCTTATTCACATCACACTCAATCATCACATTTTGAATAAAGTTCAGTTAAATATTGTATGATATGCCTAAAATTAATGATATTCTATCAAATAAATATTTTCTCAATTGATTATTATATTCTAAAGAACTTTGAAAATTTGGAATCTTTTGAGTTTGCTCATGTAATTTTAGATTGTTTTTATCATACATCCTAGAATAGTTTTCACATTGCACCGGAAAGCTAAAGATATTTAACATCTTTACATAAACGACTAAAGATTAACTCGAGCTATTTAATTTATAGTTCTTAATTTCTCATCATTTCTCTTTCTCGCTAGATTTTCTTCCTTAACTGTTTCTTGAGCTTTTCTCTTTTTCCTCTTTTTTCTTTCTCCTCTTTTTTCTCTTCCTTTTCTATTTCTATTTTTGTTTTTATTTTTCCCCTCACTCTGAACTCTTCCTCTCTCTCATTCACTGTCTCATTCTTTTTCGCTCTCTCTCTGCTCTCTTTTCTTTCTCCTCTCTTCCCCTTCCTTACTGTCTTGTCCCCCCTCTTTTCCATGCATATGTAGTTATAGCAAAGAGCTCCAAAACAATTAGTGTCCTTTAAATGCATTCGCTTTCTGTGACTCTCTGTATTACTCACCTATTCCGTCCCACTCTTTAGCCCCGTCCCACTCTTTAGCTTTAGTCCCAGTCTATTCTTCTAGATGTGGATCTCAATCAGTCGACGCTTCAGTTCTCTGGTCATCAATTTTTTATCTCTCTCCAGTATATTTCAGTATATTTCTCTCTCATTCCCTTTTCTCTCTCCCTACATTATGTCACTTCCTCTTTCTATCTCTTTTTCTCTTTCGCTCTGTTTTTTCTATCGCCCCTTGCCCCTTCCAGAAGACAAATGGTTGTAAATGACGCCTAATGTTCCGGGTGTCAGTCGTCTTCTGTTTTCCCTCTAAAGATCCATTAGCCAGACCAACTGAGCGTCATTAATGAGCGGTAGTGTCCAGCTAGCCAGGGTAACTGGGAGCAAAACACCAATTTGTCAATCAGGAAGAATGACAACCCCCCAACCGCTGGATATATCATAAAAAATTTTGAAAGAAATTTTTCTTCATAATTTTTTAAAATTCTAAATTCTCTAGTGAGAACTTAAGTAATGAGAATTGGATTTTGGGCAATTTTACTTAGGGGGGACCGCACTTCACTTGTGGGGTTGCTTTTGTTTTTAGTGTGTTCAAATAATATGAGAAATTTTCTCATGTGGTCTCGTTAGCCTAAGCCGTACGGCCTCGTTAACGTAACCTTTGCCTAAGTCTAAGCGAAAATGAACAGTGAATAATAGCTGAAAACAGCTAAGTCGATTTCCTCAACTAGACCGTATGAAAGATTGGATGAAAGAGATAAGGAAATTTTTTTTGCTAATTGTTCTATATGGCCTCGTTCTTAAGCCTTACGGCCTCGTTAGCATACAGTTTTACTTTAGCCTAAGCGAAAAAATCAGTGAAAGGGACCCCCAAGTGCCCCCCAACTGAAGTGCGTTCCCCCAAGTAACAAAGTGCCGGCTTTTGTAAGTCTAAAATTAATCCGATTGAATCTGCTTCTCAATCTCTTTAATGGAACTTCAAATTTCAATCTCTCTAATTAAAATTCTTTTCAATCTCTCTAATTGAAACTTGTCCAATCTCACTCAACCTACCCTTTCCATGTTGACCAGTGAGCGTTTCTTTTATGTATGTTTCATAGATTTTTCAAAGGCTCATTCCTACTCACCCTAATCACTTCTTTTCAACTAATAGAAATGCGAAAGTCCTAGTTGAAGACTCCCTGTCCGACTGCCTGCCTTATCCTTCGGGTGTTCCCCAAGGCAGCTGCTTAGGACCTCCATTATTTACTATCTTTATCGATGATATCATACATGTGATCCCAGACGATGTTAACTGTGTCTTATATGCCAATGAAATTTAATTATTCTCTGTAATCCCCTTCAATTATCCTCTTCATCATTATAAACCGCTAAAGATTATGTATCGGACTTTGCTAAAATGTGGTCTCTTTCTATTTCTGCTCCCAAATGTTTCGTGGCCATTACTAAAGCACGCCGTGCACACTGTGCTCGCTGTGCACGCACGCTGCACGCTGTATAATTACTAATGCACGCCGAGGCGCGGGAAAGAGTGTTTGACGCACTATATTGTTTCACACTATAATTAATTTCCTCCAAAAAATATGAATTTTTGTCCAATAATATCATGACATATCAAGCAGCATACGTGCGAAAGTTTAATAAACCATTGACGAAGTATATATTTTCGGTTTAGAATTAGTTTCAATGATTGAAAGATATCTAGTTTCAACTAACATAATTAAAAATGCAAAATAAAATTGATAACTTACTTTGCATATCAGAAAAAAAGAAACTAGCCTCTTTCCTATGCTTACAGGTAGAGAAAAAATTACGCAGGAATTTGTTATCAGGGGGGAGCGGGGGGAGTACGGCCTTGTTAGCATGACCTTTCCTTCAGCCCATTCCTAAAGAAGTTGTGAAAAAAACCTCGGCAATTAGTTACTTGGGGGCCGCACTTGAGGGGGGGGGGAGGGGGTCAGGTCACTTTTTACTGATTTTTTCGCTTAGGCCTAGGTAAAATTTACGCTAACGAGGCGGTACCAGGGTTTTTTTAGTTGGTCCGAAAATCCAACAGACGCCCGCCGGCCGCGGAAATTTTTGTATACAGGTACTTGCCTTTGTTGTATGGGCCTTAAATGTGCATTATCATGTGTGCGTGTGTAGCTCAGTGGAGAGAGCATTCGCCCGGAACGCGAAAGGTCACGGGTTCGGTTCCCGTCACACCACGCGATTTTTGCACAAGTTTCTGCGAACAATCCGCTCCTCTGCTCGGTATAAAAATACGTTGCTTGAGATCAACGAGGAGTAGGGAATACTCTAATTTACATGGGGGCCGAACCGGGATGAGAAGAGAGGATAAAAAAAAGAGAAAAAAGAAGAAAACCCGAGCATGAGCTAGTTCGCAGAAACAAAGGCGCCTAGACCTCTGACCCTAGACCTCGAGAGACCTCGGTGTTGAGAGGGGGGCATGTTGTATGGGCCTTAAATGTGCATTATCATGTGTGCGTGTGTAGCTCAGTGGGGAGAGCATTCGCCCGGAACGCGAAAGGTCATGGGTTCGGTTCCCGTCACACCACGCGATTTTTGCACAAGTTTCTGCGAACAATCCGCTCCTCTGCTCGGTATAAAAATCCGTTGCTTGAGATCAACGAGGAGTAGGGAATACTCTAATTTACACCTTACATCTGGATTTTTTTTCAAGTTTCAATTTTATGAGATGAAATGTTTAAAAAAATTCACATAAGGGTCCCCCTTACGAGTTAAAAGACAGAAGTCCGCCGAAGGTCTAAAACGGACGCCCGCCGACAAGCGACCGGAGATGAATAAATAACCCCTGGGCCGTACGGCTTAGACTACCGATACCGCATAAGAAAGTTTCTTATATTATTACCTTTTTTTGCAAATTCATTGACTACAATTTTCAAAAAAAAAGAGAAATGGTTTCATGAATACAGTAGTTTGAAAACACTAAAAACAAAAGCCCTCCTCAGGTAAAGTGCCCTACCCCCGCTAAATAAAGTTGTTCCAAAACCTCAAAAACGCCTAACACGATTTATCCCATTAAACTGGTTCTTCAAGTTATAATGTGACCAAATATTTCTCTTAAAAACGAAAGCTATCTACCTTCATTCAAAAACATGATCATCTCCAATTTCAAGGGAAGAATTTCCGACTTTAAAAAAGTAAAAGGCTCCTTCATCAATTCCTTCCAACCTGACACCCCAATCTCATTGACTGTACCATAACATATCAAGAGATCGGCAAGTGCAAGCCAATAGGAAACAGAAAAAGGTACAGACAACAGAAGATAGTGATAGGGGTTATTAAAATGAGTAAAATAACAAGCAGTAAAGCAGTAAAATTTTAAAATTCAGTAACCGTATTGATAAGAAGATTGCTGCGAGAATGAGGCCGTCTCTCTTTGGATGTGGTCTTCGCTTCTGCAAACAAAAAAAAAGTTTATCTACCTTCAGTTCTAAGCCTCAACGTGAGGGCACGAAGCTCGTCAATGAAAATGATATCTTACTCTCAAAAAATAATGATGGCCTATCAGCGTCAGGATAAATAAGAAACTTTATGCATAAACCTCTCGCAATACACAAGTATGGTACAATGGATAAAAAAAACTCAAACACAAATAATCACACGAATCGGTAGTTAAACACATTGTAACATGGAATTAGTAATAATGAACTCCTGAGGAAGTTTCAGGATGGAGGATGGCCTTCATTTCGGCGGGTAAAAAATTTGAAGAAAAAAAAACGGGTAAGAACATTTATAAAGGCCGAATATTAATAGGGCGACGTTTTAAATAAAGCGCATGAGCGGAGTTAAGAATTTTCCCGCGGCAATTAACAAAGTAAGGGCAATTAACAAAGTAAGGCAAGAAGAAGGCAAGAAGGAGGCAAGAAGACGGGAGGCATTTTTTTGTTTGTACCAACAAGCAACACACTCATAACACACTTTTACTTTTGTTGTTTGCGTCGCGGTCGCGTCGCGGCCGTCGGACTCGTTAGCTAAGCCGTTCGGCCTCGTTATCTAAGCCGTTTGGCCTCGTTAGCTAAGCCGTTCGGCCTCGTTAGCTAAGCCGTTCGGCCTCGTTAGCGTACACTTTTCCTAAGCCTAAGCGTTTTTTCATGTAAAAATATATGTCATTTATACTGAAAGTGTAGTCCGTAGTGTTAAAAAGTAAAAGTGTGTTATGAGTCTGTTGCTTGTTGGTACAAACAAAAAAATGCCTCCCGTCTTCTTGCCTTACTTCGGTAATTGCCCAAAGTAAGGCATGAGTAAGGCAAGCATGAGTAAGGCGTGAGGCCGTTTTGAGTGAGGCCGTTTTTTGTTTGTATCAACAAGCAACACACTCATAACACACTTTTACTTTTTAACACTACGGACTACACTTTCAGTATGAATGGCAGGTTTTACGTGTGAAAATTAGGTTTTAATTTCATTTTTTGTTGATAGAAAAACCTAATTTTCAAACTTAAAACCTGCCATTTATACTGAAAGTGTAGTCCGTAGTGTTAAAAAGTAAAAGTGTGTTATGAGTGTGTTGCTTGTTGGTACAAACAAAAAACGGCCTCACTCAAGGCGTCCTCATGCCTTACTCTTGCCTTACTTTGTTAATTGCCTTTTCCCGCGCCTCGGCGTGCATTAGTAATTATACAGCGTGCAGCGTGCGTGCACAGCGAACACAGCAAGCACAGTGTGCACAGCGTGCACACATGTTTCGTTATGCACTGTGGCCACGAATAACCCTTTGCCTTCTTACTCGATCAATGGAACCGTTCTACCACCACAGACAATTGTGAATGATCTAGACATAGCCAATATCACTTACCGCGCACGACTTGAGTTTCTAAAACTATCTTTCCTTGAGTATAGAAGAACTTCAAATTCTAAATTACACAATTCAAAGGCAGTGACGCCTGGTAGAAAAAGAACTATTGCTAATCTCTACTTGATTCTTAAATTTATTCACGGACAACCTGAATTAGACACAAGT
Source organism: Allodiplogaster pararmata (assembly GCA_964056735.1). Classification (NCBI taxonomy): domain Eukaryota; kingdom Metazoa; phylum Nematoda; class Chromadorea; order Rhabditida; family Diplogasteridae; genus Allodiplogaster; species Allodiplogaster pararmata. Next base: position 38,017,118 of record OZ057405.1, read on the forward strand.
TATCTTTTTAAGCTTCAACATAATTACTACAGCCAACGAATATCAAACTCTTAGTGTTGCTTGTTTGGTACAAATAACAAACGGCCTCACAGCTTCACGGCCTTTCGACTTCTTCCTTCGTCTTCCCTTTGGCCATTGCCTAAGGCTGCTCACTGTGTTTGTAAAATGCACCAATAATAAAACTCATAAAGTTGGCTCTTATTCCCGGCATTACCGAAAGGCGTGTGAGCGTGTTTGAAGAATGCACTACTCGCACCAAACACAAACTCAAAGTGTTCATGACTACACTTTCTGCTCAAACTACTAGACTAATTTTCATTTTCAAGTTAATTTTCATACCAAGATTCTTTAAAACAGCTTTCGAATGATTCGCTTCAATTCAATTTAGAACGATTATAGGCACTTTTCGCGTTTAGGCCCCCCTAGCAGAAGTTCCATGGGTCATACGTCTGACTTAATTAAATTTACAAAAAAAATTATTTTTACATTAAAAAAATATTTTTACATCAAACATATTTTTCAAAAAAACGCTTAGGCTTAGGAAAAAAAGTTTACGCTAACGAGCCGTACACAAGATCGTATAAGAAAATTTACATTAACAAAAAAACATTTTTTGAACGCACCGAAAAGAGACCCCCCAAGTGAAGCGGAGCCCCCCCATAAGTTAAATTGTGCCGTAAAAGTTTACGCTAACGAGGCCGTACGGCTTAGGCTAACGAGACCGTATCAACAACAAAAATGTCACTCTGCACTGTCTGGCGTCTAGTATCCCCATGAGTAGCCACAGCCATAAAGTGTTTATGATTACACTTTCTGCTCACAACTATTATACTGTGACTAATTTTCATTTTCAAGTTTTTTGCATGCCAAGATTCTTTCACTCAGCTTTCGAATGAATCACTGTAATGGAAATTGGCACTCAAAGTTTGTTGCCAACCTCTTTCTAAAAAAAACCTGAAACCAGTGATAAAGCACACCTGACGATTTATTTTACTCCTCCTGAAAAGTCTTCTTTCTAAAATTAGTCATCATATTCAGTCGTTCTATGTTGAATCAAAGCGATTCATTCGAAAGCTGTGTGAAAGAATCTTGGCATGAAAAAACTTTAGAAATTAGACTTGTCGAGGTGAGCTATGATTGATACCGAAAATTAGACTTGTCGAGGTGAGCTATGATTGATACCGAAAATTAGACTTGTCGAGGTGAGCTATGATTGATACCGAAAATTAGACTTGTCGAGGTGAGCTATGATTGATACCGAAAATTAGACTTGTCGAGGTGAGCTATGATTGATACCGAAAATTAGACTTGTCGAGGTGAGCTATGATTCTTGTCTTGGTTGTAAAACGTTTTTTACAGGTATCCAAAACAAGATTGATGATGGCTAAATCGCGAAAATGATATTTGTCACACCGTTGATTAAACGCTTGCGCCACGTCGCAGCGAAAGAAATTGGTTGGAAAGAAAGAGTGAAGAATAACATTTATTTATTGTTTCAGATCTATCCGCATGTCTCCTGAATACTGTGTTCCGAGATAGAAGATAGACGTGCATGCCAGCCTAAGAACGGATATATTCCCCTTGGTCTGTCTCGTCCTTCGAAAGGCTACCAGAACTCTTGATAGTTCAGACAATTTGAAGCTTTTCTCCCTCGTGAAGAAGTTCACAGTTTGAAAGGGATTCGGTCCATCAGAAGTCAGTGCATCATGTTAAAGTCGAAGGTCAGTTTTCGATTTGTGTTAAGGTCCGAAACTTGGTACTTTTTCGGTTCATCGGGCTTTTGCGTCGCGGTCGCGTCGCGGCCCTCGGCCTCGTTAGCTAAGCCGTTCGGCCTCGTTAGCGTAAACTTTTCCTAAGCCTAAGCGTTTTTTAATGTAAAAATAATTGCACTTTTTCCGTTAACCGGATACTCGCGTCGCGGTTCCCTTCGCGTTTCAAAAAAGTTTTTTACATAAAAAAACGCTTAGGCTTAGTAAAAGTTTACGATAACGAGGCCGTACGGCTTAGCTAACGAGGAATCCGCGACGCGAAGGGAACCGCGACGCGAGTATCCGGTTAACGGAAAAAGTACCAAAGTAATTTTAATTCCACGGTTCAATCCGGTTTAAGCGACGCGAAGGGGGCCGCGACGCAAAAGCCCGATGAACCGAAAAAGTGCCCGAAACTTTTAGTTGTTGATTATTTCCGTGAATTTTGGCCTTTTTTCATTTGGATTTCAACAAGTTGGAACTTCCAACAAGTAATTTTTTAATTAAATTTTTTTGGGCGGTTACTTGTAAACATAAATTTTTCCGGTCGCATTTAACCCCTGTTTGGAGTGTATTTCCATTTCATAGGTTATCTATAAATTAGAGCTCACGATTTTTCCCCTAAGTTTCTCCATTCTTATTCAGTGTTCAGAAATTCTCGCTTCAAAACATATTAGGTTTGATAATCCACTGTTAAATTATTGGTTGAAATAAATTACACAAAGGTCAGAAGACGGAGAGCCATGGGCTGTCTGATTGGATGTCACGGCTACCGTTAGAAGTGAGGCAGCGATCGATCACATTGCTCGCAATCCCAGGTATGCGACCATGCATTTAGGAATCTCCGAAAAGGCTGGAACTATAATTGACCCGAACAAGTTTTACTGAGAGATTTGAGATTTCACGTTAGATTCTTATTTTGACAAATAGAACCTCCGAAAAGGTCACAGAGAGTATCTGCCGAGCATAGACAGACCAGTGACCATATGAAGAAGTTGCACAGCTAAACCCCCGGCCAGTGAGCGAACAATACTCAGAACATCGTCGTTGAAAAAACCCTAAAATTTTATCCAAAATAGTAAAGCTGTGATTAGTTGTTTGATACGGTATCGTGATACGGTATCGATCCTAAGCCACATGGCCTCGTTAGAGTAAACTTTGCCTTAGGCAGGGGTATTTTAGTCTGCAAGAAAAAGGTACAGACGCCCGCCAGAAGCGGAAAAAAATTATTCACTCAAGGAATTTTTCACCCCTACGATAAAAAAAACAGAAACCTACAAAAAAAAATTTTGGGTTCTACACAAGGGTCCCCCTTTTGATTTGGAGAAAACAGAGGCCCGCCGACAGAAGGTCTGACATGACTAGTTAACTCATGACCTTAGCCCAAGAAGAGATTATAAGTAAGATATGTCTCAATTTTTCATTAGGTCGATCGCTAAAGTAGGTTTAAAGTTTTAGTTTTAATTTTACGAAACTAGTTGAAACTGAGTAATGGCTAATGAAACGTTATATTCTTGTAGAGGGATGAAGTTTTTTTCTCAATATTAGCTGTGAAAACTCTGATACATTCATTTGTGAGTGAGGAAGAGGGTCGGTAGCAGGCGTTAAATGAGACCGGTCTAAGACAATTGTAATAAGGGTCCGAAAAAGCAAAAAGAGTGAAGAAAAAGTAGAGGAAAAGTAAAATAGAACGGAAGGAGAAGAAAATGTAGATCATTTTCGGCGAGATGCGTGATCTTGGCTGGGACGGTAACAATTGAACCCCTGGTCGGTAGGTCGGTCGCCGCAGAAAAATTTTTTGCCATGTAGAATAAGAGTAAGAAGAACCTCGAGGGCCTTCGTAGATTCTCTTTGCTTTCAACTGTGTGATTATTATGTTGAGAGCATGAATACAGGTTTTTATCCGTGTCACAATAGAATAATTTCTTTCTTACAAACGAGAAAAGCAAAGATGTCAAAGCACAGACGGCTAGAGTGCAAACGGATAGAGTGCACGTGGTCAGGCTGGGACTATAGTTGACCCAAAGAAGTTTTATTGAGAGGTAAGAGGTTTCACGTTAGATTCTTAACTTGAGAAATTAAAAATATCCACAGAAGCTGGAAACAGAGGCCTGTCGACAGACAGTAGGACTTGACTCTTATGTGCGTCTGCTTTGCTCAAGCGTTGTGTATAACCTGGCGTTAAATGAGACCGGTCTTAAGCATGTTTGTACGCACCGAGCGAGTAGAAAAAGGAATGGGGAAAGGCAAAAAGAGTGAAAAGAGAAGTAGAGAAAAAGTGAAACAGAACGGAAGGAGAACAGAATGTAGATAATTCTCGGCGCGAACATGTATGCGCCAACATAGCTGGTCCGGTGACCATTCAACCCCTGTGTATGCCCGTATTCAACAATGTTCAAGATCAATGATTGTTTGGCTAAAAAAAATATGTGACATTTAAACTAGTAAAAAAGTTGCAAGTCATCTATCAAAACGGGAAACAGGTCTGGAGTTGTTAAATTGTGAGCGGTGAAGATGAAGACCAGAGGAAAGAGTAGGACGGTGAAGAGAAAGCGAGTCAATGAAGAATGACAGGTACAAGTCAGAGGTCAAAAAGTATTATGTCTTCTATTGCATTATCGTTGAGATTCAAGATACCACAGCTTATAATTTTTAAATTGGAGGCCTTTTGGACTTGAAATTTTTTTCGATTGAGGATCTCATGACTCATTTGCGACCTATGAGACGCTCTCAACCGAGCTTCCGGTAGCCAATGACGGGGGGAAACTCCTGCAAGGACTGGGCAAATTCCCTGGAGTTCGTCAATTTATAAGGCGATGGGCAGCCACACAAGTTCATTCTCACCATTCATTTTAAAATATGGGGCACCTGAAATCGTCAAAATAATAGGAAAAAGACCGCTCAATCAAGCTGGCTTCTAGTGTGATGAGAATCAAGCGTTTATTAAAAGAATGTAGGAGACCTATGAGAAAACTCGGTTAGGACGCTCGCTCGCACAAAAACCAATTTTCAACTAGATTTTAAATAGTGGTCCGCCATTTAAATAAACCAATCCGGGTTCTGTCCTTCTCAATTTCATAATTTAAACTTTGAACATTAATTTTTTTGTTGTCTTCAACTGTATTGCTTTTTTAGGCTAACAACATTCATAGCTGAACAAAAGTCACTTGCAATTGTAAAAAAAAGTGATTTTTAAAACGACCACTCTTCGAGCGAAGGAGTCCGAAAAATGAGAAGCGAGCTAGAGCTGGGGCCGTATGCAGGTACCATTTTTGGATAAAAGTGATAAAAAAATAGTGTGAAGTGTTCTAGGATAACACTGTTTTTCTTCATCTTTTCCCACCAAAATTGGTACGTGCATACGGCCCCTGAAGAGCAGAAAATGGAAAGCTTCTCACTCTTCTAGACTCCCTGCTCAGAGAACGGTATTTTATAATAATTCTCAACAGTGCTGGTGATCTATGGCAATATCACAGCATCTGGCGGCGAGTGAGCAGCTTCGGGCGGGGGTTCGCTACTTCGACCTGCGAGTTTCTCTGCCGCCTTTCGAGACGTCCACATGTAGAAGGGACTCGTTTCGACTCGTCCACGGTCTCTACGGGCAGCGTCTAACGCAGTTTCTATCCGAGATCGCTGCTTTCCTGACAAGTCACAAAGGAGAAGTCGTCCTTCTCGACATCAACCACACCTACGGATGCCAGAATATCAAGCACTTACTACTTGTTGAGTTAGTATTTCCATATGATTAACAGATATCATGTTGTTGTTGTTGTTGCCGGATGTAGCCGGCTTCGAAGAACGTCTGTGTACTTCGTTTCTTGTTCTTCTTCTTTTTTTTTTCTTTTTTTTTTTCTTATATCTTCAAGAACGCTGCGACATCCAGCGGCTTGGTCCAGAGGTCGATTGGAGACAGCGCGGTCGGGTGGCATGGGCAGTTGAAGAGATGCGCAACGTCGTGAGGTCCGGAAGAGCAATCGGGACACACGTCGGGGATGGATTCGTCAATGCGGTGGAGGTAGTTGTTGATGAATCTGCTGAATCCCGAGCGGAGCTGGCTGAGCGTGCATCTAGTCTTGCGGGGTAACTCCTTCTCTTCTTCCTGGATAAGGGGCGGAGGTCTGCCTCCCAGGATGACGGCACCCTTCAACGATTGGAGTTCGTTCGAGACCATCATCGAGTGTACGGTGTTTGCGACTGATTTCCCATTGTTCGGATCCTTTGACATCTGTTTCGCGGCTTCGACAGTCTTCTTGCAGCTCAACACGAGGTTGTTCTTCATTGCGCGAGGGGGCGCCGGGCAGTCGAGGAGGCCGTGGTGGATGTGTTCTGGGTCCAACGATCTCGCGAGGTACTGCGCGGCGAGCATGTTCAGATGGGATTTGGTGCGCATGACCTTTGATTCGCGATGAATATGGTCAGTGTCGGCCATTTGATGATTCCCTGTCACGACGCGGAGTCCGGAGTTCTGAGAACGTTGGATTTTGGCGTGAGCGGAGTCCGAGAGGAAGGTGGACCAGGCGGGTGCGGCGTAGTTGCAGATCGCTTGCGAGATGGCTTTGAACGTGAGGCGGAGGGTTTCTTTTTGGTTGCCCCAGGTGCTTCCGGCTAAGGCTTTCAGTACGTTATTGCGCTGCGACATCCGTCTCGCGATGTCTTTGGCATGATGGCTGAATGTGAACATCGAGTCGTACGTGACGCCGAGTAGCTTGGCCTGGTTGACGGTGGGGACGGGTGATCCGCAGATTGATATGTCCAGAGTAGACTTGAATTCACGACTGAACGGGGTGAAAAGCATGAGCTGGCTCTTGGTCGGGGAAATGATGAGTGACCGTTCTTTGAGGAAGGTTTCAATTTTCGTGATGGCCCTGCGTAGATTTTCGGAGGCGACGTTGATGTCGGGATCTGACGCCCAGATCGTGATGTCATCAGCATACGAGATGACGTTCGTGTGGGCATCGTCTGTGGGAAGATCGCGGAGGTAAAGGTTGAAAAGCGTGGGCGAGAGGGCGCTGCCTTGTGGGACTCCGTTTCTGAAGAGTCTGGAACTTGATACCGAGTCGCGGAAGCTTGTGCGTCCTGTTCTTCCTCTAAGGTAAGAGGCGAGCCATTTTTTAATGTAGTTCGGCGCGGTTGTTGTCTCAATGAGGTCGATGAGCTTGACGATGTCGATACTTTCGAATGCCTTGGACATATCAATTGCCATGAGGACCGTTCGACTAGCGGGACGTTTCTGGTTAAAACCGTCTGCGATGCTCTTCGAGAGAGTTACGAGGGCCGAGGTTGTAGAGCGTCTTGCCGTGAAGCCATGTTGGTGGTCTGCCGGGGGAATGTGCCTCTGTAGGGAGCCGAGTAATAGCCGTTCAATCACTTTGGCGACGGGCGAGAGTAGAGATATCGGACGGTAGCTGGAGCCTTCGGATGCTGGTTTGCCTGCTTTCAGGAGGGGTAGTATGATCGACGATTTCCATATCATGGGGATCCTGCCTGTGCGTAGGGAGCTGTTGATCAGGGAAGTCAGGGCGCTGATTCCTTTCGGACCTAAATGATGGAGAATTATAGGAGCGATGCCATCTGGACCAAGCGCGGTGGACTTCTTCGTGGATCTGATGGCGGCTGCTACGTCTGTGGTAGTGAAGTCCTCGAAGTCATCTGCGGACAGGCGGTGTATTTTCCTCATAGTCTTCCTGTTTTCCTTTGAAGTTGTATACTGGACTGGACAAGTGTAGGCTTTGTTGAAGCGGTTCGCGATATCGGAGGCGGTCGTGATCGTCTCATTTCTGAAGGATATGGCGCAGTTCGGCGGTGTTTTCACTAACAGATATCATAGAATATACTCCTGTTCGAGATTCGGAATTCGACCGCTCAAAATAATGAATCATCAAGCGAGAAACTAAAAGGCAGAAAGAAGTGAAAGATTTAGTATTAAGCAAAAGACCCATTCATTATCTCTTGATCTGTTTCGTTTCTCACTTTTCAACTTCTTCCGATCACTCGCTTCTCAGTATTGTGTTGAACCCCCCCCCCATTGTTGAACCCCCCATTCCCCCTCTTGATTCGCTTCATTTGCTCGAAAAGTGGTCTTCTCCATGTTTTTTGCGAGTGGAGGGTAACTATAGTTATTGAATTCAGGGAGTTGGTCTCATCATTCTTCACATCTCGACTGGTTCCTCCAACGCCGAACCTTTCCGAGATCAGCCTGCACCGACTACAGGAAGCCGGTCGTAATGTCATCCTGCGAGTGAAATGGCAACCAATGCATCCTTACATATGGCCAGAGCAGACACTCTACTCAGCTTGGCCTAACACTAATAAGGTGTTGGCAGAGATGATTCTTACCACCCACAAAAAGGACATGTAGATGAAGAGGACTAATTATGAGGGAACAACAGACTTAGGATTGTCAAATTGAGAATTTCATAAAAACAGTGAGTTCGTACCAAGATCTTCCTTTTATGAGGAAATATTTCACCAGCACTGCGGGTTAAAGAACATCTTGGTACTGACATCATATTTGATCTCTTGAAGACTCACCGGAGGGTAAATTTATGATGCATAGACTCACTCGTCTTCTAGACATGGTGTGAAATAAAACCATCCGAGATCGTCTGGGCATCGCCCCTATATCTGAAAAGCTTCGAGAGTCAAGGCTGAGATGGTACGGGCACGTGATAAGATCAAATCTCCATTCCGTTTCTCAATCGTCCTGGAACCTCAAAGTAGAGGGCAAAAGACCCAGAGGCAGACCCAAAACTAGGTGGCGAGACTGCATCGAAGTAGACATGAAGACGACCGGGCTGAAGCCTGATCGGGTGAAATGGCGTGGTGCAGTCTACAAAGCGGACCCTGCCCGGCGGCGGGATAAACGCTAGGAAGAAGAAGAAAATGAATGAATATTAGCACTTGAACACAGACTCGATGTGCTCTAAATACATTACCCAGCCAATTCCGTCACTCGAAAAACTAGTGGTCTACTCGGAAATTGGTATTTAGATATAGAAAACTAGTGGTCTACTCGGAAATTGGTATTTAGATATAGAAAACTCAGTGAGTCTTTTTTAAGAGCTATCAGCATTCAGTTCAAATTTTCTGTGTTTTCTCTGAGGAATCCGAAGATTTTTGAATATTGTTATAATGTTGAAAATACTTGCCTCACTCGCACAAGTGTGCACGTTTCCGACAGACGATGGGCTCACAGTAAGCTACCAAATTGATCAAACCAGTAAGCTACCAAATTGATCAAGCCAGTAAGCTACCAAATTGATCAAACCAGTAAGCTACCAAATTGATCAAACCAGTAAGCTACCAAATTGATCAAACCAGTAAGCTACCAATGCACGCAAACCTTTCAACTCGGATAATATCGACTGATTGCAAAACTTTGATAATATTGATTGATTGCAGACGGCGGCGGTTATATCTTTCTTGGAGTCAAAATGTTCTGAAAGAATCTCCCAAGGAAGCGCTCACCATACATTTTTCGTTGCGCAGGTCAGATAGGACCTCAGTTTCTCTTTCTTTTTCGTATTTTGAATCTTTGAGAAATAGGTCCTCTGACTACGTTTTTTTAACCTCAACCATTGTTTTTGTTTATCTTCTCTCTACCATCATCTTTCTGTCTTCATCATGGATTGTGGAGTTACTCCTTTCATGACGCAATTGCTTCATGAGCCTGCGTGACGAGAAAGAACGGTCATTGTGCCTTAGACATAGAAAGAAATCGCATGAGACAATATGTGCTCGGTTGGTGTATTGGTAACGCTCTACAAGCCCCGGTTAGGCGGCGGAGGTTCGGTCCCTGCCGAGTGCCATTTTTGCCCGTGCGATGGATTTCTTTCATTGATTGTTTTTGTTCTTAGTCTGAGCCTCAATTGACTCACTTCTTACTTCAGTCATATTGTCAACTTCCTTATTCAGACACTTCAATTACCATTCATAATATTCAGAAGCGACAAATATAAAAGTCACGCATTATCATATACCTTAGAATTCATTTCGGATATTCAAAAACATTACAGGGCATAGTTACGGCAGAGCGAAGTGACATCTTTTTTCATCCAATCTCATCCCTTAGAAACTTCACGCGACCGATGACCGATGTTAGTCCTATTTTCAAGAATTCCAGAGAACCGAATAGGTTTTTTTTTCTTCAAGTAAAAGAGGTCTTGAATTATTTATAAGGGTGAGAAAGAGAGCAAATATGTTATTGATAAGGGTGAGAAAGAGAGCAAATATGTTATTGATAAGGGTGAGAAAGAGATCAAATATGTTATTGATAAGGGTGAGAAAGAGAGCAAATATGTTATTGATAAGGGTGAGAAAGAGATCAAATATGTTATTGATAAGGGTGAGAAAGAGAGCAAATATGTTATTGATAAGGGTGAGAAAAAGAGCAAATATGTTATTGATAAGGGTGAGAAAGAGATCAAATATGTTATTGATAAGGGTGAGAAAGAGAGCAAATATGTTATTGATAAGGGTGAGAAAGAGATCAAATATGTTATTGATAAGGGTGAGAAGGAGAGCAAATATGTTATTGATAAGGGTGAGAAAGAGAGCAAATATGTTATTGATAAGGGTGAGAAAGAGAGCAAATATGTTATTGATAAGGGTGAGAAAGAGATCAAATATGTTATTGATAAGGGTGAGAAAGAGAGCAAATATGTTATTGATAAGGGTGAGAAAGAGAGCAAATATGTTATTGATAAGGGTGAGAAAGAGAGCAAATATGTTATTGATAAGGGTGAGAAAGAGAGCAAATATGTTATTGATAAGGGTGAGAAAGAGATCAAATATGTTATTGATAAGGGTGAGAAAGAGAGCAAATATGTTATTGATAAGGGTGAGAAAGAGATCAAATATGTTATTGATAAGGGTGAGAAAGAGAGCAAATATGTTATTGATAAGGGTGAGAAAGAGAGCAAATATGTTATTGATAAGGGTGAGAAAGAGAGCAAATATGTTATTGATAAGGGTGAGAAAGAGATCAAATATGTTATTGATAAGGGTGAGAAAGAGAGCAAATATGTTATTGATAAGGGTGAGAAAGAGATCAAATATGTTATTGATAAGGGTGAGAAAGAGAGCAAATATGTTATTGATAAGGGTGAGAAAGAGGTCAAATATGTTATTGATAAGGGTGAGAAAGAGAGCAAATATGTTAATTATAAGGGTGAGAAAGAGATCAAATATGTTATTGATAAGGGTGAGAAAGAGAGCAAATATGTTATTGATAAGGGTGAGAAAGAGATCAAATATGTTATTGATAAGGGTGAGAAAGAGAGCAAATATGTTATTGATAAGGGTGAGAAAGAGATCAAATATGTTATTGATAAGGGTGAGAAAGAGAGCAAATATGTTATTGATAAGGGTGAGAAAGAGATCAAATATGTTATTGATAAGGGTGAGAAAGAGAGCAAATATGTTATTGATAAGGGTGAGAAAGAGATCAAATATGTTATTGATAAGGGTGAGAAAGAGAGCAAATATGTTATTGATAAGGGTGAGAAAGAGATCAAATATGTTATTGATAAGGGTGAGAAAGAGAGCAAATATGTTATTGATAAGGGTGAGAAAGAGAGCAAATTTGTTATTGATAAGGGTGAGAAAGAGAGCAAATATGTTATTGATAAGGGTGAGAAAGAGATCAAATATGTTATTGATAAGGGTGAGAAAGAGAGCAAATATGTTATTGATAAGGGTGAGAAAGAGATCAAATATGTTATTGATAAGGATGAGAAAGAGAGCAAATATGTTATTGATAAGGGTGAGAAAGAGATCAAATATGTTATTGATAAGGGTGAGAAAGAGAGCAAATATGTTATTGATAAGGGTGAGAAAGAGATCAAATATGTTATTGATAAGGGTGAGAAAGAGAGCAAATATGTTATTGATAAGGGTGAGAAAGAGATCAAATATGTTATTGATAAGGGTGAGAAAGAGAGCAAATATGTTATTGATAAGGGTGAGAAAGAGATCAAATATGTTATTGATAAGGGTGAGAAAGAGAGCAAATATGTTATTGATAAGGGTGAGAAAGAGATCAAATATGTTATTGATAAGGGTGAGAAAGAGAGCAAATATGTTATTGATAAGGGTGAGAAAGAGATCAAATATGTTATTGATAAGGGTGAGAAAGAGAGAAAATATGTTATTGATAAGGGTGAGAAAGAGAGCAAATATGTTATTGATAAGGGTGAGAAAGAGAGCAAATATGTTATTGATAAGGGTGAGAAAGAGATCAAATATGTTATTGATAAGGGTGAGAAAGAGAGCAAATATGTTATTGATAAGGGTGAGAAAGAGATCAAATATGTTATTGATAAGGGTGAGAAAGAGAGCAAATATGTTATTGATAAGGGTGAGAAAGAGATCAAATATGTTATTGATAAGGGTGAGAAAGAGAGCAAATATGTTATTGATAAGGGTGAGAAAGAGATCAAATATGTTATTGATAAGGGTGAGAAAGAGAGCAAATATGTTATTGATAAGGGTGAGAAAGAGAGCAAATATGTTATTGATAAGGGTGAGAAAGAGAGCAAATACGTTATTGATAAGGGTGAGAAAGAGAGCAAATATGTTATTGATAAGGGTGAGAAAGAGATCAAATATGTTATTGATAAGGGTGAGAAAGAGAGCAAATATGTTATTGATAAGGGTGAGAAAGAGATCAAATATGTTATTGATAAGGGTGAGAAAGAGAGCAAATATGTTATTGATAAGGGTGAGAAAGAGAGCAAATATGTTATTGATAAGGGTGAGAAAGAGATCAAATATGTTATTGATAAGGGTGAGAAAGAGAGCAAATATGTTATTGATAAGGGTGAGAAAGAGATCAAATATGTTATTGATAAGGGTGAGAAAGAGAGCAAATATGTTATTGATAAGGGTGAGAAAGAGAGCAAATATGTTATTGATAAGGGTGAGAAAGAGAGCAAATATGTTATTGATAAGGGTGAGAAAGAGATTAAATATGTTATTGATAAGGGTGAGAAAGAGAGCAAATATGTTATTGATAAGGGTGAGAAAGAGAGCAAATATGTTATTGATAAGGGTGAGAAAGAGATCAAATATGTTATTGATAAGGGTGAGAAAGAGAGCAAATATGTTATTGATAAGGGTGAGAAAGAGATCAAATATGTTATTGATAAGGGTGAGAAAGAGAGCAAATATGTTATTGATAAGGGTGAGAAAGAGAGCAAATATGTTATTGATAAGGGTGAGAAAGAGAGCAAATATGTTATTGATAAGGGTGAGAAAGAGAGCAAATATGTTCAATATGCTTTTAGTACGACTATTTTGAACCGCGGAAACTTGAGCTTTGGGATTAAAACAGACACGCGCTGGTGGCGAACGAAGTTAGCTTTTAGAGCAATTCATTTTTTGATAGGAGTCACGCTTATGATGAGGAAGGAGATGCCTGCCGGCGGTCAGATTAGTTAGGACCAGAAGTTTTATAATCCGTCCGGGCACAGTGGCGCGCTGGATTAGAAACGTGGCTAAACAGAGACTAGCTGTTGCCTGAATATAATATGTGAATACTTCATCTATAAGGTGAAGGTCTACTATTAAATTGGAAATAGAGGCCCGCATAAGTTTGAGTCAGAGGACCTTCGAAACTTCAGGGCTTGGGGGTATGAATTCATCTCCAAGGACGACTCGGTCAGAGTTGTCTCTTATATAGTGTGTCTTGGCAGAGGGAAGAGAAAATTGCATGTTGCTGTAACAAACCAGGTTTTGATCAGATTAGAATGCCTTTTTTACGCAGAGCGATAAACTTATAGGTAACTTTTTCGATAGTAAACAGTGGAGATGGAGAGACCACTGATTCAGAAGTGGAAGATGAATAAAAAATTTGTAGTAGAGAAGAGACTTTTAAACCAGAGATGTGCGGAAAAAAATTTCGAGCCGTTTTTTTTGAGAAAAAACTCGAAAATTTGGAAGAAAACTAAATAAAAGTGAGTTTCTCCTTGAAACCAACCTTCTAAACTGTTATTCTGGAGCAAAAGGGGTTGTTTTCATACTTTTTGTTGGCGAGCCTCTGCTTCTCCTTTTACAAGTCTTTGTTTTCTTAAAACCATAAGGGGGACCCTTATGTCTAAAAAGTTTTTCTCTTAAAAAATTTTTCATCCTAGAATCTAGAGTCATCATATGTTTTTTAGACTAACAAAAAATGAGAAAACAGTTATTAGAGCATAATAATAAATAATAATAAGAGCATAGAGTTCAAAAAAGTGATACTCACCAATGCTGCCTTTTTTCTATGAGGGTGAATATTTGAACAAGTTCGAAAATTAAAGACGCCAATTACACGTCGACCTATTTCAATTAAAGGTATACCTAATTTAGTGACACGTCTAACTTTTTTGAAAAAAAAGACGTCTACTTATTTATTTAAAAAACACATCTATCTGAATCAGTGACACGTCTACCTATCTTAACTAAACCATTATATTTCAACTTATTTTTTAAAAAATCCTATTCTAGTCTACCTATTTTATCTGAACCATTTAAATAGTATCTAAACCATTCTGCTCCACACTAAACAATGAAATTTATTGCTAGAAAAATTAGAGCTTTACGAAAAACATTTTCTGAAAAAATGTCGACTTGTCGAAAAAAGTTTTGTTTGTTGAAAAATTCTAAAACGAAAACAAAACCATCCCTGGTTGAAACGAAGGTTTCAGGGGCTTGAGGAATGTGAAGCGATCATCCAAGTTATAAATAAACATGGAAGTTCAACTCCAGATGTGTCTGGTTGTAGCTGCTGATAGCCTGGCTGGAAGGAAGATGCGCGGCGCGCGAAGGCCTCAACATCGTCTTGGCCGACTTTGTCGACGAGGAATTCAGTCGGACGGTGATACGAATGAACTTGTAGCGGTGATACGTTCGCCTTCCAATAAAAGCACTCGAAATTGTCTTTCTTCAATTTTTTACTCCTCAGAAGAGATTTTCTGAGTTACTCCACACATTCTCAGCAATTATATTATTCACAAATATTTTCGCCCCGCGGTCAAATAAAGAGCAAACCTGTTAGAGAAAAAAACAATAGCTGCTTTTTGGTGCATGACAGAAGCGCAGGGGGTCACGCTTATGTCTCCGGCGCTTCTGTAATACACCCGTCGCTTTCTGGTCACACTAGACCATTTACCGGTGTTTACAAAGCTGTCGGTTTACCATCTTTGATGAGAGAAAGTCGCAATAAAGGTTGGAATTAGTTGTATCAAAATAGTGAATGTACGGTGGTATCACCAACAAATAGAGTTCGCCATAGAACAGAGCGAGACAATGCCACGGGGTTTTGAGCGGTCCGTATGGTTCCATTACTTTTCGCATCACGACATTTCGTACCCGGATTTCGTAATATTTTCTCCCAATCTCTATTCATGTGGCTGGTCGTTGTTTACGGTCTCGTACTAAGCCGTGCGGCCTCGTTAGCGTAATCTTCACCTGAGCCTAAACACAAATTCCAATAAAAAAATTAATGAAGTTTTTTCGATTGTGGAATTTAGGGTGTGAGCTGTCATGGTGCGAAATGTGATACCGGTCCGTATATCCTGAATATAATGTAGTAAATACCCTGATTGCAATGTCTTTCTCGATGAAATTGTTGTTGCTGGCAGCATCGGGCGTCGTTGACGATCGTCATGGTATTCGATATCTCACTCGTCATGGTATTCGATATCTCACTCGTCATGGTATTCGATATCTCACTCGTCATGGTATTCGATATCTCACTCGTCATGGTATTCGATATCTCACTCGTCATGGTATTCGATATCTCACTCGTCATGGTATTCGATATCTCACTCGTCATGGTATTCGATATCTCACTCGTCATGGTATTCGATATCTCACTCGTCATGGTATTCGATATCTCACTCGTCATGGTATTCGATATCTCACTCGTCATGGTATTCGATATCTCAGATCGTCATGGTATTCGATATCTCAGATCGTCATGGTATTCGATATCTCAGATCGTCATGGTATTCGATATCTCAGATCGTCATGGTATTCGATATCTCACTCGTCATGTTATTCGATATCTCACTCGTCATGGTATTCGATATCTCACTCGTCATGGTATTCGATATCTCACTCGTCATGGTATTCGATATCTCACTCGTCATGGTATTCGATATCTCACTCGTCATGGTATTCGATATCTCAGATCGTCATGGTATTCGATATCTCACTCGTCATGGTATTCGATATCTCACTCGTCATGGTATTCGATATCTCACTCGTCATGGTATTCGATATCTCAGATCGTCATGGTATTCGATATCTCACTCGTCATGGTATTCGATATCTCACTCGTCATGGTATTCGATATCTCAGATCGTCATGGTATTCGATATCTCACTCGTCATGGTATTCGATATCTCACTCGTCATGGTATTCGATATCTCAGATCGTCATGGTATTCGATATCTCACTCGTCATGGTATTCGATATCTCACTCGTCATGGTATTCGATATCTCAGATCGTCATGGTATTCGATATCTCACTCGTCATGGTATTCGATATCTCACTCGTCATGGTATTCGATATCTCACTCGTCATGGTATTCGATATCTCACTCGTCATGGTATTCGATATCTCACTCGTCATGGTATTCGATATCTCAGATCGTCATGGTATTCGATATCTCACTCACTCACTTTTTTCTCTTCTCGTTTTTACGGACAAAAGAATCGATGCTTTCTCGAACATTTTGTTATAAGTGTCCATTGAATCGGTAAAATAATTTGTTTTCAACTTTGCAATAATGCTTGAGGAACACTTCAGAAAGTTCGGTAATTTTTTCCAGATTTTTTAAATTTTGTGCACCCTAAAGTTTCGATGCGTTTTGTGTGGGTGATATTTATAATAAACATGATATGGAACCGATTTCTGATCGTATGTCATTTCAAATAGTGTCGTATTCAGAATGCATGTAACTTTTAAGGAATAATTTATCCTTTGACGATGACTAAATACGTAAGTTATAACGAAAGTCGATTCCATGTTCAAAACACTGCGCTAAAAATTTCCCTTCCTGATAAGTGCCTGGTTCCCAGATAACATGTATATGAATATATCTCAAAATAATCCAGTCGGGTGAATGATTAGCTTCGAATGCCAACAACTTGAAGGAATGCAACCATGAGCTTACTGTTCAGGCCGTAATCAGGATTCGCTAATCTGCTTCTGTTCCCTCTATAAATTCTCCCTCCTAGATTCAGTGTGGTAAATTTTGCAAGGCTTGGCCAATTGAAGAGTTTTACCGCATGATTCCTTGTTCATGGTAGCCTTAAACGAAACTTTTCTTACCCGAATAAGAATAACTGTGAAGGTTCTGGATGCATATTAACCACAATATGTCATATTCAACTCCGAAATTGCACAAAGTACCGTAATTCCTCAATTTCGGTTCCGTCAGTCGCAACTGACGGAACAGAAATTGAGAAGAGGAAAGAAACCCGAGTAAAAAAGCGAAGACGGAATTACTCAAATTTTAAAAGCTCTAAGAAAGCCTTAATGAAAATGTATTATTACTTTTCTTATTAGACACTTCAGGTAGAAAAAACAACGATAACGGATAAGAAGAGAGATTCAATAAAAGTCCATACCATTGCCTTTGAAGATGAAAAAAAAAACAACATTTCAATCGAATGACAACTTATTGATAACAAGACAAAAAGAAATATGTCTTTATGTATACCCCAACGAAATAGGATAATCAACATTTTGAGCCCGACATTTTGTACCCACGATCGAATCGGCAAAATAACTTCTGAGAAATTTTTTATGCGGTTTCGTTACTGAGCACCGTTAGCGTAATCTTGTGCGAAAAAAAATGTCGCGGGTACAAAGTGTCGTGAGACGAAAGAAGTCACAAATCTTTCTCACTCTCACATCACTCCATGAGGAGGGTCTTCTCCAAACTTCTTCCGGTAAGCTTCCATCTTCAGCGGCCACAGCTCGTGATGCGTAATGTACTCGTCGCACGCGTAGCACCAAACGGAAAGATCTGAGCAGGAGAGCGCGATCGGGTGCATGTCGGACACCGCGTGTGCAGCCGCGCATCCGTTCACGCCGCGTGCGCAGTGAAGCTTAAAGGGATGCTGATAATGTAAGGAAACTGAAGTACGACAGTTTGGATGTCCTATCGAAGCCTCTTGATTCATATATAGAGTACCATAGCTTAAATGTTTAAAAATAAGAATAGTAATCGGGAAAAGCGACCGCTTCTTGAGCGAAGGACGGTTTATGATAAGGAGAAGCGACCTGGAGGTTGAGGAAATAAAAGAGAGAGTATGAGCAATAAAAGAGGTCAAGATTCTGATAAATCGATCAAATTTACTACCAGGAATCTAAGTGTAAAAAGTCACGAAAACTCTCCCGCCAACAGATAAAACTAAATAAAAAGCTTGTTATACCCCTTCTATACTATAAGTCAACTGGAACTTTCTTTACCAGAATGCGTAGAACCTAGCCCACTGCTTACCAAGAGAACCTTCTTTACCAGAATGCGTAGAACCTAGCCCACTGCTTACCAAGAGAACCTTCTTTACCAGAATGCGTAGAACCTAGCCCACTGCTTACCAAGAAACGTCTGGGTGATAGAATAGTGATATTCTCACCGCATAGCAGCATAGACAGCACCAGTTCTCAGTGGGATCACCGCATGTCGGACACGGACCCTCCATTTGCATTCCTTCTGCCGGGATAGGACGAATCTCAAAATACCATTCGCTTTTCCAATTTACTTACATTAGGTGCACAAGAAAGTTCATAGCGTTTTTGTTTTCAACAAAAAATTTGTTCTAACTTCAAAACCCCAAGTGTTTATTCAATCAATAATACATCATTCTCAGAGACTTTCTGTTAGCTAATAAACAAACCATGGATGCCTTCATGTTAGAAGTCGGATGGTCAAAAGTTGAAGTAGTGCTCGACCCAGGTTTTGACCTTCTCTTCAATCTCAGGAAGTTTTCGTTGTCAGCTAACTTTACATTGATCCGGATAGAGGGTTATCCGATAGAGTCAAGTTAAACGAATATTCTGAATGAGACTTGATTTCGTAGCCCAGCTCTAAAAACTTCTTCACAGTTTTATATGCGATCTGTTGCTGGGCCTTCTCATGCAGAAAGAGAAGGAAGCGAACTTGAATTGCCTAACCGTCCTGAGCGAATATTGATTGCCTCGTTCACTCGAACGAGTTTGTTTCAGTAGACATCGGTGGTGGTGTTACAAGGCCACGCGAGTTCCACTTACTTGAAAGCGAGACCTTAATTGGGGAAATCCTGCATTGAGCGTCGGCTCTGGCTGCTCCTTTTTGTCTTCCACTCAACATCAGCATCGTTCACCCATTCATCATTCTCAGCGACAAAATGGTCCAGCCGATTCCCTTTGCTTTAAAAAAAAGTTGTGCAGCAGCGCTATGCGTTGATTTCTGGTTACTAGACTATTTTTGAAAAAAATTGAATTGCAAGCTTACCATCTTGCCCAGAGGATCAAAGTCATTATTGATGGTTGTGTTAGAGACATTGAAGTGCTCCGCCTTTTCTTAGGTTGTGAGCTTCGGATTTATTTCAACAAGCTGCTGGAGATCAGAGAGATTGAGCTCGACTGGACGTCGAGGACGGTCGTTGTCATCAAACGATTATCTTACTCTTTGAAACGTCTGAACCCAACTCTGCGGTCGCTATCACAGATACTATCCTCATCGAACACCTAAAATAGCTTACGATGTCCCGCAGCTGCTGTGTCGCCGAGCTTGGAGCAGAAGAAAGGAAATACTTTAATTATGAACACTTCATCGCAGCGTATCTCTGCCATTCTGAAGCCACTGACAAGCTGACGCAAATTAGAAGAAAACTTGAGGGAGCCGTCCTTCATATACTTAGTTGAGAATATTCTAAAAATTGTTTAAGAAAGTTTTAATGTGGATACATTTGATACGAACTTTCTTGCGCACCATATACTTGCTTCGCTGTGAAGTGGCTAGTATTACTATAAGCGCGAGATAGATTTCTAACTTTGCTCGCCTATTGAATCAGTTTTTTATGAGTATCTCACTAAGCGTCTGGGCACCTCTTGCTCAGGCACCCTGACGCTTGTTTGAACACGCGTCAACGCTCCTATTCATCTAACTTACGTGGTACAAATTGATTGTCCTATTTTCTCCGCTTAATAACTGTTTATTACGTGACATACGTACATATGTACATCACATGGGCCTCATCGAGTTTTTAGACAGAAGAAAGAAGGAGCGGGAGCCAGGGAAGCTGGTCGAAATCTCTTCATTGTAGGCATTCCTTGATGTCAAGAGACAAATCCATGAGATTTATGAAGTTTTTCTCTCGGGCATTGTAGTGAATATTGGGAGAAGGGTTGAAGTCTAGAGACACGATGAAGAAGCGACCATGTCGCAGCGAGTAAAAGGGAAGAAAGCAATTAAGTAATGCAGTCGAAAACAGAATACAAAAATTATATATTGCAAACTAACGGCCTCGAGTTTTGTATTTCATAAAGCAGGTCGGAAAAGTAAAACAACATTTCGCATCACGACATTTCATACCCGAATTTTGCAATCAACCAATTGCCATTTTCTCTTAGTAATCTGTGGTTAGGCGTAGTTCTGTTCACACGAACGAGGCCGTACGGCTTAGTACAAAACCGTATATACAAAAAGCCACACAGCTTTCAGAAAAAAATATTGTGAAATTTCAAGTGCGATTTGTCGTGGTGCGAAATCTCCTGGAACCGGTCAGAAACTTCACGTTGAGTACTGCTAGCCTGGGACGGCTAGACAGTTAAGAAAGTATATACTCGCTCTAATCAATGAACCTATAAAACGGCTATTACTAAACCACGCCCCTCACGCCCGTTCATTAATAAACCACGCCACTGCGCGGGAAACTTCTTAACTTCGCCCCATGCGCTTTTTCAAGTTTTTTCTGCTTAGGCTTAGGCAAAAGTCTACGCTAACGAGGCCGTACGGCTTATGCTAGCGAGACCGTATCAAAAAATATACATTATAGTGCGCCAAACACTCTTTCTTTCCCGCGCAGTGGCGTGGATTAGTAATGAACGGGCGTGAAAGGCGTGGGGGGTGTTAGGGGCGTGGTTTAGTAATGGCCATAAAAACCGTGGTGGAAACATTGCTAATGTTTTGCGGTAGTGCTGTTCACGCATAAAGCATATCTATCGTGATTTCACGAGCCGCGATGCAGACTGAAGAAGCCTAGACCCACAGCCAAGGGCGCCTGACTGACCCCATCGCTGATATGGGGGCAGTCCTCCCTGGGCACTACGGCAAAGGGTCCCTCTTGCTCCGGCGCCGCAGCCAACGATTCATTTTCGGCCATCTGCTTATAGAAATCTAAGACATAGTTCCGGGTGAATTTTACTTCCGCCCCCAGACGGGAGACAAGGTATTTGAAAAAATTCTATTGTACTTTAGCCCTCCTATTCAGTTAAAACTATTTATTATGTGACATTGCCCCGAAAATATGCTGGGTTCTTTTATGCTTTGGTTGACGGATTGTTTTTCTTCTTGATTTCTTTAGACATATGCTAGAAGTAAAAAAGTTGATAGAATTTCAGAAGACAGGGAGCTAAAACGCCACGATTTTTTACTGGAGAAGTGGCGCTGTTGGGAGAGATAAGCGATATTCAAAAGGTCCGCAGGTCAACTTAACCTCCCCCCCTTAGACTCATTTTGGATGGTGTTTAACTAAAGTTGAATATTTCACTTAAGGATTACCTCATTACTGCCCTTCATTTTTGTGGGCTATTCTGATGTTTTACTATAGAATGAGCAGCTTTTGTATCACGTGAGGGAAATAAAGGTGAGGGAGGCTCAAATTAAAGTTTTCTGTATAACACCCTATCAGAGAAAATTATATGTTTAAACAAGTTCCTTGATTTTTTTCAAAACTTTAAGCTCCTTCACTTGAATAGCCCGTTCTTATAATTGAGTTATTCAGTAGTACTTCAGCGATGAATCGATTGTTAGACTCCGTGAATTCTTCATGATTTTCAGGTAAACACTCGTTTGTTCAAAAAATTTAACTTTAAATTCTCTTTCAATAAATCAACTTTCTTCGTGTTACAACGCGTCACAACTTATTGTATGATCGGAAAGGAAACTTTATCGGAATGAAATACAGAATTCATATTAATATTGTTGTTATCACATTATTAAAAGAATATTAACATTTTAAAAGAAACTTCGGTAAAAGTCTTTGAATGATTATATACAGGCAAAGCGTTGGCAGTATTCATCATCGATAATCCGCGGATTATCGATGAGGAATGTTTGAAAAAATTATCTGTGCATGTAACTTTTTAGATCTTCCTAAATAAATCAATCTCAAATAATGAGGCTTTACAGAAAAGTAACACCAAAAATGCAGCATTCGAAATCGATTAGTCAAATAAAGTCATAATTAAAGTATAAACTTGAAATCTGTTCTGATAGAATTTATAATTCATAAAAATTAGAAAAAACCACCACTGACCGACCACTGGCTAATAATAATACACGCATGCTAGATTCCTATAGGGATTCTTCATGGAAATGGAGAATAACTTATTAAATATTTCAAAAAGCCTCTAGGCTCCGAATCCCTCAAGTAGAGCGAACTCCTTCTCGTTAATCTTAAAAGCGTTCCGCATTGCGTGCCATCCTTCATCTGAGACTCTGAAACCACTTCTTTCAAATCAGTACCAATAACTCGAAAACCAAACAAAACACTCATTCGAATACATTCGTATGATATCTTCATCTATAAATCTTCATCCATCTTCCATCTCTCTTCTGTCTAAATCGTGAACTCTGGAGTTACGCTCCATTCATGACGCAATCGCTTGATAAGCATGCGTGACTAAGAGAACAAGGCATATGAGCCTTTCATATAACACTATCGCACGGAATAGCAATGTGTCCCCGTGGTGTAATGATAACACGCGCTCCCGGTTTGAGTTCGAGATGTTCTGGGTTCGATCCCGCCCGGCGGACCAACTTTTTTCTGTGCGATAGTTCAATAATTTATTCATCTATACTTTTTTTATAAGACAATTGAAGAGATTTTTCAGTCTTTCATAGAAAAATTAATTGAGAATTGTGAACATGACAATTAAACGCTAAACCTTCCCCGATCTCCTTCGCAGACGTTTTGTGAAAGTTTTCCCGCCCTTAAACTTTGAATTATCGCACTCAATCCATCGCTTAACACAGATGTGTTGTAACCTGCAGAATAAAATTATTCAACCGTTCTTAATCTAAATTTTTGAATTACGTGAGAATTACGATCCCAAACGCAATAAAAAAAAAGCTATTTCATTCGGCATTATTTTTTTTTCATTCCTGCTGAAAAAGAGAGGAAGTCAAAGAGAGAGAAAGGGAGGAAGTCGAAGAGAGAGAAAGAGAGCGAGAGAAGAGAGAGAAAGAGAGCGAGAGAAGAGAGAGAAAAAGAAAGGAAAGAGAGAAGGAGAGCGAGAGAAGAGAGAGCGAGAGAAAGAGAGCTAGAGAAGAGAGTGAAAGAGAGCTAGAGAAGAGAGAAAGAGAGTGAAAGAAGAGAGAGAAAGAGAGCGAGAGAAGAGAGAGAGAAAGAGAGCGAGAGAAGAGAGAGAAAGCGAGCTAGAGAAGAGAGAGAAAGAGAGCGAGAGAAGAGAGAGAAAGAGAGCGAGAGAAGAGAGAGAAAGAGAGCGAGAGAAGAGAGAAAAAGAGTGCGAGAGAAGAGAGAGAAAGAGAGGGTGAGAAGAGAGAGAAAGAGAGCGAGAAAAGAGAGAAAGAGGGAGAGAAGAGAGCGAGAGAAGAGAGAGAAAGAGAGGGAGAGAAGAGAGAGAAAGAGAGCGAGAAAAGAGAGAGAAAGAGAGGGAGAGAAGAGAGAGAGAGCGAGAGAAGAGAGAGAAAGACAGGGAGAGAGAAAGAGAGCGAGAGAAGAGAGAGAAAGAGAGCGAGAGAAGAGAGAAAAGGAGAGGGAGAGAAGAGAGAGAAAGAGAGCGAGAAAAGAGAGAGAAAGAGAGGGAGAGAAGAGAGAGAAAGAGAGCGAGAGAAGAAAGAGAAAGAGAGCGAGAGAAGAGATATAATTAAGCATATATTAGAGCAACACCAAAAAGATAATAGAAGAGAAAAGACTTCTACTTCGAAAACTTTTTTCCTTCATCGAAACTCACGCCTTAGAATCAATAACAATGACGAAAGCTTCGACTGAAAAATCTACAGAAATTCCTTTTTGTTTACCTTAGTTTGATATACATATACCTTCGATGTTCTCTTTACCTCACTCCCTTTTTATTATTCTAGGCTACTGCTGGAATAAGCGATCGTTTTGAACTTTTCACCTGTGCGGTTGACCCATATTCTATAATATATCGGCTAGGGTTTAAATGTGACCGGTCTAAGGGACGCAAAATGGAAAAGAGACGGACAATGCTAAAAATAAAATTAAAGAATATTAGAGAAGTGAAAAAGAGCGAAAAATGAAAAGAAAAAGTAGATCACTTTCTGCGTCGAGATTAATTCTCCAAAATAGTTAATCCGGTTAGTATTCGACCATCACATGAGGGCCCGACCTCCTTCTAGGACGGCGACGATTGGTGCGACAGCTTGCAGTTGTGAGGTGTAGAGAGCGAAGGTGGAAGGGCTCACCAAGTAGCCGCCCAGGGGATCTCCCGAAAGAGCATCCATACCAGCTGATAGCAGCAACAGCGACGGATTGAATGAGTACACCACAGGCAGAACGATCTGCAGCCTCCTTTGAGTCATTGACATAGGAGAGTTGCCTCAACATCACCACTCGACCCCTATGCAATAAAGAGTTTCATATGGCGGTTCAACTTTTTCAGTGCTGTTGTTAGCTCCCCCAGTGCTTCTTCTTTACGTGAAAAAAGGTGAGTAAATAGAAAGGAAATGGAGGAGATATGCACCTAATAAATGATCTAGGGTGGAAATCTTTTAATTATCCTAATTTACAAATGCAACTGTTAATAAAACTAAGATGGTTCACTGCTCTACCCCTGTTTTTTGTTAACCTTGAAGAGCACTGCTCGGTATTCCGCGTCGCCCATTAATCGAACACTGCTCTACCCTTAAAGAGCACTGCTCGGTATTCCGCGTCACCCATTAATCGACCACTGCTCTACCCCTGTTTGTTGTTAACCTTGAAGAGCACTGCTCGGTATTCCGCGTCACCCATTAATCGACCACTGCTCCTACCCCTGTTTGTTGTTAACATTGAAGAGCACTGCTCGGTATTCCGCGTCGCCCATTAATCGACCACTGCTCTACCCTTGAAGAGCACTGCTCGGTATTCCGCATCACCCATTAATCGACCACTGCTCTACCCCTGTTTTTGGTTAACCTTGAAGAGCACTGCTCGGTATTCCGCGTCGCCCATTAATTGAACACTGCTCTACCCTTGAAGAGCACTGCTCGGTATTCCGCATCACCCATTAATCGACCACTGCTCTACCCCTGTTTTTTGTTAACCTTGAAGAGCACTGCTCGGTATTCCGCGTCGCCCATTAATCGAACACTGCTCTACCCTTAAAGAGCACTGCTCGGTATCCCGCGTCACCCATTAATCGACCACTGCTCTACCCCTGTTTGTTGTTAACCTTGAAGAGCACTGCTCGGTATTCCGCGTCACCCATTAATCGACCACTGCTCTACCCTTGAAGAGCACTGCTCGGTATTCCGCATCACCCATTAATCGACCACTGCTCTACCCCTGTTTTTTGTTAACCTTGAAGAGCACTGCTCGGTATTCCGCGTCGCCCATTAATCGAACACTGCTCTACCCTTGAAGAGCACTGCTCGGTTTTCCGCGTCACCCATAAATCGACCACTGCTCTACCCCTGTTTGTTGTTAACCTTGAAGAGCACTGCTCGGTATTCCGCGTCGCCCATTAATCGACCACTGCTCTACCCTTGAAGAGCACTGCTCGGTATTCCACGTCACTCATTAATCGACCACTGCTCTACCTCTGTTTTTTGTTAACCTTGAAGAGCACTGCTCGGTATTCCGCGTCGCCCATTAATCGAACACTGCTCTACCCTTGAAGAGCACTGCTCGGTATTCCGCGTCGCCCATTAATCGAACACTGCTCTACCCTTGAAGAGCACTGCTCGGTTTTCCGCGTCACCCATTAATCGACCACTGCTCTACCCCTGTTTGTTGTTAACCTTGAAGAGCACTGCTCGGTATTCCGCGTCGCCCATTAATCGACCACTGCTCTACCCTTGAAGAGCACTGCTCGGTATTCCACGTCACTCATTAATCGACCACTGCTCTACCCCTGTTTGTTGTTAAACTTGAAGAGCACTGCTCGGTATTCCGCGTCACCCATTAATCGACCACTGCTCTACCCCTGTTTGTTGTTAACCTTGAAGAGCACTGCTCGGTATTCCGCGTCACCCATTAATCGACCACTGCTCTACCCTTTAAGAGCACTGCTCGGTATTCCGCATCACCCATTAATCGACCACTGCTCTACCCCTGTTTTTTGTTAACCTTGAAGAGCACTGCTCGGTATTCCGCGTCGCCCATTAATTGAACACTGCTCTACCCTTGAAGAGCACTGCTCGGTATTCCGCGTCACCCATTAATCGACCACTGCTCTACCCCTGTTTTTTGTTAACCTTGAAGAGCACTGCTCGGTATTCCGCGTCGCCCATTAATCGAACACTGCTCTACCCTTAAAGAGCACTGCTCGGTATTCCGCGTCACACATTAATCGACAACTGCTCTACCCCGGTTTGTTGTTAACCTTGAAGAGCACTGCTCGGTATTCCGCGTCACCCATTAATCGACCACTGCTCTACCCTTGAAGAGCACTGCTCGGTATTCCGCATCACCCATTAATCGACTACTGCTCTACCCCTGTTTTTTGTTAACCTTGAAGAGCACTGCTCGGTATTCCGCGTCGCCCATTAATCGAACAATGCTCTACCCTTGAAGAGCACTGCTCGGTTTTCCGCGTCACCCATTAATCGACCACTGCTCTACCCCTGTTTGTTGTTAACCTTGAAGAGCACTGCTCGGTATTCCGCGTCGCCCATTAATCGACCACTGCTCTACCCTTGAAGAGCACTGCTCGGTATTCCACGTCACTCATTAATCGACCACTGCTCTACCCCTGTTTTTTGTTAACCTTGAAGAGCACTGCTCGGTATTCCGCGTCGCCCATTAATCGAACACTGCTCTACCCTTGAAGAGCACTGCTCGGTATTCCGCGTCGCCCATTAATCGAACACTGCTCTACCCTTGAAGAGCACTGCTCGGTTTTCCGCGTCACCCATTAATCGACCACTGCTCTACCCCTGTTTGTTGTTAACCTTGAAGAGCACTGCTCGGTATTCCGCGTCGCCCATTAATCGACCACTGCTCTACCCTTGAAGAGCACTGCTCGGTATTCCACGTCACTCATTAATCGACCACTGCTCTACCCCTGTTTGTTGTTGAACTTGAAGAGCACTGCTCGGTATTCCGCGTCACCCATTAATCGACCACTGCTCTACCCCTGTTTGTTGTTAACCTTGAACAGCACTGCCTGGTATTCCGCGTCGCTCATTAATAGAACACTGCTCTACCCCTGTTTTTAGTTAACCTTGAAGAGCACTGCTCGGTATTCCGCGTCGCCCATTAATCGAACACTGCTCTACCCCTGTTTGTTGTTAAACTTGAAGAGCACTGCTCGGTATTCCGCGTCGCCCATTAATCGAACACTGCTCTACCCTTGAAGAGCACTGCTCGGTATTCCGCGTCACCCATTAATCGACCACTGCTCTACCCCTGTTTGTTGTTAACCTTGAAGAGCACTGCTCGGTATTCCGCGTCACCCATTAATCGACCACTGCTCTACCCCTGTTTGTTGTTAAACTTGAAGAGCACTGCTCGGTATTCCGCGTCGCCCATTAATCGAACACTGTTCTACCCTTGAAGAGCACTGCTCGGTATTCCGCGTCACCCATTAATCGACCACTGCTCTACCCCTGTTTGTTGTTAAACTTGAAGAGCACTGCTCGGTATTCCGCGTCACCCATTAATCGACCACTGCTCTACCCCTGTTTGTTGTTAACCTTGAACAGCACTGCCTGGTATTCCGCGTCGCTCATTAATCGAACACTGATCTACCCTTGAAGAGCACTGCTCGGTATTTCGCGTCACCCATTAATCGACCACTGCTCTACCCCTGTTTGTTGTTAACCTTGAAGAGCACTGCTCGGTATTCCGCGTCGCCCATTAATCGAACACTGCTCTACCCTTGAAGAGCACTGCTCGGTATTTCGCGTCACCCATTGATCGACCACTGCTCTACCCCTGTTTGTTGTTAACCTTGAAGAGCACTGCTCGGTATTCCGCGTTGCCCATTAATCGAACACTGCTCTACCCTTGAGAAGAGCACTGCTCGGTATTCCGCGTCAACCATTAATCGACCACTGCTCTACCCCTGTTTTTTGTTAACCTTGAAGAGCACTGCTCGGTATTCCGCGTCGCCCATTAATCGAACACTGCTCTACCCTTGAAGAGCACTGCTCGGTATTCCGCGTCGCCCATTAATCGAACACTGCTCTACCCTTGAAGAGCACTGCTCGGTATTCCGCGTCACCCATTAATCGACCACTGCTCTACCCCTGTTTGTTGTTAACCTTGAAGAGCACTGCTCGGTATTCCGCGTCGCCCATTAATCGAACACTGCTCTACCCTTGAGAAGAGCACTGCTCGGTATTCCGCGTCAACCATTAATCGACCACTGCTCTACCCGTTTTTTGTTAACCTTGAAGAGCACTGCTCGGTATTCCGCGTCGCCCATTAATCGAACACTGCTCTACCCTTGAAGAGCACTGCTCGGTATTCCGCGTCGCCCATTAATCGAACACTGCTCTACCCTTGAAGAGCACTGCTCGGTATTCCGCGTCGCCCATTAATCGAACACTGCTCTACCCTTGAAGAGCACTGCTCGGTATTCCGCGTCGCCCATTAATCGAACACTGCTCTACCCTTGAAGAGCACTGCTCGGTATTCCGCGTCACCCATTAATCGAACACTGCTCTACCCCTGTTTGTTGTTAACCTTGAAGAGCACTGCTCGGTATTCCACGTCACTCATTAATCGACCACTGCTCTACCCCTGTTTGTTGTTGAACTTGAAGAGCACTGCTCGGTATTCCGCGTCACCCATTAATCGACCACTGCTCTACCCCTGTTTGTTGTTAACCTTGAACAGCACTGCCTGGTATTCCGCGTCGCTCATTAATAGAACACTGCTCTACCCCTGTTTTTAGTTAACCTTGAAGAGCACAGCTCGGTATTCCGCGTCGCCCATTAATCGAACACTGCTCTACCCCTGTTTGTTGTTAAACTTGAAGAGCACTGCTCGGTATTCCGCGTCGCCCATTAATCGAACACTGCTCTACCCTTGAAGAGCACTGCTCGGTATTCCGCGTCACCCATTAATCGACCACTGCTCTACCCCTGTTTGTTGTTAACCTTGAAGAGCACTGCTCGGTATTCCGCGTCACCCATTAATCGACCACTGCTCTACCCCTGTTTGTTGTTAAACTTGAAGAGCACTGCTCGGTATTCCGCGTCGCCCATTAATCGAACACTGTTCTACCCTTGAAGAGCACTGCTCGGTATTCCGCGTCACCCATTAATCGACCACTGCTCTACCCCTGTTTGTTGTTAAACTTGAAGAGCACTGCTCGGTATTCCGCGTCACCCATTAATCGACCACTGCTCTACCCCTGTTTGTTGTTAACCTTGAACAGCACTGCCTGGTATTCCGCGTCGCTCATTAATCGAACACTGATCTACCCTTGAAGAGCACTGCTCGGTATTTCGCGTCACCCATTAATCGACCACTGCTCTACCCCTGTTTGTTGTTAACCTTGAAGAGCACTGCTCGGTATTCCGCGTCGCCCATTAATCGAACACTGCTCTACCCTTGAAGAGCACTGCTCGGTATTTCGCGTCACCCATTGATCGACCACTGCTCTACCCCTGTTTGTTGTTAACCTTGAAGAGCACTGCTCGGTATTCCGCGTTGCCCATTAATCGAACACTGCTCTACCCTTGAGAAGAGCACTGCTCGGTATTCCGCGTCAACCATTAATCGACCACTGCTCTACCCCTGTTTTTTGTTAACCTTGAAGAGCACTGCTCGGTATTCCGCGTCGCCCATTAATCGAACACTGCTCTACCCTTGAAGAGCACTGCTCGGTATTCCGCGTCGCCCATTAATCGAACACTGCTCTACCCTTGAAGAGCACTGCTCGGTATTCCGCGTCACCCATTAATCGACCACTGCTCTACCCCTGTTTGTTGTTAACCTTGAAGAGCACTGCTCGGTATTCCGCGTCGCCCATTAATCGAACACTGCTCTACCCTTGAGAAGAGCACTGCTCGGTATTCCGCGTCAACCATTAATCGACCACTGCTCTACCCGTTTTTTGTTAACCTTGAAGAGCACTGCTCGGTATTCCGCGTCGCCCATTAATCGAACACTGCTCTACCCTTGAAGAGCACTGCTCGGTATTCCGCGTCGCCCATTAATCGAACACTGCTCTACCCTTGAAGAGCACTGCTCGGTATTCCGCGTCGCCCATTAATCGAACACTGCTCTACCCTTGAAGAGCACTGCTCGGTATTCCGCGTCGCCCATTAATCGAACACTGCTCTACCCTTGAAGAGCACTGCTCGGTATTCCGCGTCACCCATTAATCGAACACTGCTCTACCCCTGTTTGTTGTTAACCTTGAAGAGAACTGCTCGGTATTCCGCGTCGCCCATTAATCGAACACTGCTCTACCCTTGAAGAGCACTGCTCGGTATTCCGCGTCACCCATTAATCGACCACTGCTCTACCCCTGTTTGTTGTTAACCTTGAAGAGCACTGCTCGGTATTCCGCGTCGCCCATTAATCGAACACTGCTCTACCCTTGAGAAGAGCACTGCTCGGTATTCCGCGTCAACCATTAATCGACCACTGCTCTACCCCTGTTTTTTGTTAACCTTGAAGAGCACTGCTCGGTATTCCGCGTCGCCCATTAATCGAACACTGCTCTACCCTTGAAGAGCACTGCTCGGTATTCCGCGTCGCCCATTAATCGAACACTGCTCTACCCTTGAAGAGCACTGCTCGGTATTCCGCGTCGCCCATTAATCGACCACTGCTCTACCCCTGTTTGTTGTTGAACTTGAAGAGCACTGCTCGGTATTCCGCGTCACCCATTAATCGACCACTGCTCTACCCCTGTTTGTTGTTAACCTTGAACAGCACTGCCTGGTATTCCGCGTCGCTCATTAATAGAACACTGCTCTACCCCTGTTTTTAGTTAACCTTGAAGAGCACTGCTCGGTATTCCGCGTCGCCCATTAATCGAACACTGCTCTACCCCTGTTTGTTGTTAAACTTGAAGAGCACTGCTCGGTATTCCGCGTCGCCCATTAATCGAACACTGCTCTACCCTTGAAGAGCACTGCTCGGTATTCCGCGTCACCCATTAATCGACCACTGCTCTACCCCTGTTTGTTGTTAACCTTGAAGAGCACTGCTCGGTATTCCGCGTCACCCATTAATCGACCACTGCTCTACCCCTGTTTGTTGTTAAACTTGAAGAGCACTGCTCGGTATTCCGCGTCGCCCATTAATCGAACACTGTTCTACCCTTGAAGAGCACTGCTCGGTATTCCGCGTCACCCATTAATCGACCACTGCTCTACCCCTGTTTTTTGTTAACCTTGAAGAGCACTGCTCGGTATTCCGCGTCGCCCATTAATCGAACACTGCTCTACCCTTGAAGAGCACTGCTCGGTATTCCGCGTCGCCCATTAATCGAACACTGCTCTACCCTTGAAGAGCACTGCTCGGTATTCCGCGTCGCTCATTAATCGACCACTGCTCTACCCCTGTTTGTTGTTGAACTTGAAGAGCACTGCTCGGTATTCCGCGTCACCCATTAATCGACCACTGCTCTACCCCTGTTTGTTGTTAACCTTGAACAGCACTGCCTGGTATTCCGCGTCGCTCATTAATAGAACACTGCTCTACCCCTGTTTTTAGTTAACCTTGAAGAGCACTGCTCGGTATTCCGCGTCGCCCATTAATCGAACACTGCTCTACCCCTGTTTGTTGTTAAACTTGAAGAGCACTGCTCGGTATTCCGCGTCGCCCATTAATCGAACACTGCTCTACCCTTGAAGAGCACTGCTCGGTATTCCGCGTCACCCATTAATCGACCACTGCTCTACCCCTGTTTGTTGTTAACATTGAAGAGCACTGCTCGGTATTCCGCGTCACCCATTAATCGACCACTGCTCTACCCCTGTTTGTTGTTAAACTTGAAGAGCACTGCTCGGTATTCCGCGTCGCCCATTAATCGAACACTGTTCTACCCTTGAAGAGCACTGCTCGGTATTCCGCGTCACCCATTAATCGACCACTGCTCTACCCCTGTTTGTTGTTAAACTTGAAGAGCACTGCTCGGTATTCCGCGTCACCCATTAATCGACCACTGCTCTACCCCTGTTTGTTGTTAACCTTGAACAGCACTGCCTGGTATTCCGCGTCGCTCATTAATCGAACACTGATCTACCCTTGAAGAGCACTGCTCGGTATTTCGCGTCACCCATTAATCGACCACTGCTCTACCCCTGTTTGTTGTTAACCTTGAAGAGCACTGCTCGGTATTCCGCGTCGCCCATTAATCGAACACTGCTCTACCCTTGAAGAGCACTGCTCGGTATTTCGCGTCACCCATTGATCGACCACTGCTCTACCCCTGTTTGTTGTTAACCTTGAAGAGCACTGCTCGGTATTCCGCGTCGCCCATTAATCGAACACTGCTCTACCCTTGAGAAGAGCACTGCTCGGTATTCCGCGTCAACCATTAATCGACCACTGCTCTACCCCTGTTTTTTGTTAACCTTGAAGAGCACTGCTCGGTATTCCGCGTCGCCCATTAATCGAACACTGCTCTACCCTTGAAGAGCACTGCTCGGTATTCCGCGTCGCCCATTAATCGAACACTGCTCTACCCTTGAAGAGCACTGCTCGGTATTCCGCGTCACCCATTAATCGACCACTGCTCTACCCCTGTTTGTTGTTAACCTTGAAGAGCACTGCTCGGTATTCCGCGTCGCCCATTAATCGAACACTGCTCTACCCTTGAGAAGAGCACTGCTCGGTATTCCGCGTCAACCATTAATCGACCACTGCTCTACCCGTTTTTTGTTAACCTTGAAGAGCACTGCTCGGTATTCCGCGTCGCCCATTAATCGAACACTGCTCTACCCTTGAAGAGCACTGCTCGGTATTCCGCGTCGCCCATTAATCGAACACTGCTCTACCCTTGAAGAGCACTGCTCGGTATTCCGCGTCGCCCATTAATCGAACACTGCTCTACCCTTGAAGAGCACTGCTCGGTATTCCGCGTCGCCCATTAATCGAACACTGCTCTACCCTTGAAGAGCACTGCTCGGTATTCCGCGTCACCCATTAATCGAACACTGCTCTACCCCTGTTTGTTGTTAACCTTGAAGAGAACTGCTCGGTATTCCGCGTCGCCCATTAATCGAACACTGCTCTACCCTTGAAGAGCACTGCTCGGTATTCCGCGTCACCCATTAATCGACCACTGCTCTACCCCTGTTTGTTGTTAACCTTGAAGAGCACTGCTCGGTATTCCGCGTCGCCCATTAATCGAACACTGCTCTACCCTTGAGAAGAGCACTGCTCGGTATTCCGCGTCAACCATTAATCGACCACTGCTCTACCCCTGTTTTTTGTTAACCTTGAAGAGCACTGCTCGGTATTCCGCGTCGCCCATTAATCGAACACTGCTCTACCCTTGAAGAGCACTGCTCGGTATTCCGCGTCGCCCATTAATCGAACACTGCTCTACCCTTGAAGAGCACTGCTCGGTATTCCGCGTCGCCCATTAATCGAACACTGCTCTACCCCTGTTTGTTGTTAACCTTGAAGAGCACTGCTCGGTATTCCGTGTCGCCCATCAATCGACCACTGAATGGAATGAGCACCTGAAATAACTGATTTCAGCAGAAGAAATTAGCGTATGAACTGTCAAAATAGAGAGGGCGACTTGGGGTTTGGAATCACAATTCTTTCAGTTAAATTACATATTACACTCTAACACTTGACAGTGGACACTCAATACAAAAAGTTCTAGACTGAAGAAGATGTTTATATACAATACAACCTATATATAATATCATCTGTGGAATACCAAGTTTTTACAAAAACCTTGCTTTCAAGTAGCCTTTTGCCACCAATACAGGCTTTTAGATCAAATTGGCTCAAAATACCAAAAGATCAGGAGCTGGTCTCAGGGGAGGTACCGAAACGAGCCGTATTCTTTCTGAGGGAGACTTTTAAATGTAGTTTTTTTCAGAATGACACGACCAACTGACATGTCGACCAGCATGGCTGTGGCTGACCGCATTTGGATAGAATGTTTCCTCATCCGAGCGATGAATGCTCACGTACAATATCCCGTCATCTTCGTTTTCTGAAACCAGTAGAACAGGCTCTAAAAGCTGTTCATTCATGGAATTGGAAGCTAAATTCAATACATAGTACAGAACGGCTCATTAATAGACCACAAATCTGTAAGTTCTCAGTAAAAAAGTTTAATAGGCAAGGACGCCTGGTTGAGACGACAAATTTTCAAACTTTTACATATTGAATACTTGCTGTGAGCAACCAAGAAATCGCGATTAGCCGGAAAGAGCTTCCCGTGAATGGGTAACCAAGAAACCAAACAACTAGAATTGAAGACAATACAGCGCTGTGCACAAAACGATTGGGCTCAGTAAACTTGATTCCGTTTTCCTAACGAGATATGATTTCGACCCTGCAAAAACCAACGGACTTCTCAAGCAATCCAAAGTCCCATTTCCCAGATGAATATCGATGTCCAATATCAGCACTCTCGCTATATTCAGATGCTCACGAGCGAACTGCAGCATAAAACCATTCAACGATTGTGGGGAAAATCGTTCCCAGTTCATTATGATCAGCTTTACTTCCGAACATCACGAACCATAAGGTTTGTGTGAAAAGTTAATGAAAAAACCGATAACGATTTCGTGAATGAAGCTACATAAGTAGGAGAATGGAAAAAATGATTGTCGATTTTTAAGATTGAACTTTTTTGACCAAATGTTCCATATCGAGTCTTCGACAAAAGGTTTTTGAAAGGGTTTTGCTCGAGAATTAATACGGAAAATATAGGTGTGCGGAAAATGAACAGTCCTAACTCAACTGCCTTACCTGAATGAAACTGCCTTACGTTTTTCTGCCTTACGTTTTTCTAATGAAGTGGCGAGGTTACAAACGTAAAAAAACGTACGAAATTCGAGCATGTTCATGAATCTCACCATCGCAGCCACAGCAACATTATTCAGGAAACAAAATCCACTAGGCCGATCTCGATGGGCATGATGACCTGGAGGCCGAACGATTGCGATCGCGGCGGAATTCCTCCTAGCCGTGCCGTCTTTTCCACTGCACACCTTCTCAACGCACTGCCAGAAAACTTGCTTCATGGTTATCGGGGTCAGAGGTAGTCTTCGCTCCAACGGTACTTGTTACTGTTCGATTGTAAGTACTTTTCCGTTGCAAAGAGCTTTTTTCCTAGTTACGCAATGCTAGCTTATACGTTCCTAACGGACAAGTGAATTTACTTTCATCCCGCTGCCGGGAACCTGAGTTTTTTTTTTCGAGGCTTGGAACGCAAAAGAGTTTGCCAAACTTAAAAGGACGTTTGTCGTACTCAAAAGGTTCCTTGACAATTCAACCGAAGGAGTTCTACAGTGGTTCACTCAGAAATTCCAATCAACACGACCCTGAGCAAACCAAAACCACAACAAGTCTCTGTTCATATTGGTAATCATGAGCTCCTCTCTCAATAAAGGTATAACACGCTTTACCTTTATATTTCTTCCATAAGTCATCATAATGTTGACCTGTCTGCGGCTTTCATCGTTTTCCTCAACTCTTCTCTGCCGCGTCATTTTATCTTGCTTTCACTTCATCCGCAGACCAACATGCTTTACTTGGCGTACCTTTTTCCTCTATCTCCCCCTTTCTCTCTCTCTCTCTCTCTTTCTCTTGCTCTCTCTTCCTCCTTCCGCTCAATCTTTCCGTTGACTGTTTGAGCATACATATTTGCTCTTCGCTCCCCCTCCTTTGCTCAACGCTTTGCGTTGTTGCTTTCTCTCTCCCGTGTTCCGACATAACCTTTCGTTACGCTCCCTCCATGTATTAATAATCCTCTGTGTGTTATGGCCTTTTTGACTTGTTCAATGTTGTTTTTCAAAAACGTAGCTCCTCTTTCTATTCAGTCTTCTGTCCTTTTTCGACCATTTATGCTTCATTCAATATCCGTTTTCCGTTTGCGTCTCAATTTTTAGAGCTTTCTAGTTTCTGCGTTGTCATTGCGCAAAATGCTTCTCACTTTTAATAAGGAGAAGCGCTTGATGTACAATTACACGTATGTCTCTTTTCTCCGGAATATTTAATGTTTTTAACTTACGCAGTACTTTTCTCTATACACCGTCTTGATGTAACGATGGATGCATCTACATTGCTTCTTAAAGAAGCACTGCTGCTAATTTTTCTTACTGTGACTCTAAATTTCTCCGCACTTTAAAGCTTATGTAAAATTGGTTTTGTAGTAGATTTTTTTTTAAATTCTAGAGCTTATTTCAACTCCCGCTTCAGAACAGCTCTTTAATTTTGAAAATCACCCTTAGAGACGTTACAAATCAGCAATTTTTCTTATCGAATGAGCGGATTTAGTCATCAAATGGTGTCATGACTCATTGCCGTATTGAATACGTAGAGCAAGAGCAGGCATTACGTTTTTGGAGAGAAAAACCTACTTGAAGTTTCTATTCAGCTCATTGTGCGTTATACGTTAATACCAGGCTTTGCTTTCGGAAGCCGGTCACATCAGACAAGTCCGTAAAAAAGCGTGGCTCTTATTACCTGATGGGCATACTAGATTCCAGGCAGTAGAGGGTGGTTTTTTTTTATACGGTCTCGTTAGCCTAAGCCCTACGACCTCGTTGGCGTAAACTTTCACAAAGCCTAAGCGTTTTTTATTGTAAAAAAAACTTTTCATGTAAAAATTATTTTTTGATGTAAAAAAAATTCACCGGAGTCTCTGATGCTCAAAATGATCACCTATGAAGAAATTTTTCGAAACGGTAGCGTTTGAAGCCATTTTTTAAAATCTAGTATTTTAATGTCTGCAAGACAAGACGGAGGGTATGCCCATCAGGGAATAAGAGCCCAAAGCGTATTACGATTAGAAGAAACCGACCGGTCAAATACGAAAAGAGCTGCATTTTGACATAGAAGAGTCGCATTTTGAAGCGTCAGCTGATTTCTTAAACAATGATAATCCTTTATTGCAACTGCGGTCGTTGGGAAAAATGCGTTCCATACGAATTAAGAAGAACATTATTTGGAAATTAGGTAATCCGGAAAATTTCGTAGCACGTTCTAAGAATTTTCTTTTGGATGTCGAACATGCCCTGCTGAATCCCAATCTGTGGAGAAACGGAATTCTTCACTTCCGTTTTTTTGTATTTGTCCACCAAATATTGAGGCAACAGATCATTACTGAGAGCATCTCTTAATTTGTCGAAAATGGCTTCTTTATATCCCCTATATTTCGAAGTATAATGATTCTTAAAGCGACAATAGGGAGTGTTATGTGAATGATGTGCTTTTGGTGCCAGAAGATGAACTCTTGATCGAAATGTCTCAAGTAGTAGAAGTTATAAGACGGTCAAATTTTTTTCTGTATACAGCCAGATTCGTTGGGGGGGGGGGGGGCAGGACCAGTCTTGAGATTAGAACTCGGAAGGATCCGTTCATAAAATTGGTTTTTTTAAGCACGATTTTACCGCGTTTTTGTGCGATCACCTGGGCTTCGCTTTAGACTCGCTCAAAATGTTCTCTTCAAGTCTGCCGACCACATGTGTTTGTCATGTGCAGCCAATGATGTACATATCCGTTTCTTGCCTCATCTTACATAAAGCGTTCCCTTCTGCCGTTCCTATGCATTGAAAATGGCGGGGCATCGCAATAGTGCAGGGGAGCCTTGAAAGGCTGCTCTAATAAAATTGTACAGCTACTTCAGAAATTATCCCTGTTTACTTCTAACTTCTGTATTCTAGCTTCTTCTCTCTAATGCTTCTTAAGTTGTCTACTAACTGTTGTTTTTTTAAACCGTGAATTAGTGTTTTTAAAACCGGGAACTGGTATTCTTGAAACTTTGTC
Source organism: Allodiplogaster pararmata (assembly GCA_964056735.1). NCBI lineage: Eukaryota > Metazoa > Nematoda > Chromadorea > Rhabditida > Diplogasteridae > Allodiplogaster > Allodiplogaster pararmata. Next base: position 38,055,181 of record OZ057405.1, read on the forward strand.
TTGTATCAAAACCGCTTTCAACATAAAAACACATGTTAACATTGAGGAGGATACTTCAATCGATTACCTTTTCTGCGTGACTCAAAGCTGTTCGCCACAGTTTCACTTGTAGATGTTGTAGATCATTATTTGCTGATATAGTGTCATAGTCATGCTATGGCCACGAGTTCATAGTCTCTTCTTCTCTAGATTTTATGTTGTTTATTCACATTTAGATTTTTTGCTATGGCAAGACGTCAGATAGAGAGATACATTAGCAAAAAAGAGAGTAGAGAAGTATGTACTTCTAGTAAAAGGAACATACAGAGAAATAGAGTAAGAGAGATAAAGAGAGACAAACATAGAGAAAGGGGGAATTAAATAGTAATCCCCTCTCGCACACCCCCCGGAGGCTTTCTTTCCTCTCTCACGCTCCCTCCTTCCGCTGCCTTCGGTGCGTCCAATCATTCGCACAACTCAATGCATACACTTATACTCTTTGCACTTCTTATACCGCATCCCCTACTAAGTTTTAAACTTATTCATCTTTCAAACTTCAGTCGGGAAGTAAAGCGCAGGTTTTTGAAAGAGTGAAGCAGAAAGAAAAAGATAAGAGAGAGAGAGAAAAGGAGAGAGCGAGAGGCAATTGGAACCAGCCCGTCAGTCGAATAGGGTTGTCGGCAAGAATGTAGAATGCCAACGAAAGAATTGAGCAGCCTATGAGAATGTATGACCGGACACGGTTTTCCCTTTGACATTGTGCGCGACTGAGCGTTTGGAAACTTTGCAATGGCGTCAGTTAGCCAAGTTGAAATCCGCCCCCCCCCCTTCAGTCGATTTTAATAAAAGTTTTAGCATTTCATTTTAATAATCATTTTACAAACGTTCTAGCGCTTAAGATATTATGTTTTCGAGGGTTTATCATTTAGAAGCTATTTTTGCTTTCACTTGTTCCATTAAATCAGTACGACGAGGGCCTCATTTCTATGTCGGAGAAAGCACTCGAGGTTTTCATCGAACGACTAGATGTTGTAAACAAACTGGTTTGGGTGATGATGCTTTGAGCTGTCTATGAAAAAGCATTTTTATTGTTTGAAAAATAAGATATTAAAAAATAAAATAAAATCTATCCGAACTTGCCACGAGTAAATGATGCGTCTTTAACAGATAATGATACAACGCCAACTGAAACATTCCATTATCTCCCCTTGTTCTCACCCCTGCGACGATCAAAAATAATATGAAAATGGTTATATCTCTGTGTTTCTATACTTTAAAAAGTGGTATGTATACATGTATTAATAGACAAGAAAATATTCACATGAATTAAAATTCAATTAAGTGCTTGGAATATATAATTAAACAAGTTATGCAGTTCATAATGTACATTTCTTTCAGTAAACCTTAGCTCTTCATTTCGTTCTTTCAGTAAACCTTAGCTCTTCATTTCGTTCTTTCAGTAAACCTTAGCTCTTCATTTCGTTCTTTCAGTAAACCTTAGCTCTTCATTTCGTTCTTTCAGTAAACCTTAGCTCTTCATTTCGTTCTTTCAGTAAACCTTAGCTCTTCATTTCGTTCTTTCAGTAAACCTTAGCTCTTCATTTCGTTCTTTCAGTAAACCTTAGCTCTTCATTTCGTTCTTTCAGTAAACCTTAGCTCTTCATTTCGTTCTTTCAGTAAACCTTAGCTCTTCATTTCGTTCTTTCAGTAAACCTTAGCTCTTCATTTCGTTCTTTCAGTAAACCTTAGCTCTTCATTTCGTTCTTTCAGTAAACCTTAGCTCTTCATTTCGTTCTTTCAGTAAACCTTAGCTCTTCATTTCGTTCTTTCAGTAAACCTTAGCTCTTCATTTCGTTCTTTCAGTAAACCTTAGCTCTTCATTTCGTTCTTTCAGTAAACCTTAGCTCTTCATTTCGTTCTTTCAGTAAACCTTAGCTCTTCATTTCGTTCTTTCAGTAAACCTTAGCTCTTCATTTCGTTCTTTCAGTAAACCTTAGCTCTTCATTTCGTTCTTTCAGTAAACCTTAGCTCTTCATTTCGTTCTTTCAGTAAACCTTAGCTCTTCATTTCGTTCTTTCAGTAAACCTTAGCTCTTCATTTCGTTCTTTCAGTAAACCTTAGCTCTTCATTTCGTTCTTTCAGTAAACCTTAGCTCTTCATTTCGTTCTTTCAGTAAACCTTAGCTCTTCATTTCGTTCTTTCAGTAAACCTTAGCTCTTCATTTCGTTCTTTCAGTAAACCTTAGCTCTTCATTTCGTTCTTTCAGTAAACCTTAGCTCTTCATTTCGTTCTTTCAGTAAACCTTAGCTCTTCATTTCGTTCTTTCAGTAAACCTTAGCTCTTCATTTCGTTCTTTCAGTAAACCTTAGCTCTTCATTTCGTTCTTTCAGTAAACCTTAGCTCTTCATTTCGTTCTTTCAGTAAACCTTAGCTCTTCATTTCGTTCTTTCAGTAAACCTTAGCTCTTCATTTCGTTCTTTCAGTAAACCTTAGCTCTTCATTTCGTTCTTTCAGTAAACCTTAGCTCTTCATTTCGTTCTTTCAGTAAACCTTAGCTCTTCATTTCGTTCTTTCAGTAAACCTTAGCTCTTCATTTCGTTCTTTCAGTAAACCTTAGCTCTTCATTTCGTTCGTGTCAAATTCACAAAAAAACATTTATTTCCCAATGTCTTAATTTAAAAAAAATTTTAACAGTGTAAATATTTCTTCACCTTATTCTTGAACAAGACATTCATTGCCTTTCTCTATGATGTTTTCTATTCTCTTTTCCCTTTCACTCCATTTTTAATCTCAGTTCGCTTTCCCACGGTCTCTAGTACCATTCAACATAGACAAATGAATTGGCGAAAAGAAATAACTCCATTCTCATTTAGAGAGAAACGAACATTGAGGAGCGGGCAAGATAGCTCTATTAGGTGTTCCACCTTCTGCGCCTTCCTACACTACATGACGGAGTCATCTAGGTCGTCTGTCGCACATCCGGAGCTCTCAACCCCTCCCCTGAACCGCCTGCTCGCACATCCGGAGCTCTCAACCCCTCCCCTGAACCGCCTGCTCGAAGGCGAATTCCTCCTTCCCCTGCTTTTTGGCTTGGCGCTTTTCCGCGTTGCAAGCAATTGTGTCAAAGCATTTCTTTGGCGCTCTTTTCATGGATTTAAGTGAGTATATCATAAAACACCATCTTCATTTATTGAATATGGATAAATTTATTATCAAATGATAACTTGTTCACGATTCTCACTTACATAGTTGACAATAAAAATGTACTGAATTTATGATTTCACAGGAATGGTCCATTGTCTTCGATTTTTATTAGGCGAACATAGAGAATAATCACCGTAAATGATAGAAGCTGACGGCTTTGATTTCGTTCATATGAAGAGAGTATCATATCAGTCTCAGGGAAAGTCAGGTAGAAAGCATCTAATTCGCTTGAAAAAGGGACAATGTCACCAAAGTCCGATTCAGAGCGTATCGTCTGCGTAACCTCTCAATTTGCTTGCTGCACTCAACGATATCCGGCGGCTGGTCGCTACTTTTCTTCATAACTAATCCGCATGTGATGCTGTACGATACTCTTCATTGGTATCGGCCTTGGGCTGCATATTTACCTATATTCTCTATTTGTCAGTCCTTTTTCATCCACGGAAAAGAGGTTAAATACCCAGTCTAAGTAGGCAATTACCGGAAAGCATGACACCAAAAAGCGTGATTCGTAAAATGCACTTCTTTCATTACACACAGAACTTCTGTTTATGAACACACTTTCTGCTCACAATTTCAATCAATTTTATTCATTAAATATCCCCGTCTCCATAGGACCCCCTCTCTATAAGATCCCTTTTCTCTCCATAGCCCCCCCCCCGTCTCCTCTCTTTATAGAACACGCTCTCTCCATGCGTTTCACGACCTTTTGCACCCACGACACTTTGTACTACATTTCGTTATTTTTCGCTTAGGCTCAGGAAACGATTACGCTAACGAGGCTGTATGGCTTAGGAACGAGACAGCATGAAAAAATTTTTCACACTTCAAATTTTTTCCCGATTCGTATGAAAAAAGATGTGGGTAGTAAGTGTCAGGTACAAAGTGTCGGGGTACAAAGTTTCAGTATTACCTCTCCATAAAACTCCTTCGATTCGCGCCCTCCGCCTCTCTCCAAAAAAAAAACTATCAACTTGCAGAATTGCTTTTTTTAGAGCGACCCCCTCATCTTTATAACCTCAAAAATAGTTTCTATGTCTATTCTGGGTAAAAACTTTAAAAAAGATAGATATCTTTCTGAATGGAAAGCTTAATAGCCGTCATCTCAAACGGCTTTCGTCAAGTTGAAATTGAAAACTTTAGAATGTATTCTGGCGATCAACCTATTTAAAACTTAAGACGAGGTTTACCTATTCCTTCCTCCCCTCGCTCAAGTAGGACCTTCTGCCTTCTTCCATAGGGACCTTCGCAATGGTAAGCTCAAGGTACATAAGCTTAGTACAGAAAAACACAGGACTTCAAAAAATAAAACATACATACGACCTAGATAGTGAAAGTTTGATACAGAAAACGATCATTCAACATCTGTCCCGTTATAGATCGCAATTAATATGATATTCAAACAAAGCTTCGGTTAAACAAATATTCATTTGTGGGAAATAGTAAATGACATCTGCAATAAATGTCAACAAGAAGAAATTCCTCAAACATGATGAATCTTTCTCAATTTCATCTCACAAACAAAGAAATTTCAGCGTATTTCCTGAACGATGCCCTTGATATGGCTCAGCATGAATTGTCTCGGTGGACCATCGAGTTGTTTGTCCACCACGCTGCCTCTATTATTGCATTTCTATTTTCGGTTCTATCGCACAAATTCCAGCCTTACAACTATTGGGCTCTCCTCATGGAAATCAACAGGTAACTACATTTCATTTGTTCTCTCTTCATCAATCTGATTCATCCAAAACATAATTTATGTCTAGGCGTAAAACATTCCACTTAGGTATTCTGCATGTGAAGATTATAACATAAAATTCACCTACAACTTTTCAATTTAAGGCAGCTTAAGAGTGTGCCCTGTTATCGTCGATTATTCATTATACATATGCAATTAAATCAGTAATAATTTCCTCGCTGCACATGTCAATTGAAGGGTAAGTGAATACACTATTCAGGGTAAATTGTATATTGGGTCACACACTTCACACATTATGGTCTCGTTTCTAAGCCGTAGGGCCTCGTCAGCGTAATCTTAACCTAAGCCAGAGCGAAAAAACCGTTTTTTTTTAAAACTAAAATTCAAAATGCAATGAATAGAAAATTCAAACAGTTGCCTTTTACTGTAGTCACTTACCACTTACCCTTCAATTGTCAATTTTCTTTCGTAGCTTGAAATGAGAGAATAACTCAAATAAACAATTTTTTTTACAGTGTTTTCTTACATATTCGCTCTATAATGCAATTATGTGGACAAAATCAACGACGTCCCTTTCTCTACTTTCTCACAAAGATTCTCAACATTATTACGTTAGAAGCATTTCTTTTTTTTTTCAAAGTTCTGAACACTTCGAAGTTCGAACTAAATGTTTTTCGAAGCTTCAAAGATAAAAGAAGAAAATTTTCAAAGAAACTTTTCAAAAAGTTCTCACATTTCCGATTTCATAAGTTCTTTACGAGTTTATTTTCTGAACGGATCTTTCAAAAGCTTCCAATAGTTTTTTAGAGCTGTTTCTATAGTTTTTTTATTGTTAAATTCAAATATTCAGCTTCAAAAAGTTTTGAAAGCTTTATTGGATTTCATGATTCTAACTCTACAACAATTTCTCATTTGGTTTTTCTACATCCTGATTCCCAAGGTAAAAATTTTTCGAAGCCGTTTTGAATTTCCAGTTTTCTAATTTTTCGCTTCCTCGTGCAAGTATGGCAGATAAGTTGGGCATACGAGCATCTGGATGAATTCCACGTCTGCTACGCATTCATCGCATTAGGAGGTTTCATTCATCCGCACCAATATTCCGAAACAATCACAAAAACTTTCTAACGATATTCTCCGAAAGTTTCACACATACCATAATAAACAAGTAAACAAGTAAACACAGGTAACCGAGGCCATTACTAAAGCACGCCGTGCACGCACGCTGCACGCTAAATCATTACTAATGCACGCTGTGCATGGGGCGGAATTTAGAATTTTCGAATGGACACAGCGTGCATTAGTAATGATTTAGCGTGCACAGCGAACACAGCGTGCTTTAGTAATGGCCGTAACCGATGCATCTGAGGTAAAACACTCTCGTCAAAAAACTGTTATCAAAATTCAATCAAAATGTATTAAGGACGAGAAACCTAAAAGAATAAACCAGAGGGAGAGGAAATAGAGCATATATGGACCAAAGAGCATGTATGGAAGAACTATCCATTTTCTTGGAGGTGGGTCAATGTTCTTCATCATCAATGTGTTTCTCTTCTACCGTATTCTGGCATCAGATGGTTTTCTGGGCGAAAGATTGGCTAAAAATGCTGCTATCAATCGGTTAGACCTTGGTATCTATTTTTCTTTAGCTTTTTTTTAAAAACGATTCCATCCATCAGTATTGTTTTTTTTAGCTACATAGTTAGAACTTTATGAATGTAGAGTGTTCAGAGAGTTATCATTTCTGAGTGATAGTTACCTTCCTCCGCCAACAAATATGAATAAGAACTTCACTGAAGACTACACTTTCTTTTAAATTTCAAATTATACGTGTTGATTTGTATCCTTCTGTTCATTCCCGAAGGTCTTCTCTTTCAGAGATCAACAAGCTGACATGAAATCTCCCCCTCCACTAAAGAAGCGCGCGAGAGACTGAAGAAAACAGCATTGAACTTTTTGTTATCTCATGGGTACATCCTGTATTCGTGTAATCAGTAAGCTGTGTCACCTCATATCATATCTTTCCGGTTTGTCGATCGTTACTAGCCATAATGAATTAGCTCCGTTCCAAGTTTCTTTCATAAAGAAAACTTTCCATTATTATTTTCTTTCATGTAGAACATTTACAAAACACAAAGACATGTGTTCGCGATAGTCGTTGTTGTTGTTTCTTGCATAACATGCAAGTGTAATTTCTTCTAGATCATAGTTCACCAAGCTCTAGTGTAACTGTTAAAAATTTGAAAAGAACGACCCTTCTTCGATCGGGGGAGTCTGAAAAATGAGAAGTGAGCTTAAGGCAAAGAGCGGAGAAGGGATGCTAGTCATTATTTCAGAATCCATCGCTCAAAGATTCTCATCAGTGCTGGTAACCTATGTTCAAGATTGAATCGCTTACATATTAATGTTTACTTTTTTATGTTCCTCTTGAGTAAGTTTTTGTACTGGGTGTGTCTAGATAAAACTAAACAGTGATAGATTTTGTACACCAATATCGATTACGAGTACGCGTTTGCATGTACATATGTCCTTGCTTGTTTCATTTACTTTTTGGGTATGAATATTGTTACTTCCAATTTTGTTAACATACACGATAAACTAAATATTTCAATTTCATCCGCACAAGTTATTTCATAGTGAACTAGAGAAAAAAGTACAGAAAATATAAAAAAGCATGATACAACCTTAAAAACGTTTTGTTCCGCTAAAATACTGTTTTTTTCGTGGTTAGGACCAAACTCCGATTAGCTAGCCATAGCTCTGGACAGGGGAGCCACCTAATTGATCGGAGATATTGGACGCAATCGAATGATCGGAGACAGAGGACCCACTGGAATGATCGGAGACAGAGGACCCAATGGAATGATCGGAGACAGAGGACCCAATGGAATGATCGGAGACAGAGGACCCAATGGAATGATCGGAGACAGAGGACTCAATTGAATGATCGGAGACAGAGTCCCCAATTGGATGATAGTATAATAGGTAAATCATCAATTCTAAGAATTTCAGGCTGGCTGCCAACCTCCTTTGTAAAATTTTTCGGCTCCTTGGAAAAGCGTAAGTAACATTCTATGAACAGCTAACTTACCTTCACAACGGTTCAGGAGCTTCTAGTCGGGAGGTTAGAGTATGGAAAAGATAAATGAAAAGAACCAATCTTCCCACTGAAGCAGGCAAGCGACCTATTCAGATATTTAAAGCACTTTCACAGATGAAATGTCGAAGGCGTTTTCACCTATTAAGGGCTTTGATTTTAAGCGAAACCTGGAGAGCAGCCTCGACAGCGTGTAAAGAGGCGTGGAATGTGAAGGGAGTGAAATAGACTGAGTTTTGCCACCGAGCCAACTGCTCTTTGACTTCTTCCGAGCCTGCCTGTAATGTACATCCTATTCTTCTACTCTACGATAAGGTACTTAACTCAATTGACTGAATATAGTCCTCTGCAACATTCATGCAAGATCCTACAGCCCTCCTTTCTCCTTGACACAGTCGCGGAGTCGCTTGTGGAAGGCACCCACCGTGGTGGAGAAGTAAGCGACGTCAAGATCATCCCACGCCTTCTGTAGGGCGCGCTTTAGACTTTCCAATTTCTTGTGGGGAGAAGTACAGGCATTGCTGTCGAGGACCGTCCACACAGAGAAGTCCAGGGGATTCAAATCAGGTGAGTACGGAGGCCATTCGGCGGAAGTGATCATGGAGGGGAAATTGGTCTTGCCCCACTTTAGCGTTGTGGGCGGGCGCAGAGTCCTGCTGGAACGTCCATTTGCGTCCAACGAAGTGAGCCTGGCTTCAGGGAAGTACTTCCATGAGAATGTCGTTCAGGTAGTTATTGGCATTCACTTTGACTCACTGCTCGACGAAAACGAGTGGAGTCTTGCCAGTCGCGCAAATCCCGGCACAGATAATGACAGAAGCGGGATGGCCCTTTCTCGAGACGTAACGACCACTCTTATTGGCCTCGTTGAAGGATTTCGACCAAATCCTATCGTTCTGGTGGTTGAAGGACTGCTCAATATTGCACAACTTCTCATCGGTGAATAGAATATCCAAACAGTCCACCGGCTTGAACCACTTTGACAGTTCACGACATCTCCGAAGACGGGTCGCCTTCATCTGGTCCGTCAATGCGTGAGTCTTCTGCAGCTTGATGGGGCGAAGTCCCAAGCGAGATTTGACGATCGTACGAACAGAATTATTCGAGATATTCAGCTTCTTTGTGACTTTTCTGAGACTCCGCGTGGGGTTACACGAATCTTGTCTCGAATGCTTCTCATGGATGAAGGAAGTGGTTGCGGTCACTGGTCTGCCGCTCCTGGGAAGGTCATTCGTCGTACCAGTCTCACGAAAGCGACGTATTGTGTTTTGAATGGTCCTGCGGGCAAATCCAGTGATTCTGGAGATGTGCTTTTGAGTGTGCCCGGACTGGCTCAAGCGCAGAGTGTAGCCTCGGTCCATATCAGGGAGCATTACCGGAAAACGAAAAGAGTCATAATTCTGATTTTTTCAGGGTATGTTAGCAACTTCATGAATAAGATACAAGCGCAAAATCACACGACAGCTACACCAAACAAAAATGATATAAAGTGACAAAGTCGTCCACCTGGACTTTTGGTGCACCCTGTGACAAGTATTAGACATCCAAACTCTTTGTCACTTGTTTCACTAACTGAACAACTAAATAATCCACTCGTAACTGCATACGCTAGTAAATTTCTCAGTTCATGGCATCATTGTTACCTCCGTGAGCTTCTTGAGTAAGGTGAGATACTCCTTTGTATGTGCAAGGAGGACAACTTCCTCGGTCCGCGGAAGAACGAGGGCTCTCATGACTTCAAAATCATTCAGTTCTTCCTTTTCTGCCAGAAGATCTTGCACCTATAAGCAAATTTTTCTATTTTTTTTTTTATTAGGAGACAGGTTGTTGTTTGCCCATGGGTCCTGTAGAGGGGGGTCATTTGAGATAGGTTGCTGAGGATCCTTTTGAGTCCGGAGAAATTTTCTCCGTCTACACTCGCACCGCAGTCGGCGACCCTCTTCGCGAGACCCATTCGTTAACCGGAGAAGGGCAAGTGGCTATTTTACTAGAGCCTCGATTCGCTATTAAGTATAGGGGAGTATCGGCTGATGTTTTATCCGGTGGCATGCCCAGGCCAGTCCTACATCGCCCTACTTTGACGAACTATATACTATCCCACTTTGGTCCGCGACGGGCAAGCCCGATATCTCCAGTGGGAGACAGTTCAAACGCATTTGTAAAACAAAACAAAATATTTTTAAAACCATTCCTCTTTATAAGAATGCAGAATAAAGAGAAGTACACGAGTCTTAAATGTATTGACCTCTCATATTTCCGAATTTACTTTAAAGCATTCGTAGTAGATAATTCTCGTGGTTGATGCAAGACCAGTAAAATCAGACAGTTTCTTGCCTTCTTACCACACACCGAAAAAGTATTCATTTATAAAAAATAATGAGGGAACGACGAAAGAGACCGCAAGCGTTAGTGAAGCAAAATAGCAAACCGCAATACTAGCCTTTTTTGGATAGCGTATAGACCCGCAGTGCAAATTAGAGAAAAACCCTGAGGGAAACTCAAAAAAACAATGAACCTGACTCAACCTAGAGGGTCTCTCGAAAGAGTTGTCGCTAGAAGGAGCGTGCCCTTCATGCTGCTCATCCTCCATCACAGCAACGATGAGACTTCCGACGCTCCTTTCTAAGAACCAGGATGACTTTTACATGCAATAGTTTTTTTATTGATGACATATCCAATTCACGTAAGATTTTGTTCTTGAAACTAAATACTTAAAATCTTTCTGAATGTCTCGGACAAAAACCCTATTTTAAGAAAACTTGAAAAAACCTTTAGTGCATTTTGTTCACTTGAATCTTATCGGAGTCTTACGATCAACCTCAGTTTTTGCTATTCTCTATGCGAATGATTTCACGCTTTTAACCACATCTGAATAAACTTTCGCTATTCAAAGCAACACTCAGCATGGGAAGATGTCATCTTTAGTGAGACTCGGAAATAATGAGTTCGTGTCTCAATCCTAATTCCTATCGAAAAGGGATTCTCAAACACTTGAATCATTCACATTACTCACAAGATCAAGGTTCGGATGGGATTTGAGGCTACCATATTTACATATTTAAGGCTATATTTATAAGGCTACCTACCATATTTAAGGCTACCATAGCTTAACATGAGAGTACTCATAGCTCATCAGGATGTGCTGAAAAAATCATATTGAAGCGGGCGACCGGGCAACCAGGAGGGAGAAGATAGTGGTCAACAAAAAGTTTTTATTTGTTTTACTTGATTAAATCCGGCCCGAAAAATAGTTTTTTTTGCACTTCTTGGCCGTTCTACAAAAATTTTTAAACATCCTAAAAAGGCGGCAAGCATTCACGCGAAATTTAAACCTAGCCTGCATGAAGCATTTTGTAAGGACACAGACGCGAAGAGAGTTAGCCAGTTTTTTATTAACTTGAGTTAAGTAAATCATATTTTTCCTCGGAGATTAGGCGGGCGACCGGGAAAAATTCCACAGGTTTGGTGAGCTATGAGAGTACTCACCCTCAACCGGCGATAGCGGAGGCTTCGGGAGCAGAGTTTGGTCCACGGTTCCTGTGGGAACATCCGCCAAAGGAGGCTCGTACATCATCGAAGCAGGCGATGGGAACATGGAAATAAGAGGGAGTCACTAGCAGGAATAATTAAATGCTTTCGAAAATGACGCCAATTTTAATTCTTAAAAACAAAGTTCCGCAGATAGCGGGAAAAGTTCTCAACATAGCTGACCAATTTATGTTGAAAAAAAACAACTTTTTTTTAGAGAGAGTGACCGGAGAGGAAGAGGGGAGTCAGAGAGGTTAAATGATTTCAATTTTTGATATGTTTTACGGATTCTCTTTGATCTTTCACTTGTTGTTGTTGTTGTAGATTGCCCGCCGTTGGTCTCCGGCTGGGTAGACGAGGTCTTCTTTGACATGCCTCAGAAAACAATAACCTTACTTACATCATTTATCTAATTACATTTATTTCTCTTTCTCTCTCGGGATTTATTTGTTTGTTTTTTCCCTTCATTTTTCATTTTTGTTGAGTGAGAAAGGAATCACTGGTATAAGAACTTAACAACAGACGTCGGGCTATTCCACAAATCTATACTTCTTAAAAGTGTGTGGTCACAGCGACACGAGAATAAATGACTAGTTGTATGTGGCTCTTCTAAACATTTTGGGCAAAGAGGTGATAGGGCAGCTCCTATTCTGTGTAGGTAGCTGTTAAGGGAACTTGCATAGCCACTACGTAGTTGCGATAATGTTATTTGTTGTTCCCTGGGAAGTTAATTCGTTGATTTATGAATTCTGGGAGGTTTCTTACCTAGAACAGGGTTAGGGGAGCAGGAGCTAATGAAATTTCTCACAGTCTCAGTATGTTTTCTTTTAAGTGCGGCTTTCTGATCACTGTCTACTAACATTAGTTCTAAGTCCTTGGCATGTTTACGTATAGTTCTAGGTGGTTTGGGTTCCATGCATCGACGATGGGAGGGGTGGTTTGGGAGGAGTCTTGCTCTTGCGACGAATTGCTTGGTAAGCATCGCGTTGTGCTCCTTTACTGGTAACATTTCGCTTTCCAGAGCTAAGTACTCTGTGCCGGTTATTGCTAAGTTTCCTGTTGCTATCCGAATTGCCTTATTTTGGTTTGCCTGTAGTTTTTTCCAGTTCGTCTCGGCCAATTGAGGGGAGTAAATTGGTGCGGCGTAGTTGAGTACGGATCTGACTGATGATCTGATCTGGTGATCAAATGATCTTTCACTTCGCTAGAGCCGGAGTTTAACATTCGAAAATTTGTACACTTCCGAAAATTTAGTTGTTTTTTCCAACTCCTGTTATATCTCCTGTTTCTTCGTTAATAATTTTTTGGGGGGACGGCGGGTGACCGGGAATAATTTCACAAGTTTTGTGAGCCACAGTTCTCAACATGAGCCTTCCATTTACATGAGTAATCATTTCTAACAAAAAATTTAAAAATGCACATTTCTATGTAAGACATGTACACAAACAGTACAATTTCGACCAAGTGTTCCGTCAAAAATGGTAGGACTTCATTATATGGCCGTGAAAAGAAATAAACCCTTTTTTTTCCAATTGTTATCATGAATCAGTTAGTTATTGCTTGATCATACTCATAGCTCACCAGGATGTGTTGAATATAATTTTCTCGGGCGGTTGACCGGGCGACCGGAGAGTGGGGAGAGGGGTAATCAACAAAATCTTAAGTTTGTTTTGTCGAAACAATTGATCTTGTATTTCGCGTAGTCTGGGCCGTAGTTTGACTAATGGACAATTATTTTATTTACAATATTTTAATTGTTTTTTTTAAAAAATCAAATTCTGTTATATTTTCTTCATTTAAAAAAAAATTTGGAGGACCGGGCGGGCGACCGAGAGAAATTTCACAAGTTTGATGAGCTATGATCATACTTCTGCTATGATTATCAGATTGAGTAAACTTCTTTAACTTCAATATACCTACTTCCAGCCGATGACAGCGTAGAAATTGAACACCGACCAGAATGGCCGAATGTAAGCTATGCTGTTCAAGATCGACTCTGTGGTTCTGCAAAATTAATTAATATTTGCTAAATAGTTTAAGAAAAGACAACACAAAGCTTTCACGATATTTAGAGATCGGAAAACTCCATTGAAAAAAATCCCAAGTACAAAAAACCAAAAAAATTACAGCGGACAGAGAAAGCGAAAGAAAAAGAAAGAGAGAGGAGAAAGAAATATAGAGAAATGCTAAATAGAAATAGAAGAGGAATCAAACAGAGATGAATGGCGGAGAGACAAACGATGCTTTCGGTCGTTGCATCCGAAGATGAAGCTTCGGAGGATGTTCTCCTAGAAGTACTCGCACGCAGTAACTTCCAGCAATCGCACCCAACTTGTGGTTATATCCTCCCTGCAAGACTTTTCCCATACAAACGATTTCAATCATAGCCATGTCTCACTACTACTATTTACCTAATTATTTGTAGTTTGTAGCCTATACTCTTGTTTTTCTTTTTTACGTTTGTACCAGGCCAGCCGAAATCGTAGAAAGTTCTTCCTAACACTTCATATCTCTTAAAAAGACACTAAACGAAGAAAAAAAGCGGAAAACTACTCAAACACACTAAAAACCGTTAAAATCGAGAAAAAAGCGGACTTCAAGTACAAGTAGGATTCTGCCACTGGCCAGCATCTGCAAGTGATAGATGAAATGCGCGTACAGCGCAGGCGAAACATCCATACCCCCGACGGGGTCGCCAGCCAATGCGTCGAATCCTACAACCAGGGGTTATTTAGTCATGTCCGGTCGTCTGTCGGCGAGCTTCTGTTTCAGACCTTCAGCGGGTGTCTGTCTTTTAACTCATAAGGGGATCAACTATGTGAATTTTTTTATCTCAGAAGGGTAAAAATTTTTAAAAAAAATTCTCATGTCATGAAATTAAAACTTGGAGAAAAAAATTTCCAGACATAAGGTAAGTGTCTTTTTTTTCTTTTTGTTGAACCAATGTCTATGGCTCTTTTAATTCTCAGTATTAGTATCACAGTTTAGAGGGGGTTCAGATCAACATTAATCAAACTTTGAAAACATTTTTGTTGTATTTAATTTATTACATTTACATTTAATGTAAATGTTCTCACTGATGAGCTTCACTTAGAGAGCACAAGAGTCTGTCTGAGCAGAGGCGAAACAAACCTTCGTGAAAAACAGTGAATGGTGTTAAATTAATTGTGCTGATCTTTTCATAGTCCTTGTTTTACAACGAATCTATGTATATGAGAGATAGTTGGGTTCAATCCCGCCCGGCGGACTAGCTTTTGTTCTGTGTGATAATTCAATTGAGGTCATTGAGTCTTTCGCATACCTCTTTCTCATGAATAAGCAATGGGTCCTTGGTAGCATAGCTCTCTCCATAGTTGACCTACACTTGTAGAGTAATTGAACAAAATACTGTTTCTGAGTGAGAATAATAAAAAGCGATCTAGAAGGAAAAATACTTGGCAGTGTAAAAGGTGAAGACTGTGAGCACTCCCTTGCTTCTTATTGTTTGGGCAGGTCAAGACTGTGAGCACTCCTTTGCTTCTTATTGTTTGGGCAGGTCAAGACTGTGAGCACTCCCTTGCTTCTTATTGTTTGGGCAGGTGAAGACTGTGAGCACTCCCTTGCTTCTTATTGTTTGGGCAGGTCAAGACTGTGAGCACTCCCTTGCTTCTTATTGTTTGGGCAGGTGAAGACTGTGAGCACTCCCTTGCTTCTTATTGTTTGGGCAGGTCAAGACTGTGAGTACTCCCTTGCTTCTTATTGTTTGGGTAGGTCAAGACTGTGAGCACTCCCTTGCTTCTTATTGTTTGGGCAGGTCAAGACTGTGAGCACTCCCTTGCTTCTTATTGTTTGGGTAGGTCAAGACTGTGAGCACTCCCTTGCTTCTTATTGTTAGGGTAGGTCAAGACTGTGAGCACTCCCTTGCTTCTTATTGTTTGGGCAGGTCAAGACTGTGAGCACTCCCTTGCTTCTTATTGTTTGGGCAGGTCAAGACTGTGAGCACTCCCTTGCTTCTTATTGTTTGGGCAGGTCAAGACTGTGAGCACTCCCTTGCTTCTTATTGTTTGGGCAGGTCAAGACTGTGAGCACTCCCTTGCTTCTTATTGTTTGGGCAGGTCAAGACTGTGAGCACTCCCTTGCTTCTTATTGTTTGGGCAGGTCAAGACTGTGAGCACTCCCTTGCTTCTTATTGTTTGGGCAGGTCAAGACTGTGAGTACTCCCTTGCTTCTTATTGTTTGGGCAGGTCAAGACTGTGAGCACTCCCTTGCTTCTTATTGTTTGGGCAGGTCAAGACTGTGAGCACTCCCTTGCTTCTTATTGTTTGGGCAGGTCAAGACTGTGAGCACTCCCTTGCTTCTTATTGTTTGGGTAGGTCAAGACTGT
Organism: Allodiplogaster pararmata; assembly: GCA_964056735.1. NCBI lineage: Eukaryota > Metazoa > Nematoda > Chromadorea > Rhabditida > Diplogasteridae > Allodiplogaster > Allodiplogaster pararmata. The sequence goes on from OZ057405.1 coordinate 38,071,048, forward strand.
GAGCACTCCCTTGCTTCTTATTGTTTGGGCAGGTCAAGACTGTGAGCACTCCCTTGCTTCTTATTGTTTGGGCAGGTCAAGACTGTGAGCACTCCCTTGCTTCTTATTGTTTGGGCAGGTCAAGACTGTGAGCACTCCCTTGCTTCTTATTGTTTGGGTAGGTCAAGACTGTGAGCACTCCCTTGCTTCTTATTGTTTGGGCAGGTCAAGACTGTGAGTACTCCCTTGCTTCTTATTGTTTGGGTAGGTCAAGACTGTGAGCACTCCCTTGCTTCTTATTGTTTGGGCAGGTCAAGACTGTGAGCACTCCCTTGCTTCTTATTGTTTGGGTAGGTCAAGACTGTGAGCACTCCCTTGCTTCTTATGTTGTTGTAGATTGCCCGCCGTAGGTCTCCGGCTGGGTAGACGAGGTCTTCTTTGACATGGCTCAGAAAACAATAACCTTACTTACATCATTTATCTAATTACATTATTTCTCTTTCTCTCTCGGGGTTTATTTTTATTTTTTTTATTTTTTTTTCTTTGCATCTTATTGTTTGGGTAGGTCAAGACTGTGAGCACTCCCTTGCTTCTTATTGTTTGGGCAGGTCAAGACTGTGAGCACTCCCTTGCTTCTTATTGTTTGGGCAGGTCAAGACTGTGAGTACTCCCTTGCTTCTTATTGTTTGGGCAGGTCAAGACTGTGAGCACTCCCTTGCTTCTTATTGTTTGGGCAGGTCAAGACTGTGAGCACTCCCTTGCTTCTTATTGTTTGGGCTCAAGACTGTGAGCACTCCCTTGCTTCTTATTGTTTGGGCAGGTCAAGACTGTGAGCACTCCCTTGCTTCTTATTGTTTGGGCACTCGGAAAGCTTTTCTTTCTCAATTTGCAACTTAAATGTTCGGAGCTGCACACTTCTTGTGCTAATGGTGAAAAGAAGCTCAATAATCAACCATATTGATTGAGAAAGCGTCTTCACGCAAGCTTTACAACTTCTTCCTGCCCATTGCTCTGCAACCCATGTTGTTGTTTGCCCATAGGTCCTGTCGAGGGTAGTCCTTTGGGATAGGTTGATGAGGATACTTTTGATTCCGGAGAAAGTTTCTTCGTCTACACTAGCATTGTAGTCGGAGATCCTCTTCGCGAGACCCATTCGTTAACCGGAGAAGGGCAAGGGGCTATTTTACTGGCACCTCGACTCGCCATTATAGAGTATAGGGGAGTATCGGCTCATGTTTTATCCGGTGGCATGCCCAGGCCAGTCCGGCATCGCCCTCCTTTGACGAACTATACTATCCAATTTTGGTCCGCGACGGGCAAGCCCGCTATCTCCAATACAAATGTGCAGAGACATCCCTCTATCCGCCACCTGAGGACGCGCTCGATACCGGTGAGAATGAACCGGTTCCTTGCGATGGTGTGAATTTGTGGGCTGTAGCATCATCGAAGGCGAGTTTTCTTTGGGCTGTGGAACCCCTTTCCTTTCTCCGTCTCTTCCTTCATAACTGCACTATGCCATTTCACACTCGAGTGCTTTTATTTGATAATGTCTTGCTTGCTTCTAAGATTAGAAAATGACCGCTAGAAAGCAAAACAGACCCGCCGACACTAGGACGACGTCAGGCTGGAAAGAGCGCGCTAAAGGGAGCAGGACTTGGAATAAGATACAGAGGTAGTCCGCGTCTCCGCATCCTGTCTGAAAATACTTTTTTTGACTTCATCAAGACTTGAATTGGTAGTCTTTTTTTGCCCTTCTTTTCATTTCCTCTTTTTATTCCCATTAAACAAGCTCTTCTGCGATCCAAAGTTCAAAAACTGCGGTCGACGTTGACTTCAGTTATCTTGCGATTCAAAAGGTAAAACTCAATAATGGATGCAATAGAATAGGAATACCACTCGAGCTGAGGCTATTTCACAACTTTTTTTCTGAAGCCCGGCATGGAATTCATAATTTTTTTGAAAATGAATATCCTTGAGACCTATACTCGAAAAAATTATGTTCATATGGTTCTGATTTTCACAAATAGAGGTGCACTTTTTATAAACTGACTTCTTGTAAGGGAATATTTACGTTGTATCCTTTCCCAGTTCCTTCGCCAACGAAAGAAGCGCCAGACTCCGCAAGATAGGGCCAGAACCTTCCGAACTCGTGACGATGAATGGAAAAGTGGAGAACTCTGAAATACTGATTGTCAAGTCAGCGATATTCCAAATCTTTCTTCTCATCATCCATCCGCTTCATCGTATTTCATAACCCCGATTGAATGAAAGGTTAAGTTTTGAATTTTTGATAAGTAACTAAAATTTATTCTCGCCAATCAGTTTTTTAATGATGGAATAAACGCGAGCTCGCGACTCATATCGTATGTAAAAACCACTAGAAAAAGATTATTACAAACTTGAATATGATAGCTGCCACCTTATCACCCGCTTTTTCTAACCTATCGTCATCGTAGAATATCCGCTGAGTGCCATGGCCAGGATGCACGTCCAGATCAACAATGAGGACTCTGAAAACAGTTTGGTCAACTCCATATTATTATTATTATTATTATTTTTATTATTATTACTACAAACTTATTAGTGATTTTGAAAATATTTATACAGACTTGGTCGATTCACAACACTTTTTTAACGGCGAGTCGAGGCGCCTCTTGCCTTTTTAAGGTCGGAGAGGGCTAGAGCCATCGACTTCCAAACAAAACGATGCTAGGCTGGATTGACAACCCATTCAAAAGCATATTGCATGAACACGTTGGTACAAAGATGTCCGCCTTCAAAAGGTGAAACATGACAGTCTCAAGACTGCAAAGGACATCAACAACCTTTTCCGGAAGCATCTCGCTTAGAAGAATCTATCTTCGATGCAAGCTGCATACCGGCAACAACAATAACAACAACATTCCTGTTCCGGCTTTTTTTTCAATTCGGATGATGGTCCGCAGTTAGAATATATCTGATCTCTCTGTCCATTTACAAGCTAGGTGTAACATTCCCCGTAACGAAAAAGAGCGTTTATATCGAAAACAACATTAATTAGGGAAATCCAGAATGAAGAGACCGAGTGCATGACATAGATGAAAAGTGAGAAATTAAGAGCAAAAAGGGACACATTGGGAAGTAGAAGGAGCCAATAATATAAATAATCGATCGTTAGGCCCACCGCTCGAATGCATTCATCCATTTATGATTTTCTGATTCTTAGCACCGCGGGCTGAATCTTTGCGCTGTCCAAAAAGCTAGTGATACGAAAGCTCTACTTTTCAAATCCCTTTTTCGGCCTCTATCCAAAGTCTGTCGTATCCTAACGATTATTCTCTAATATGCAGAAGTTTTTTTGCGGAATTAAAACAGTCTTCGAACTAGTAAGCTGCGCTTGTCGAAAATGAAGAAAAAACCAGCTGTTCATTCAAGCCATGGGCGAAAAAAACCCCTGTTCATTCGAGCCATGGGCGAAAAAACCCCCTGTTCATTCGAGCCATGGGCGAAAAAACCCCCTGTTCATTCGAACCATGGGCGAAAAAACCCCCTGTTCATTCGAGCCATGGGCTTAGAATAATAAGAAGTGAGGGAGGAAGTTGATCTCACCGATCAGCTCCATGGAGAAGCGCAGAATCTGCCGCCTGGGCGACGTTGTTGAACAGACAGAAGCCAGAAGCCGTTTCTTTGTCTGCGTGGTGTCCTGGAGGACGAACCAAAGCGAACCCGTTTGGAATCTTCGAAAAATTTACATTCACTAAAAAAATGTTTGCCTTACCGAATCGAAAAAAAATAAGTTTATTTTTACATGCTCTTCGAACATGTAAAAAGTCAGTAGAAATTCAAACATTCATATGACTTTAACTAGTCAAAGCAAAAAGCGCTCATCTCTTCTCTGTTTCAGATTATTTCAAAAGAAATTAGTAATGGGAGAGAAATGCTTTGCTATACGTAAGCTGTTCCCTCTTCCAACAGCGTGGAGTAGTGTGAGCTACCGACCAATTGAGAAATCTGAAGAATTGTCAAGACAGAACCACATTCTTTGCGAAATCGCAGGTTCGGGAATTCGCCATAACAATAAACAGAAAACTTTCATTTCCCAAGAAAACTGAATTTACCAATTCTATTTAACCAGGTGTTGAATGATGTTCACCGTTCTGAGTCCCGATCAGGAGTTTAATGGTCAATTACCAGAAACCGTTCTTATGTTTCGAACTTGAGCGAGTTTCTGTTCCAATTCTAAGGGCAGATTCTTGTAGGAACACTCTTTCTTCTTAAACAATAATATCTAATATTGCCACAGGGTTTTCTCTGTTCTAACTTATGTCACCCTTCTGCGAGCGACCCTTACTTTAGCTCGCCAACGGAGTCGCCTACACGATGGTGCGAGTGTCGACAGACGTCCCGGACGTTCTGGACGCAAAGGACTCCAAACTATACCTATCCCAAAGTGGTTTTTCTCCCGCAAGGGACACATCGAACAGCTCTCCCCCCAGCTGTCCAATCCTCTCGTTTTTTCTATTAAGGATCAGGGCCTTCCAGCGGCTCTGATCCTCGCCCTCCTCTTAATTGCTGGAATAGAAAGCAACCCGGGTCCTTTGCGATGGCCGTGTACCGTATGTCACAAAAGTGCTTCCAGCAATAGCGTTCGCTGTCAGAAGTGTCAGAAATGGACACATCTTAAATGTTCTGGTCTCTCCTCCTTCAATGCCTGGAACCCATCCTGGAGATGTCATAGCTGTGTCAGACCTCCCCCAAGAAGCTCACAAACTAAGATAGATACCCTCAAAATCATCCATTGGAATGCTAATGGAATTCGGGGCAGAATCGTAGAGCTTGAGGACTTACTCCACGAGGAAAATATCCACATAGCTTTAATCCAGGAGACCAAACTAGATGCCACAGCCGTATCGCCATCGATTAAAGGGTACTCACTAATAAGACAGGACCGAACCAGATCAGGAGGTGGCCTCGCAATGATCATAAGAGAGGACATCCAATATGTGCTAGCAGACTCAACTCACGGTGATAAGACAATAGAGACAATGACTATCGAGATCCCCTCTACACTCGGTAATCTGAGAATAACTAATCTCTATATCCCTCCACGCTCCTCATGTCCACCGGGTTATAACACAGACTTTGCCCACTTCCTCAAACATACAAAGACATGCGTTGTGGCTGGTGACGTGAACGCCCACAATGAGCTCTGGAGTACTGATACCGAAGATGCCAGAGGAACTGCACTCTGTGAAGCTATCGAGCAGAGCAATTACATAGTCTTGAACTCTCCTCAGCAACACACACGTAAGGAAGCCTCTCCGGACATTACGTCAGTCACAAACGACATTGCGACCAACTGTTCCTGGAGAACTCTCGGAAAGCTGAATTCTGACCACCTACCAGTCCTACTCGAGATAGAACTGAGAATCCCAACGATTGGGAAACGAAGATGCTACATGAACTTCAGAAAAGCAAAATGGCACGAATACGAAATAGAAGTGAACAAGAGACTCAGCGAATTTCCGTACGAAGGAAGCCCTCACAACATACATTCCTTCCTGGTTGAAACTCTCAGAGAGGCGGCAAGAAAACATATACCACAAGGAAGATGCCCAGACTTCATACCCCGCCTGAGCGAAGAAGCCAAAGCACTCATCCGAAAAAGAGATCAGATGCGTAGAGCAAACCCGGCAGACCCATGTCTCCCTGAACTGATGACAAGGATTTCCTATAAGATCAATGACGATAAGCGCATTGCATGGGAAGATTTCGTAAACAACCTCAGACCCAACGAACCCACAAATCGTTTGTGGAACACAATCAAATCACTTGATGGTCGAGCACACAAACCCTCCCACGCCGCTATTCTCCATAAGGGTTCACCTCTATCCAGCCTGGAAGCTACCAACCTTTTCGCCAAACAAGCCGTCAAGACCCCTGATCGATCTAACAGGAGAACGCACCGCTGGACCACGAACCTTGAGCGTTCCGACGTCCCAGTCGTCACAGTTGACGAAGTGAAGACAGCAATGAAGAAAATGAGAAGCTCCAAGGCCATGGATCTCGACGAAATCTGTCCTCTTATGGTTAAAAAGGCTGGCGAACAGTGTGCAAGATGCTTTGCAATACTCTTTAATTGCTCACTCAGCACCGGCATCATACCTTCGGCCTGGAAGACGGCCAGAGTTATCACGATTCCGAAGCCAGGGAAGGACCTCACGTCGGTTAAAGGCTACAGACCGATCTCAATTCTGTCCCCTGTGGTCAAACTCCTCGAGAGAATCATCCTCCCCCACATCACAGAAGAAGTTGAGTTGGAAAACTGGCAACATGGCTTCAGAAAAGGACGCTCGACCACGACAGCCTTGATGGAGATAACGGGCCACATAACCAATGGTATCAACCAACGGCTCCCTCCACATCGCACAGTGATGGTTGCGCTCGACCTTACCTCGGCATATGATCTGGTCAACATTTCTCGCCTGTGTCACACTCTCGCCGAAACGTCCATCCCCAGAGGCCTCGTTAGATGGCTCTTCAGCTATCTACGAGGGAGAGCCATCCATGTGGACTTCAGAAACTGCCTCAGCCGCCAGCAAACCTGCTACGCAGGAGTTCCTCAGGGGGGAGTACTCAGCCCTTCCTTGTTCAACATATACTTGAATGGGCTGCCGAAACCTCCCGAGACGATCAAACTGGTCGGGTATGCGGATGATCTGACAATACTGGCCTCTCACCCTGACTGGAGAGTTGGAGCTGACAGACTGAACACCTACCTCCCAGCCCTCACCAGCCATCTTGGGGAACTAAAGATGGACATCTCGGCAGCTAAATCCAGTGTAACGCTCTTCACCACCAACACAAAGGAATGTCGTGAAGTACCAGAAGTTGTGGTCAATGGTGAGCCACTTCCTCCAAGTAGAACCCCCAAAATCCTTGGTGTCACCTTGGACCAGATGGGAACCTACCGTCAACACGCCGAAGGACTAAAGACAAGGGCAACAAAAAGATTGAATGTCCTCCGAGCAATCGCAGGAAGAAAATGGGGACAGAAGACCGAAACAATGCTTAACACCTACAAAGCAACCACAAGAGCAGTCTTGTCTTACGCAGCACCCATCTACTCGCCCCAACTTGCCGAATCACATTGGACTTCCTTGCAAGCAGCACAAAACAAAGCCATTCGAATCGCAACTGGAAACCTTGCAATTGCGGACACTCAGCACCTGGCATACGAGAGCAAACTTCTTCCAGTCAAAGAACACAACCTCATGCTCAGCAAACAATTCACCGCCAAGGCCAGGCTTCAGCCCAACCATCTATCTCACCGCATCTGCACTGAAGCAAAACCTCCCAGGGCAGTCAGAAAGCACGCCAAAGACATAGACATAGTATTAGGTGATACGGACTATAAAGTGGCCCTCAGAAAAATACACACGGAGACAGTCAGAGATTTTCTTAGAAATAGTCGACCCAACCCAGTTCTGGGAACTAAACCTCCTAGAATACATAAGTCCACGTCCCAACTATCCAGAGAAAATCAGATAACTCTGTCTCAATTGCGAAGCGGCCACTCTAGTTTCCTTAACAGTTACCTCCACCGAATAGGGGCCAATGAATCTCCCCTCTGCCCACTGTGTAGGATAGAGCCGCATACTTCGAGACAAATTTTTTCGTGTCGCTATAACCCCACTTCACTTAGCCCTATCGACCTTTGGAATAGGCCGCACTCGGTTGTTGATTTCTTGTTCAATTAAATCTCTCCAAAAAAAAAGTGAAAGAGAGAAAAGAAGAAAAGAAAAGAAAAGAAAAAAAAGAGTTAAAAAAAATAAGAGAGAGAGGTAAGAGAGTGTGGGCTTATAACGCTGGAGGGTCGAGAGCTTCAACGACTTCCTCCAGTGTCTCGCGAAGGAAGATCTACCCGTTGGGCAAGACAACAACAACAACCCTTACTTTAATTTCTTATTTCTCTATGATAAAAAGAAACAAAGTATTGTGCTTTGTCAGATCTTTTTTTCAGGCGAATCGTAGCTTTCTACGAACCTTTTTCGAACGCATTAAATAACACTTTTTTTAAGGTTTTGGCAAGATGAGGCCGTCTCAATGCTAGTCTAGCAAATTGCCCTAGATTAGAACCCTCGAATTGACCTTTTGAAACCTTGTTTAACATGATCCATTCTGCAAAGCTTCTCACGCAAGCCACTGCCGTCATGGCGACATCGTACGAGTCCTCAAAACAGTTAACTCACAACTCGTTTTACTAAGTTTGGCCTTATTCTTACTGTAGTAGGAAGCTCAGGGTCCCAAGAAAAAATCCAGAAACATTGAAAATCAAATGCTGATGATTATTAAATTGTCGATGATTTTTGGCACTCAAAAATCGATATCTTTGATTTTATCAATCTCAGGCGCCATGATCATTTGCACTTGTTCGAACATTCATATTTTGAAGAAAAAAAACACCGCTTATTCGAGAGGAACCCAGAACTATGAGAAGCATGTGAAAGATGGAAGGCAGATAAGAGAGAGAGAGAGAAAGAGAGAGATTGAGAGCGATTAGGCAATGTAAAAGGCCGAGACCGTGTAGACTACATCGCTACTCTCTCAATTGGCTTCGGCTCGAAGACAAGCTGTTTCTTTGTACCCAGGGGTTATTTAGGAATTACCGACACTTTGTACCGCGTCACTTTGTATACGACACTTTGTACCCCGTCACTTTGTACCGCGACACTTTGTACCGCGTACGGCCTCGTTAGCTAAGCCGTACGGCCTCGTTATCGTAAACTTTTACTAAGCCTAAGCGTTTTTCAATGTAAAAATATGTTTTAATGTAAAAATAAAACGCGCGGCCTCACTCAAGTCGCGGTACAAAGTGTAGCGGTACAAAGTGACGGGGTACAAAGTGTCGGGTACAAAGTGTCGTATACAAAGTGACGCGGTACAAAGTGTCGTGATACGGTTATTTAGGCATGACAGATTTTCTGTCGACGGGCCTCTGTGTTCCAAATCTTTAGGGGGTACCCTTATGTAAGAAAAAAAAGAAAAAAAATTTTTCACTCCTAAGGGGGGGGACCATTATGTGAAAAAAAAATTTTCGCCTTTGGCGGGCCTCTGTTTTTTTTCATAAGGGGAAACCCTTATGTGAATTTTTTTTCGGCGGGTTTCTGTTTAAAAAATCATAAGGGGGGACCCTTATGTGAAAAAAAATTTTCCGCCTTCGGCGGGCGTCTGTCCCTTTTTCTTTCACACTAAAAAAACTACTGTTTGTACCCGCAGAAAGCATATCAAGATGACTAATGATGAGGAAACGGCAGGTCTTTGAGAGAGCACGAGAGCGTGTGATGTTAAAGAGAAGATGCAGACGATTCGAGCATCTGTACTACTAGCAAACTTGGAAAGCGCATGAATTTAAAACGCACTGCGGGTTCGAAAAACACAATCCTCGAGGAGCGCTAACTTATTCGAAAGGGCAGATGTTCAGAGCTATATGACCTTAGTGGTTTTGGTTTCTTCTCTGAACGAGATTCGAAGAGTGAAAAACTAACGGGAGTTGCGAAGACTGAGTCGTAAGTCCTCGCCCACTCATCGATATAACGTTGACCTTTAGCACGAGTGTTGTAGACACTTTCAACGTGCTTCACGGAATGAACAAATAGCAAGTCCTCCTTGTCACAGTACCCGAAATCCTGACATATGACATGCAATTTTTTTTCATTTAGCGGCACTGTTTGCGTTTATGCCCCCTCCCCCTACCAGAGGTTCCATGGGTCATACGTCTGACTTTTTTTAAATTTAAAAAAAAATGTTTTTTCATGAAAAAAACGCTTAGGGCTTACGCAGAAGTTTACGCTAACAATACCGTATCAAAAAATGCCATTCTCATCGGTATCACGAAGATTCACTCGAGCCAGAGACCTTTATTAACGAACCGGGGGAATTGAAATTGTAAGCCGGAATATGTGATATCTTTACTTAATCCTCGAAGTATACTTCAGGGTGGGTCCCTAAAGTATACGTCTACACCTTTCGAATCCTTATGCTGAACTCCGTACACTTTTAGCTTCAGATCGATCAAATTCTACATGTTCCAAGTAAAGAATATCAATGCCAAAACCGTATATCCAATTGAGTGTGTCCTAAAAGATCTCAGTTTTAGGGAAAAATTAACTTTAGGGACCCACCCTGAAGTAAGGTGGGTCCCTAAGTAAAATTTTCCCCAGTTTTATTAGACTTACTTGGAGAACTTGGCATTTTTCGAGCAACTTCTGCCGTATCAACTCTTCAACGATCACTTCGATGCGACTTGGAGACTCTGGATGCCCCAAATTGCTGAAGTTCTTATGAAGATGCTGAGTTTGATTCAAGCCAATGGCGGTGATGAACTTCAACTTATCTTCCATTGTGTCGAGAAGGTGGATGACGTCTAGGGGATCAACTGGATGAATCAAGCTTCATATCTCAAGCAATTCTTCAAGCCACTATCAATTGAACACGGTGTTCTAAAAAAACTTTGACCTCGTTCAAAAATGGAACATTTAACACTGATCAGTCAGTACACTAAACCTTGTGTTCAATTAGAGCAATTTTGTAACTCTCAATCCCTTACTCAGACTTACTCCTGTTTTGGTTCGGCAATTGACAGAAAAGGTGAGGGGACTAGATATTCAAGGTTAATTGTTCATTGGGTCACACACCTAACACACGGTGGTCTGGTTTGTAAGCCGTACGGCTTCGTCAGCGTAACCTTTACCTGAGTCTTAGCAGATAAAACAGTAAATTAACTAAGACCAGCTTCTGATCTACAGGTATTTTGAGCCAATTTGATCTAAAAGCCTGTATTGGTGGCAAAAGGCTACTTGAAAGCAAGGTTTTTGTAAAAACTTGGTATTCCACAGATGATATTATATATAGGTTGTATTGTATATAAACATCTTCTTCAGTCTAGAACTTTTTGTATTGAGTGTCCACTATCAAGTGTTAGAGTGTAATATGTAATTTAACTGAAAGAATTGTGATTCCAAACCCCAAGTCGCCCTCTCTATTTTGACAGTTCATACGCTAATTTCTTCTGCTGAAATCAGTTATTCCAGGTGCTCATTCCATTCAGTGGTCGATTGATGGGCGACGCGGAATACCGAGCAGTGCTCTTCAAGGTTAACAACAAACAGGGGTAGAGCAGTGTTCGATTAATGGGCGACGTGGAATAACGAGCAGTGCTCTTCAAGGGTAGAGCAGTGTTCGATTAATGGGCGACGCGGAATACCGAGTAGTGCTCTTCTCAAGGGTAGAGCAGTGTTCGATTAATGGGCGACGCGGAATACCGAGCAGTGCTCTTCAAGGTTAACAACAAACAGGGGTAGAGCAGTGGTCGATTAATGGGTGACGCGAAATACCGAGCAGTTCTCTTCAAGGGTAGAGCAGTGTTCGATAATTGAGCGACGCGGAATACCAGGCAGTGCTGTTCAAGGTTAACAACAGACAGGGGTAGAGCAGTGGTCGATTAATGGGTGACGCGGAATACCGAGCAGTGCTTTTCAAGTTTAACAACAAACAGGGGTAGAGCAGTGGTCGATTAATGGGTGACGCGGAATACCGAGCAGTGCTCTTCAAGGGTAGAGCAGTGTTCGATTAATGGGCGACGCGGAATACCGAGCAGTGCTCTTCAAGTTTAACAACAAACAAGGATAGAGCAGTGGTCGATTAATGGGTGACGCGGAATACCGAGCAGTGCTCTTCAAGGTTAACTAAAAACAGGGGTAGAGCAGTGGTCGATTAATGGGTGACGCGGAATACCGAGCAGTGCTCTTCAAGGGTAGAACAGTGTTCGATTAATGGGCGACGCGGAATACCGAGCAGTGCTCTTCAAGGTTAACAAAAAACAGGGGTAGAGCAGTGGTCGATTAATGGGTGACGCGGAATACCGAGCAGTGCTCTTCAAGGGTAGAGCAGTGGTCGATTAATGGGCGACGCGGAATACCGAGCAGTGCTCTTCAAGGTTAACAACAAACAGGGGTAGAGCAGTGGTCGATTAATGGGTGACGCGGAATACCGAGCAGTGCTCTTCAAGGGTAGAGCAGTGTTCGATTAATGGGCGACGCGGAATACCGAGCAGTGCTCTTCAAGGTTAACAACAAACAGGGGTAGAGCAGTGGTCGATTAATGGGTGACGCGGAATACCGAGCAGTGCTCTTCAAGGGTAGAGCAGTGTTCGATTAATGGGCGACGCGGAATACCGAGCAGTGCTCTTCAATGTTAACAAAAAACAGGGGTAGAGCAGTGGTCGATTAATGGGTGACGCGGAATACCGAGCAGTGCTCTTCAAGGGTAGAGAAGTGTTCGATTAATGGGCGACGCGGAATACCGAGCAGTGCTCTTCAAGGTTAACAAAAACACGGGTAGAGCAGTGGTCGATTAATGGGTGACGCGGAATACCGAGCAGTGTTCTTCAAGGGTAGAGCAGTGGTCGATTAATGGGCGACGCGGAATACCGAGCAGTGCTGTTCAAGGTTAACAACAGACAGGGGTAGAGCAGTGGTCGATTAATGGGTGACGCGGAATACCGAGCCGTGCTCTTCAAGGGTAGAGCAGTGTTCGATTAATGGGCGACGCGGAATACCGAGCAGTGCTCTTCAAGGTTAACAAAAAACAGGGGTAGAGCAGTGAACGATTAGTAACCAACCATCTTAGTTTTATTAACAGTTGCATTTGTAAATTAGGATAATTAAAAGATTTCCATCCTAGATCATTTATTAGGTGCATATCTCCTCCATTTCCTTTCTATTTACCCACCTTTTTTTCACGTAAAGAAGGAGGAGCACTGGGGGAGCTAACAACAGCACTGAAAAAGTTGAACCGCCATATGAAACTCTTTATTGCATAGGGGTCGAGTGGTGATGTTGAGGCAACTCTCCTATGTCAATAACTCAAAGGAGGCTGCAGATCGTTCTGCCTGTGGTGTACTCATTCAATCCGTCGCTGTTGCTGCTATCAGCTGGTATGGATGCTCTTTCGGGAGATCCCCTGGGCGGCTACTTGGTGAGCCCTTCCACCTTCGCTCTCTACACCTCACATCTGCAAGCTGTCGCACCAATCGTCGCCGTCCTAGAAGGAGGTCGGGCCCTCATGTGATGGTCGAATACTAACCGGATTTACTATTTTGGAGAATTAATCTCGACGCAGAAAGTGATCTACTTTTTCTTTTCATTTTTCGCTCTTTTTCACTTCTCTAATATTCTTTAATTTTATTTTTAGCATTGTCCGTCTCTTTTCCATTTTGCGTCCCTTAGACCGGTCACATTTAAACCCTAGCCGATATATTATAGAATATGGGTCAACCGCACAGGTGAAAAGTTCAAAACGATCGCTTATTCCAGCAGTAGCCTAGAATAATAAAAAGGGAGTGAGGTAAAGAGAACATCGAAGGTATATGTATATCAAACTAAGGTAAACAAAAAGGAATTTCTGTAGATTTTTCAGTCGAAGCTTTCGTCATTGTTATTGATTCTAAGGCGTGAGTTTCGATGAAGGAAAAAAGTTTTCGAAGGAAAAAAAAGTTTTCTCTTCTAGTATCTTTTTGGTGTTGCTCTAATCTATGCTTAATTATATCTCTTCTCTCGCTCTCTTTCTCTCTCTTCTCTCGCTCTCTTTCTCTCTCTTCTCTCGCTCTCTTTCTCTCTCTTCTCTCCCTCTCTTTCTCTCTCTTCTCTCGCTCTCTTTCTCTCTCTTCTCTCCCTCTCTTTCTCTCTCTTTTTTCGCTCTCTTTCTCTCTCTTCTCTCCCTCTCTTTCTCTCTCTTTTCTCGCTCTCTTTCTCTCTCTTCTCTCCCTCTCTTTCTCTCTCTTCTCTCGCTCTCTTTCTCTCTCTTCTCTCCCTCTCTTTCTCTCTCTTCTCTCGCTCTCTTTCTCTTTCTTCTCTCGTTCTCTTTCTCTCTCTTCTCTTTCTCTCTCTTCTCTCTCTCTCTTTCTCTTCTGTCGCTCTCTTTTCTCGCTCTCTTTCTCTCTCTTCTCTCCCTCTCTTTCTCTCTCTTTTCTCCCTCTCTTTCTCTCTCTTCTCTCGCTCTCTTTCTCTCTCTTCTCTCCCTCTCTTTCTCTCTCTTTTCTCGCTCTCTTTCTCTCTCTTCTCTCCCTCTCTTTCTCTCTCTTTTCTCGCTCTCTTTCTCTCTCTTCTCTCCCTCTCTTTCTCTCTCTTCTCTCCCTCTCTTTCTCTCTCTTCTCTCGCTCTCTTTCTCTCTCTTCTCTCCCTCTCTTTCTCTCTCTTCTCTCGCTCTCTTTCTCTCTCTTCTCTCCCTCTCTTTCTCTCTCTTCTCTTTCTCTCTCTTCTCTCTCTCTCTTTCTCTCTCTTTTCTCCCTCTCTTTCTCTCTCTTCTCTCGCTCTCTTTCTCTCTCTTCTCTCCCTCTCTTTCTCTCTCTTCTCTCCCTCTCTTTCTCTCTCTTTTCTCGCTCTCTTTCTCTCTCTTCTCTCCCTCTCTTTCTCTCTCTTTTCTCGCTCTCTTTCTCTCTCTTCTCTCCCTCTCTTTCTCTCTCTTCTCTCCCTCTCTTTCTCTCTCTTTTCTCGCTCTCTTTCTCTCTCTTCTCTCCCTCTCTTTCTCTCTCTTTTCTCCCTCTCTTTCTCTCTCTTCTCTCGCTCTCTTTCTCTCTCTTCTCTCCCTCTCTTTCTCTCTCTTCTCTCCCTCTCTTTCTCTCTCTTTTCTCGCTCTCTTTCTCTCTCTTCTCTCCCTCTCTTTCTCTCTCTTTTCTCGCTCTCTTTCTCTCTCTTCTCTCCCTCTCTTTCTCTCTCTTCTCTCGCTCTCTTTCTCTCTCTTCTCTCCCTCTCTTTCTCTCTCTTCTCTCGCTCCCTTTCTCTCTCTTCTTTCGTTCTCTTTCTCTCTTTTCTATCGTTCTCTTTCTCTCTCTTCTCTCGCTCTCTTTCTCTCTCTTCTCTCGCTCTCTTTCTCTTTCTTCTCTCGCTCTCTTTCTCTCTCTTCTCTCCCTCTCTTTCTCTCTCTTTTCTCGCTCTCTTTCTCTCTCTTCTCTCCCTCTCTTTCTCTCTCTTCTCTCGCTCTCTTTCTCTTTCTTCTCTCGTTCTCTTTCTCTCTCTTCTCTCTCTCTCTTTCTCTTCTGTCACTCTCTTTCTTTCTCTTCTCTCGCTCTCTTTCTCTCTCTTCTCTCGCTCTCTTTCTCTCTCTTCTCTCGCTCTCTTTCTCTCTCTCTTCTCTCGCTCTCTTTCTCTCTCTTCTATCACTCTCTTTCTCTCTCTTCTCTAGCTCTCTTTCTCTCTCTTCTCTAGCTCTCTTTCTCTCTCTTCTCTAGCTCTCTTTCTCTCTCTTCTTTCGCTCTCTTTCTCTCTCTTTTCTGGCTCTCTTTCTCTCTCTTCTCTAGCTCTTTTCTCTCTCTTCTCTCGCTCTCCTTCTCTCTCTTCTCTCGCTCTCCTTCTCTCTCTTCTCTCGCTCTCTCTTCTCTCGCTCTCCTTCTCTCTCTTCTCTCGCTCTCTCTCTCACTCTTTTTCTCTCTCTTCTCTCGCTCTCTTTCTCTCTCTTCTCTCGCTCTCTTTCTCTCTCTTCTCTCCCTCTCTTTCTCTCTCTTCTCTCCCTCTCTTTCTCTCTCTTTTCTCGCTCTCTTTCTCTCTCTTCTCTCCCTCTCTTTCTCTCTCTTCTCTCGCTCTCTTTCTCTTTCTTCTCTCGTTCTCTTTCTCTCTCTTCTCTCCCTCTCTTTCTCTCTCTTTTCTCGCTCTCTTTCTCTCTCTTCTCTCCCTCTCTCTTCTCTCGCTCTCTTTCTCTCTCTTCTCTCCCTCTCTTTCTCTCTCTTCTCTCGCTCTCTTTCTCTCTCTTCTCTCGCTCTCTTTCTCTCTCTTCTCTCGCTCTCTTTCTCTCTCTTCTCTAGCTCGCTTTCTCTCTCTTCTCTCGCTCTCTTTCTTTCTCTTCTCTCGCTCTCTTTCTCTCTTCTCTCGCTCTCTTTCTCTCTCTTCTCTCGCTCTCTTTCTCTCTCTCTTCTCTCGCTCTCTTTCTCTCTCTTCTATCACTCTCTTTCTCTCTTCTCTAGCTCTCTTTCTCTCTCTTCTCTAGCTCTCTTTCTCTCTCTTCTCTAGCTCTCTTTCTCTCTCTTCTTTCGCTCTCTTTCTCTCTCTTTTCTGGCTCTCTTTCTCTCTCTTCTCTAGCTCTCTTTCTCTCTCTTCTCTAGCTCTCTTTTTCTCTCTTCTCTCGCTCTCCTTCTCTCTCTTCTCTCGCTCTCCTTCTCTCTCTTCTCTCGCTCTCTCTCTCTTTTTCTCTCTCTTCTCTCGCTCTCTTTCTCTCTCTTCTCTCGCTCTCTCTCTCTCTTTTTCTCTCTCTTCTCTCGCTCTCTTTCTCTCTCTTCTCTCGCTCTCTTTCTCTCTCTTCTCTCCCTCTCTTTCTCTCTCTTTCCTCGCTCTCTTTCTCTCTCTTCTCTCCCTCTCTTTCTCTCTCTTCTCTCGCTCTCTTTCTCTTTCTTCTCTCGTTCTCTTTCTCTCTCTTCTCTCCCTCTCTTTCTCTCTCTTCTCTCGCTCTCTTTCTCTCTCTTCTCTAGCTCGCTTTCTCTCTCTTCTCTCGCTCTCTTTCTTTCTCTTCTCTCTCTCTCTTCTCTCGCTCTCTTTCTCTCGCTCTCTTTCTCTCTCTCTTCTCTCGCTCTCTTTCTCTCTCTTCTTTCACTCTCTTCTCTAGCTCTCTTTCACTCTCTTCTCTCGCTCTCTTTCTCTCTCTCTTCTCTCGCTCTCTTTCTCTCTCTTCTATCACTCTCTTTCTCTCTTTTCTCTCGCTCTCCTTCTCTCTTTCCTTTCTTTTTCTCTCTCTTCTCTCGCTCTCTTTCTCTCTCTTCTCTCGCTCTCTTTCTCTCTCTTCGACTTCCTCCCTTTCTCTCTCTTTGACTTCCTCTCTTTTTCAGCAGGAATGAAAAAAAAATAATGCCGAATGAAATAGCTTTTTTATTGCGTTTGGGATCGTAATTCTCACGTAATTCAAAAATTTAGATTAAGAACGGTTGAATAATTTTATTCTGCAGGTTACAACACATCTGTGTTAAGCGATGGATTGAGTGCGATAATTCAAAGTTTGAGGGCGGGAAAACTATCACAAAACGTCTGCGAAGGAGATCGGGGAAGGTTTAGCGTTTAATTGTCATGTTCACAATTCTCAATTAATTTTTCTATGAAAGACTGAAAAATCTCTTCAATTGTCTTATAAAAAAGTATAGATGAATAAATGATTGAACTATCGCACAGAAAAAAGCTGGTCCGCCGGGCGGGATCGAACCCAGAACATCTCGAACTCAAACCGGGAGCGCGTGTTATCATTACACCACGGGGACACATTGCTATTCCGTGCGATAGTGTTATATGAAAGGCTCATATGCCTTGTTCTCTCAGTCACGCATGCTTATCAAGCGATTGCGTCATGAATGGAGCGTAACTCCAGAGTTCACGATTAAGACAGAAGAGAGATAGAAGATGAATGAAGATTTATAGATGAAGACATCATACGAATGTATTCGAATGAGTGTTTTGTTTGGTTTTCGAGTTATTGGTACTGATTTGAAAGAAGTTGTTTCAGAGTCTCAGATGAAGGATGGCACGCAATGCGGAACGCTTTTAAGATTAACGAGAAGGAGTTCGCTCTACTTGAGGGATTCGGAGCCTACAGGCTTTTTGAAATATTTAATAAGTTATTCTCCATTTCCATGAAGAATCCCTATAGGAATCTAGCATGCGTGTATTATTATTAGCCAGTGATCAGTGGTGGTTTTTTCTAATTTTTATGAATTATAAATTCTATCAGAACAGATTTCAAGTTTATACTTTAATTATGACTTTATTTGACTAATCGATTTCGAATGCTGCATTTTTGGTGTTACTTTTCTGTAAAGCCTCATTATTTGAGATTGATTTATTTAGGAAGATCTAAAAAGTTACATGCACAGATAATTTTTTCAAACATTCCTCATCGATAATCCGCGGATTATCGATGATGAATACTGCCAACGCTTTGCCTGTATATAATCATTCAAAGACTTTTACCGAAGTTTCTTTTAAAATGTTAATATTCTTTTAATAATGTGATAACAACAATATTAATATGAATTCTGTATTTCATTCCGATAAAGTTTCCTTTCCGATCATACAATAAGTTGTGACGCGTTGTAACACGAAGAAAGTTGATTTATTGAAAGAGAATTTAAAGTTAAATTTTTTGAACAAACGAGTGTTTACCTGAAAATCATGAAGAATTCACGGAGTCTAACAATCGATTCATCGCTGAAGTACTACTGAATAACTCAATTATAAGAACGGGCTATTCAAGTGAAGGAGCTTAAAGTTTTGAAAAAAATCAAGGAACTTGTTTAAACATATAATTTTCTCTGATAGGGTGTTATACAGAAAACTTTAATTTGAGCCTCCCTCACCTTTATTTCCCTCACGTGATACAAAAGCTGCTCATTAGCCCACAAAAATGAAGGGCAGTAATGAGGTAATCCTTAAGTGAAATATTCAACTTTAGTTAAACACCATCCAAAATGAGTCTAAGGGGGGGAGGTTAAGTTGACCTGCGGACCTTTTGAATATCGCTTATCTCTCCCAACAGCGCCATTTCTCCAGTAAAAAATCGTGGCGTTTTAGCTCCCTGCCTTCTGAAATTCTATCAACTTTTTTACTTCTAGCATATGTCTAAAGAAATCAAGAAGAAAAACAATCCGTCAACCAAAGCATAAAAGAACCCAGCATATTTTCGGGGCAATGTCACATAATAAATAGTTTTAACTGAATAGGAGGGCTAAAGTACAATAGAATTTTTTCAAATACCTTGTCTCCCGTCTGGGGGCGGAAGTAAAATTCACCCGGAACTATGTCCTAGATTTCTATAAGCAGATGGCCGAAAATGAATCGTTGGCTGCGGCGCCGGAGCAAGAGGGACCCTTTGCCGTAGTGCTCAGGGAGGACTGCCCCCATATCAGCGATAAGGTCAGTCAGGCGCCCTTGGCTGTGGGTCTAGGCTTCTTCAGTCTGCATCGTGGCTCGTGAAATCACGATAGATATGCTTTATGCGTGAATAGCACTACCGCAAAGCATTAGCAATGATTCCACCACGGTTTTTATGGCCATTACTAAACCACGCCCCTTACACCCCCCACGCCTTTCACGCCCGTTCATTACTAATCCACGCCACTGTGCGGGAAAGAAAGAAAGAGTGTTTGACGCACTATGATGTATATTTTTTGATACGGTCTCGCTAGCGTAAACTTTTGCCTAAGCCTAAGCAGAAAAAACTTGAAAAACTAAATAAAGCTCATGGGGCGAAGTTAAGAAGTTTCCCGCGCAGTGGCGTGGTTTAGTAATGAACGGGCGTGAGGGGCGTGGTTTAGTAATAGCCGTTTTATAGGTTCATTGATTAGAACGAGTATGTACTTTCTTAACTGTCTAGCCTTCCCAGGCTAGCAGTACTCAACGTGAAGTTTCTGACCGGTTCCAGGAGATTTCGCACCACGATAAATCGCACTTGAAATTCAATATTTTTTCTGAAAGCTGTGTGGCTTTTTGTATATACGGTTTTGTACTAAGCCGTACGGCCTCGTTCGTGTGAACACAACTACGCCTAACCAGAGATTACTAAGAGAAAAATGGCAATTGGTTGATTGCAAAATTCGGGTATGAAATGTATATATAATATCTGTACTCTGTTTTCGACTGCATTACTTAAGCGGAGAAAATAGGACAATCAATTTTACCACGTAAGTTAGATGAATAGGAGCGTTGACGCGTGTTCCAACAAGCGTCAGGGTGCCTCAGCAAGAGGTGCCCTGACGCTTAGTGAGATACTCATAAAAAAACTGATTCAATAGGCGAGTAAAGTTAGAAATCTATCTCGCGCTTATAGTAATACTAGCCACTTCACAGCGAAGCAAGTATATGGTGCGCAAGAAAGTTCGTATCAAATGTATCCACATTAAAACTTTCTTAAACAATTTTTAGAATATTCTCAACTAAGTATATACAGGACGGATCCCTCAAGTTTTCTTCAAATTTGCGTCAGCTTGTCAGTGGCTTCAGAATGGCAGAGATACGCTGCGATGAAGTGTTCATCCTTACAGTATTTCCTTTCTTCTGCTCCAAGCTCGGCGACACAGTAGCTGCGGGACATCGTAAGATATTCCAGGTGTTCGATGAGGATAGTATCTGTGATAGCGACCGCAGAGTTGGGTTCAGACGTTTCAAAGAGTAAGATAATCGTTTGAGGACAACGACCGTCCTCGACGTCCAGTCGAGCTCAATCTCCCTGATCTCCAGCAGCTTGTTGAAATAAATCCGAAGCTCAAAACCTAAGTAAAGGCGGAGCACTTCAATGTCTCTCACACAACCATCAATAATGGCTCTGATCCTCTGGGCAAGATGGTAAGCTTGCAATTCAAATTTTTTCACAAATAGTCTAGTAACCAGAAATCAACGCATAGCGCTGCTGCACAACTTTTTTTTAAAGCAAAAAGAATCGGCTGGACAATTTTGTCGCTGAGAATGATGAATGGGTGAACGATGCTGATGTTGAGTGGAAGACAAAAAGGAGCAGCCAGAGCCGACGCTCAATGCAGGAATTCCCCAATTAAGGTCTCGCTTTCAAGTAAGTGGAACTCACGTGGCCTTGTAACACCACCATCACTGCCGATGTCTACTGAAACAAACTCGTTCG
Organism: Allodiplogaster pararmata; assembly: GCA_964056735.1. Classification (NCBI taxonomy): domain Eukaryota; kingdom Metazoa; phylum Nematoda; class Chromadorea; order Rhabditida; family Diplogasteridae; genus Allodiplogaster; species Allodiplogaster pararmata. The sequence continues at coordinate 38,091,670 of OZ057405.1, forward strand.
AGTGAACGAGGCAATATTCGCTCAGGACGGTTAGGCAATTCAAGTTCGCTTTCTGCATGAGAAGACCCAGCAACAGATCGCATATAAAACTGTGAAGAAGTTTTTAGAGCTGGGCTACGAAATCAAGTCTCATTCAGAATATTCATTTAACTTGACTCTATCGGATAACCCTCTATCCGGATCAATGTAAAGTTAGCTGACAACGAAAACTTCCTGAGATTGAAGAGAAGGTCAAAACCTGGGTCGAGCACTACTTCAACTTTTGACCATCCTACTTCTAACATGAAGGCATCCATGATTTGTTTATTAGCTAACAGAAGGTCTCTGAGAATGATGTATTATTGATTGATAATTTTGATGTATTATTGATTGATTAAACACTTGGGGTTTTGAAGTTAGAACAAATTTTTTGTTGAAAAAAAAACGCTATGAACTTTCTTGGGGAAAAATTTAATTTAGGGACCCACCTTACTTTAGGGACCCCCGTGGTAGAAGAGGGACCCACCCTCCAGTAAAACGACCCAAAAGGGGGGGTCCCTAAAAGTAAAAGACCAAAAACCCCCTTTTTGGTCCCTAAAGTAAATTTAATTTTTAGTCCCACCCCACAAATGGGAATCCCCCCATTTTACTTCAACTTTCCTCTTTTAATTTTGAGTCCCCCCTGTTTTACTTTAAGTCCCCCTGTTTTACTTTAAGTCCCCCCTGTTTTACTTTAAGTCCCCCCTGCACACAGAAAAAAATTGATCACCATTAATAAGGTTCAATGCATATTGTTCACATTTTGATCATTTTTGGTTGCGCTGAGAGCGCAAGAACTGAACAATATATATTGATCAGTATGTTTTACCTAAGCGGTATTTTAATTTCAACAAGGAAGATTGCGTATTTTCGCACCAAAAAAGTTTCATTACTGATTTTTTTAAAGCATTTTTGTGCTGCTGCGTGCTTATTAGATGAAAAATATGACTACCGCGAAATGGATTTTTACTGTTACTGAATGCCTCCGATCCAATAATAAGTTCTAGACGCTAGAGATTTTGTTTTCTATTTGTCGCATTTATTGAGCCACTTATTGAACCTAGTTTTTGCCATTTGTCTTATTTGAAGCATTTCATTTGGTCATTTTTTCGCAGTAAAAGAGTAAAGAGATTAATTTTTTTTTAAAAGAGCTTGAAATGGTGAAAAACTTGAAGGTTGCTTTTTTCGAGTTTTTCGAGAAAATTTTCTATTAATATTTTTTCTCTGTTTAGCAAATTGTGAAAAGGCTACTGTTCTCGTGAGCTGGACTTCATCATGATCATGGTATACATAGTCATGAAAGCTCTAGAACAGGTTCTAGAGCCTTCAATTGTATCAAGCTGTTATCGTTAAAGTATCAATCATAGCTCATCACAGTTACTGCTAATGTGAACAAAAGTATTGTCTTTGCCGTTTTTCTTTCAAGTCTTATTCATCTGTTTGGTGAAACATCCTTTGCGAGCTCTGAGTTGGCGCTAAACGCGGAAACTTCATGATGATAAATCCTCATACTTTTATATTGAACTCATTTCGAACACGTAACTGATCATGCGGCGAAAAGTTTTTTCATTTGAGTTTTATATTTGCAGGCTTACATCGCAAAAAATTACTTAGACTCGACGTGCCCGAGAAAAACTAATAACAAACCCAAGTTAGATTCGGAAATTATTATTTCTTCTCTATTTTTGTTTAAGACTATGAAAAGCTGTGCTAAAAAATTTTTTTTGGAGCTCGGCACTTTGTTACTTGGAGGGGGGGGGGCGTGCTTTACTGGGTGGGGGTCAGGTTACTTTAACTGATTTTTTCGTTTGAGCTTAGTTAAAATGTATGCTAACGAGGCGTTATGGAGCAATTAGCCACAAAGTTGTAGTTTTATCCAGTCTAATGAAGTAAATTGGCTTAGCTGTTTTCAGCTATTATTCACTGTTTTTCGCTAGGCTAAGGTCAATGTTATGCTAACGAGGCCGTACGGCTTGGTAACAAGACCTCATGGAGAAATTTCTCACATTCATTTTGATCGATTCAGTGATTAAATTTGTCAAAAAAATGAGAAAATGGTGTTATGAATACAGTAGTTTGAACTCACTAAAAACAAAACCCTTCTTGAGTAAAGTCCGCCCCCCCCCCCCCCGAGTAAAGTGCACACTCAAGTATAATTGTGCATGGAACTCGATAGATACCTGTAATCATAATCATATTATGATTACCCCTTTTTGGTGTAGGTAATTTTAGTGTAAGGGCGACGTTTCTCGAACTTTCTCTAATCAAATTTAGGTTTCTCCTAAAATATTTTAGGCCACATTCGACACGTCGCTGCATTTGTTTTTTCGTTGTTTTTTTGTTGTGTTAAACTTTATAATTTACTTTTTGAGGTTAATAACTTATTATGCTTAAGTTCTATTATTTTCTCTTTTACCTCATCATTCTTACTCGGTCTTTCTTCCGGTAGGAAACATTTTTTCTTCTTCTCTTTAACCTTATCACTCAATTATTTTAGAAGTCTGTCTTCTTCGTCTTCTTCCGCGCGCGCGTTATTGTCACCTATGTTTCAAGAACATAGGTTTAATTACCCAAGTTTGAGACAGGTACGTCCTGTTGCACGTAGCAGATCTCAATCGCTCGTCGATCTCAACCGCTCATCTAAGATCCGGAAGAAGGCAGTCAAGCCGTCGGACAGGCGCGAAGTTAGCTTATTAGGACTAGTTAGATAGTGATCCGGGTAACTTAACGTAAGTTACTCATTTCTTTATTCTCACTTCTAGTTTTCGGGTTCTCTTAACTTCGTTCTTCTCTCTTCATTCTCACCATAATTTTCATTATCTCCTAATTAGTTCTTTCTCTCATCTCTCTCCTTTCATAATTCTCTCTCTCTCTTAATTACTCCTCATCCTTCTCTATCATTTATTCTTGTTCGTTAGTTCGTTATTTGATCGTTCGTTGGTTCTGTGAATAAACCTGTAAAGGCTATCTTTGGAAGTCCCGCGTGGCAGGCAAGACAAGAAACGGCTTTCAAGCCCGAATTGCATCTTAAAGAACTCTGGTGTCCTTGAGGGAGTATCCCTTGACATCCAGATCTACCACACTACCGAAAAGACTATATATGGTGCATCAGTGCCCTAAGGCTGATAGCTCATAATGTCAGACGACGAAGTGGTGGAAGATAAGGCCGTAGAGCTTATCTTCACCTCATCCGAACAATTCGCAGCATGCGAAATTAACAACAAACTCCACGAAATGATAGAAAGAGCAGAGAAGCTGCCTTTAACACCTTGTAAGACTGGCAGTGAAGCCTGGTATATCACGACTACTCTTCGAGACGAAATACCCGTTGTTGCGGAGGCATACTACAAGTCGATCACTGATTGGTTGACGAAGATAACCAAAAAGGCCCCCAAGACAGACGAGGTTAACATGTGGTTGCAAGAGGTAAACATCGTTCAAGGAAAGTTTCTCTCTTTCCTTCGCAGAAGCATCGAATACTATTCGTATCGGTTTGCTTGGCTTATCCATTCGGTACACTGGGTGGTGCGGGAGGTAAAAATGTAGGGCTGCAGCAGATTCAAATGTCTCAATCTGGCCCTTTTCCAAGTGATTCATGATGATTCCGTGGTAATGTTCCAACATTCCTCTCGCTCTCAGACTAGAGACTACATTCCTCAGCCTCGCTGCGGAGCTGGTGTAGTTCTCTGAAAGCTGTTCGAGTTTGGACTCTCTCAGACAGTATCTTGCATGTATCCGATTGCCTTCAATGGAAACATGCTGAGCGAAGTATTTGTCCACGAGCGAGCCATCATTCTCCGACTGAACCTGCCCTTCCGGACTATCGGAAACCACTTTGTCAACCGCCAGGAATCTTTCGAGTGCCTTGATTGTTTCCCGGTCTTGCTGCTTTCGAACGGAGACGTGCGTGATCAGATATCTTTCATCTGAGCCTGTGTAGCCGCAGGTTGCCTCGCCTGTTGCTATCCAACCGAGTCTGGAAGGTACCAATACAAAACCACTCGGTAGAGTTATTGGTTGCTTTTTCCATTTCACGATTTTCAGGTAGTCCTTGTTGCCCAGTAAGAGTACTGGGTTAATTTCGGACTTCACGTCGTATCTGTCAGCAAGACGAATCCTTCTTTTCTGGATGAAGGCAATGTCCTGTGCTGGTAGGGAGCTGTATTCGAGGGTTGCAGTTAGTGGCTCTGGGTGCGCCATCGCTTCAATCACGAGTTTCTCGCCATTGACTCCGTGTAAGGGAACTTCGTAGATGGAATACATTCTTGTTCCTGTAGAATTTGCTCCAAGCCCTGCTAGCGAACATTCAGACTTCCGTAGTTCACGGAGCTCAAGTTCCTTCGCTACGCTTTCTGAGATTAAACTCACAGAGGCACCACTGTCAAGAATGAATTCGACCCTTTTATGGATGCGATTTCCAACGCGAACTTTACCAGTTTGCAAACGAGGATCGTATGAGGGTATGCACTCAGGGAGTATTGAATGGACTTGCCCAATGTGCTGCTCCCCGCTCTTCTAGGTATGTTTCCTTGGCTGCTCAAGGTAGCTGATGTGTTCCTTTCCGAAACTTTCACCGCGGCATTACCTTTTTTGCTGGGCCTCATCATGAGCCGGAAACATAAGGCGATGTCATGCGGCCCATCACAGTACGGGCAGCGAACGTCGCACTGATGCGCGGACCCTCCAGGTTTCAGGCACATCTGGCACCATCCATGTTTTCTCGCAAACTCTATGCGATCCTTCACCATCGGGATCTTCCTGCATTCCCATGACAATTTGTGCTTGTTGCAGAACACACAACATTTGTCATCCCTCGCCACGAGCGGCTGAGGTGTCGGGACTATGCGGTCTGCCCCCATGCGATACCTCTCGACTGGGGTGTCCGTTTTGGCTACATGGATGGTGTGGCGATTTGGTTTTGATGATTGCTCGTTACTCATCTCCATAATGAAGAGTTCTTCCTTGATCATACTTTCAGCCTGGTTAAGGATTGCTGAGACAGTAACGTCTTCCACCTCGTAGATGAATTTCAGTAGTCTCGTCCTTGTGCTTGAAGGAAATTTCTTCAAAAGCATTTGCTGCATGATCAAGTCTCTTTGTAGGGTAGGCTGCGTCTTATATATTTATATATATTTTATCTGCATCCGAGAATGCGCATTGGTAATCAAACATCATAGACAATAAATTTGTTTGAAGAAAAAAAAAGACAATTGAGAGCTATGGCATATGAAGGCTAGATACTTCATTTAATGCGAAACACTATTCTATTTACAGACAATTTTTTACGGAAAGCTTTGAGAGACTTTTCCCGAAGAAGATCAATAGGTAACTTGCTAAATATTCGAGAAACTCGCAAAGAGAAGCTGTAGTACCTAGCAGTGTTACGAGTTTTTTCAACTTGAATACCACTAGGATTAGTTCTTGTACAACGTCCTTCTTTAAATATGCGGTTTCTATCAATTATGGACTGGTTTTGCATAATCTTCCAACTCATGACAACGTCGTTTTGATATCTCCTATCGGCCAAGTTTGTTAGGCCTAGACATCTTAGCCTAGTTTCATAAGACGGAAGAGCCTGAGGGTACATTTTGTTCGGAAAACAACGATAATATACAATGCGTGTAAAAATTCTCTGAACATTTTCTACCGTTGTCGAATCTTTCGAGTAGTGAGGATTCCAAAGCATCGAAGCAAAGTCTAGGTGAGGCATTACATAAATTTTAAAACATTTGACCAATATAGATGAATCGTGGACAGAGATGGCTCTAAGAAATGAGAACATAGCCTTTCGAGCTTTGGCCACCCTATCAAGTACAGTGTCATTACGACGTAGGGATGCGGCCAATTGGATGCCCAAATCACGCACTTGTGGTACTCTGTCGATCGATATCTGATTGATGACATACATATGTAGTAGACGGATTACTGGAACCAATATGTAAATGGAAGGACTTACACGGTGAAAGAGTCAACTGATTGGAAAGGCACCAGTTATGAACACAGTCAAGAGCTTCTTGTAGTTCTTCTTTTTTCTCGTTCATATCTCCCTTGTTATAAGAGACATATAATTTAACCATCACAATATTGTTAAGTCCGAGATGTTCCAGAGCGTTAAACTTTTTCCCATAATGAATGCATTTGATCTACAAAGTGTAACAGAACTGCCTTCCTTCCAGCGACAAGTGGAACCAGGTCTTAAAGAACATGAAGAAAGTCAATCTTTCTTCTCCCAAAGTGAAACGAAGATAATGTACTTGACGTAGTAATTGGAAGACCTGAAACGATACTTAATTGTAGAACTTCAGCCCCCCTCGCTGCCACTTGTGATCACGCTAGTGTCCTATTTTCGATCGACCTGTTTTGTGCAAATGTTTTACAAGAGCCGCGCTTTAATTATTCGAAATGCGACTTCTTGTCGCTAATAGAAGATTTTTCTAAAATATCTTGGATATCTCTTTTTGATGATTTCATTGACATCAACGATTTATGTGCTCGTTTTCTTGCTACTATACATCCCCTTATCATTGCTCACACTCCTATTGTTAGAAGTAGGATGCCGTTTGAAAAATATCCATCTCATATCCGCCATATGCTCAAACACAAAAACGAACTCTTCGAAAAACTTCATTGTAAACCTGTTTTCGATGAGTATGTGAGGATTTGTAAAAGATTGAGCGAAGAAATAGCAAAGTTCAATATTTCGAAAGAGAAATCACTTCTGAGCTCGAACAAAAAACTGTATAAGTTCATAAATTCTAAGTTTAAGAAGTTCACGAAGATTGGTTGCATAGCTGAATCTGGAACGTTTCTGGTCTCAGACATGTCAAAGGCAAAGGCTCTAGCGGACTTTTTCTCATCGGTTTTTAATTGTGACAATGGTGAACAACCTAATCTATCCTCTCGTAGAATTGATCTTGCAACAACAAACTGCTTAATTATGCCTCAACAAGTGTTCTACTATCTCAAAAAATTGAAGCCATCTTGTTTCTTACCGAGTGATCATGTTCCCGCCATAATTTATCGAAAATGTGCTCAAGTACTAAGTGAACCCTTGTCTTATTTGTTCAATATTTCGTTGTCGTTAGGCACGTTTCCAGAGTTGTGGAAGCAAGGAATAGTGATACCCATAAACAAAATACCCGCGCCCAAAATGTCCGAGCATTATTGACCGATAACGATTTGTCCGGCACCCTCCAAAATATTTGAAAGAATTGTCTGTGCTCATTTAACCCGCTGGTGCAACCGTTTCATGCTAATCCCTGAAAACCAGCATGGTTTTCGGAGACACCGCTCAGTGATAACGAATCTTCTGGAGTCGACAAATTCATGGCATAGAGACCTAGATATGGGCAAAGCAGTTGATGTATTGTATTACGATTTCGCAAAGGCGTTCGACACCATTTCGCATACTAAACTGCTCTATGTTCTTGACAATATGGGGATCAGAGGTGAATTGTGGAAATGGTTTGCGTCATTTCTTACTGGGCGATCATGTAGAGTAAGAGTAAATAATACTCTCTCCCATAGCTATCCAACACCATCCGGAGTACCGCAGGGGTCCGTACTAGCTCCCATTCTGTTCTCGCTTTACATATCCGAACTATCGCTGAAACTTTCTATTTTTCCGATGGTAAAAGTTCAACTATTCGCTGATGATTTGAAAATGTATGCGTCATACAGCCCTAACAGCTATGATCAGGCTTATGCCCAATTATCTAAGGCAACAAGAGTCATCAATGAATTCTGTGAGAATTGGCAACTTGCAATAGCTACGCACAAATGTAATGTCCTCCACCTCGGTAAGAGAAACCTCAAACTTTCTTGTTTTGTTTCGAACTCCCCTCCAACCGCATTCAAAGTCTCAGAATCGCCAATTCGTGACTTAGGAGTCTATGTTGATACTGAGCTTTCTTTTGTATTCCATATTGAACAGGTGATAAGAAGAGCATTGAAAATTGTGTATGCAATATTTAGATCTCTCTCGATAAAAGTAACAGCGCCGTATATTACATGCTTCAAAACCTATGTTCTACCAGTGATAGAGTTTGCATCAGTGATCTGGTCTCCTCATAAAGTTACTCTGATTAGAAAGTTAGAAAAGGTTCAACATGTGTTTACAAGATTACTACAGTTTCGTTGTGTTCCACATATGCAAGCGATTGATTATGAGAATAGAATGATTAGATTTAACCTGAGATCCTTATATGCAAGACGATTGGAAGCTGATATTTGTTTGGCCTTCAAAATTCTCAAGGGTTACACTGATGTTCCCGTTTGTAGATTTTACACTTTCAAACAGTGTAATGGGCGCAGTACGTTTTATGCTTTTCATATAAATCACACAAACTGTAACCCACTTTTTCACTCATTCGCTTATCGAACAGCACGATTTTTTATGAAGCTACCGGTCAAACTTCTCAGGATTCAAACAATTCAGGGCTTTCGTGTTAATTTGGCGTTGTGTGATATTGTTGAGGTCTTAAACATCAATATCAGACTGTGAAGGTCGTTCGCTCACTGTGTTTTTTTTTAAATTTATGTTTTTACTTAATTTAATTTAAATTTGTCAGTAGGAGTCTTCCTCGTGTTGTCACATTGCAAAATGTACTTCAAATAAATAAATAAATAAATAAACCCAGGGAAACTGATTAAACTATTAAACTTTTCTAAATTTCCAATTTCACATTGAGATGTTACATTTTTGTCGGCTTAACAAGCTAAAACATGACTGTGATCCAGTGCATGTTTTTCATAATCTTCATTTAAACAAATAAAACTGGTCAAATATACTGAATCGTTATCGCCGTGGGTCAATTTAACTAAAAAATTTTCAATTTGGTATTAGCTCAAAGTCGGTTTCCGACTTGAAAGTCACTAGCCAAAAAACTATTTCTTATATTATGTGAAACTGACTTTGCTGTTTTCGTCAGTATACTAAACTTGCAAGATAGCTGAAAACACTTAACACAAAGCGAGTGAAGACTTCGAGCTCAAACGACTCGCCGTGCTGATCTATTACAATAAAATGGGTTGGCTCGAAGAGCAGACACACTCTTTTGCCACAGCGAAAAGAAATTACTCTGAATCCCACCTGAACATTTTGACCTGACTGAAGAAAAAACCGTTCATGTACAGAGATTAAAGAAACTTGTTTTAGTAGCATACAGGGTAAACCTCTTGATTTTCTAAATATTCGTCTGGAGTTTACTCATCAAGATGGGATAGGTTTGACTTTTTTGACATGGACTACGTTTCCAATTTCAAACCTTCCCACTTTTCTTTCTCAACCCGACACGATACAATTTCTGGAGGTTCGATTGATTTATTCTTATCAGTTGCACGCGTGTGATTAATCTGCCCCATTTCTTCTACGAAATCCTCACACGCGTAAAAAAGAAACTATAAATTATTTTTTTCTTCTCATTGACCTTTTCGATTGAAACCTTTAACTGACCTAATGGATGAAAGAGCAAATATCACCAACTCTAAAGTCATAAGTTTGGTTCTCTCACCAACTCTCAAGTCATGGGTTTGGTTCTCCCACCAACTCTAAAGTCATGGGTTTGGTTCTCTCACCAACTCTCAAGTCATGAGTTTGGTTCTCTCACCAACTCTCAAGTCATGGGTTTGGTTCTCTCACCAACTCTAAAGTCATGGGTTTGGTTCTCTCACCAACTCTAAAGTCATGGGTTTGGTTCTCTCACCAACTCTAAAGTCATGGGTTTGGTTCTCTCACCAACTCTCAAGTCATGGGTTTGGTTCTCCAATGACTCGGAAAAAATAGTTTCTTGTTCAATTTTATTTTATTACTTCTCATGCGAAAAACTAGTGCTGGATAAGAGGATAGAGGTATGTATGTAGCTGCAGTAGTCATTTGATAATAGAGATTGAAACAACTAGACGAGATCAGTACTTATTTTAACTCTTGCAAAGTCGTACCTCAAATGTGCCTGTTCAGATGTTTCTGTGTACGAACATATTTTACATCTATTACTGATACAAAAACAATAATATTTGAATTTGTTGGAAATTTATGCTAATGTAAAGATCATTTTGTGTCTTCTGCTCAACTGCTCTTGTTTGGTTTTTTTCTTTATTTTCGAACCTTCGGGTTTTGAGAACAATTACTATGGCGGATTTGTGGTGGTCGACCGTGTACGCAGCCGCCACACTGCTTCTGCTTCAAATCGTGATCGTCCCGATCGTTATCGGATACTGGAGTAGAAGAGGAAAAAGAGCCGTTTTGATGGAAGGAGACTGGAAGAAAGACACTGTTTACCTATTTGTGGTTTGTTAAGTAAAGGCTTCGAATTCAAGACGGTTTGTTATGGAATTTAATCAAGTCCGGGTATAATATAGGTTGCGAGACTATTGGGCGGCTCAAGACTCTGGCTCTCCCCACTGCTGCTTCACACACCACACACATACCGGTTCTAGCAGCGTAGGTCTGTCCCGCATCTTAAAGAGCGCGTAAACTGCCGTGAGGCGGAAACAAGCGCGATGACGATTATTATTGTTATGATGCAGAAGTTCAATAGTAAATGGTTTCTTGCAAATTACGACCTTTAAGCTTCAATTTATGAAGATTTCAGCTGAGAGAGTACAGTTTAGAACTTAAATTTCTAACTTTACTTCATACCGTATCTATGTATGAAGGACATTGCAGATGCCTGGAACAGATGCTCTGCCAAGCATCTCCCCATTCTGCATTAAAGTCGAAACGTTTCTAAAGGCGAATCGTATTTCTTATGAGGTACATTGATTAGAAGTTTCTAAAGCATCAATAATCAGTATTTTCTTCTCTGTTCGCTGCTACACATGCGACATGATGAAAGGATCACTAATGAAAACCGACCTATGTATAGTAGTTGAGTTAAATCCATATGTGCTCCGTCCTGCTTCTGGAAAAAGCCTATAGTAAAAATAAGCGTTAAAAAAGTGTGATTCTATCACTAAACCATGTAAGGTGTATTAAGATGAAACAATTTTATTGCAATCAAAAAACAACACATAGAACGGATGGCGGAGGGCATTTAGCAAAGCTTTTGGTCACATTCAGAAAACATTTCAAAACAAATGCGATTAGCATGACTCTTTTATGCTCAACTAACTGCGAAACTAAGAACAAAGATTCTTATTTGTCATAAAAAGCAGTCGATTTCATCCTATTTTTCGGTTGTTTCTGTTGAAAAAATACATAAATTGGTTATAGCAAAAGCCTGAACCGTCGAAAAACTTTGAGCCCTAGTTTTCGCAGGTATCAAGTTTACTTTCAAAACGCGATTTTAAATTGAGGTGGCAAAAACTATGGGGGAAAGACACTTTAAGATATGAAAGTAAAATTACCTTCTATGATTGACTAATGGAGCGTTAGAATTCAACTTTTCACTTTGCAAAGTAATCTCTGCAAAGTGATCCCGTTGAACGCTCCATCACTCTAAAACCACGACGTAAACAACGAGCGGTGCGAGAGAGTGGTAAAATATAGCATAAAGTTGGAGAAGTAGAATTTTTTCCAATTTGCAGAGATTACTTTGCAAAGTGAAAAGTTGAATTCTAACGCTCCATAAAACTTTATTAGCGGCGCTATTTGCTGACTGGTCGGGGGGCGAATGGCAAACTCCCTTTCGTGGAACTTAACGGTGAGAAGATGGCAGACTCGGAAATCATCCTGCGAAGACTCGCTTTTTACTTCAAGATAAAAGTGAGCCAATGATTCGAAGGACAAGAGTTTTTATTGTTATGACTATGAATTAATTTTTCTTCCTAGTTCTCATCATCACATATTCGTTTATATTTATTTTCCAGTTGATGAAACTGAAAGCTTATTGAATTTTCGATGTTTTCATTATTACATTTTGTGATTTACTCTGTTAAAGGCCTAATTTGTGAAGTTATCTTTCTTTCGGCGCATTAGTAAAAGAAAGTTGCTAAGAAGGAGAAGAATATGATTTTTTTCATTTTTCAATTTAAACGCTTTATCAAGATCAGCAAGCCACATCGGTAATATAACATCATCGATTATGGGATCTGTTGCGACATGTGACGACTCCACTCCTCAGCGTTCTCTGCCTTCCTTAGGAATTGGGGACTAACGACTTTGACAAAGTAGTCCTTCCATCTCATTCTTCTTCTGTCGCTCAAAAAAAAAACAAAAAATTTAAAAAGCTGAGGATGAAAATTGAGTAAAACCAATACAATAATAAAACAAAAATAGTTTTGAGGAGTATGATTGTGAAGCAGACTCCTTGGTGGGACACGCAATTTGCTGCATGCTGGATCGGCACACTCACAAGTTAAATTTTCTTTCGGCACAGTTTTCGACAATAACCAGTTCTGAAGTTGTTAATTTATTGTTAATTAACTTTGCACTTACGATGAGAAACTCAACGATAGTTTCGTTGCAATAAGTTGCCGCGTGTACCTTCTATTCCTTTGCTATTTCTTCAAATGTTTTAATTCTATTTAATCGCTTTACGGCGAGCCCGAAAACCGTCCAGCTTATGGTAGTCTTTGTAAATAAACTTTTTTGAGCCTTGGCCGAATAAACGACTTATTTGAGGGAATTATATATTCAGCAAACCAAATTTTAAATGTTTTTGTTTTTGTTTCTGAAGTTCGATGAAAACCCCAAAAACAAACTACACAATTAAGATATAAACTTTTTTGTATGAGAAGTTATTCTTTCAAATTTGTCGTCTCCAAACTTTTTATCGATTCAGTATAAATGTAAGATCAACAATCTCAGCACCATTCTCATTCAAACACAATTTCTTAAAATTCAGTTTTTTTTGGTTTCAGCCTTTTCCTGCACTATAAATTCTCTCACAACCCAGAGGTCCTCTTCAAAGCCCTTCTGGGCCGAGTCATTCCATCTTGCATCGTTGAAATATTGATAGCTCCTCTTTTGACACCCGTTGTTTCCAGCAAGGTAAGTGATAGCTCCTCTTTTGACACCCGTTGTTTCCAGCAAGGTAAGTGATAGCTCCTCTTTTGACACCCGTTGTTTCCAGCAAGGTAAGTGATAGCTCCTCTTTTGACACCCGTTGTTTCCAGCAAGGTAAGTGATAGCTCCTCTTTTGACACCCGTTGTTTCCAGCAAGGTAAGTGATAGCTCCTCTTTTGACACCCGTTGTTTCCAGCAAGGTAAGTGATATGATCGATGCTTATGTAGTATTTCATTTGAAGTTGGATATGCACAAAAACCTATTCACTCAAAGATCAATCGGAATTCACATTATGAAAAACAAGAAAACATCACACGAGAAAAGACCTCAAAGCCTGAACTCGACATAATTAAATCGAGAATATCTGTATATGACGCGGAACGCGATAGAGCGGGCCATGAGTATGCAATAGAAATTTCATACTTCATAGTCACTTGAAACTTTCATATATGGGGTAAAAAAGCACGGAGAAAACGATGGTCAACTTTATTTTTCACGATCTGTACTTCATTATGATGAAATTTGTCTCTCAAAAAATAGGTGTTGAAAATCGTGTCATACACTATTTTGAAGATAACTAAGCTGAATGAAGAGCTTATAACTTCATTTTTGGGCACGTCGTAGCCAACTGGATGTATTACATGCGCGTTAATGTCATTAATCGGATAACTTATTCTCACAGGTTTTTTGAGTCCTTTATTGGTCAACGCAAATGTTGAATATTCACTAAATCTTCAATTTTTTGCTTCCAACTCAAAACATAGATCTCTCCACTGAGTATAATGTGGAGAATTTTTTTCTGAACATTCACATAATGCATTATCTGCGAAAAATCTTAAATGTTTTTGGTGAAAACACGCTTTGAAACAAGAAAACTCGTTCAAGCTCAAAAGTCCGATTTGTGCTCTCACACCCAGATAGTGAGTTAGTGAACGACATTGATGACAGGTTTGTAAATGACTAGAACACAATATCGCTGGTTGTATTTGGAACACGTACACCAGTTTTTTAGCAACAAGAACACATTTTTTTCGTATGCAGCCGCAACTACCCTGTTTCGCTCCGTGGAAACATTTTTAACGGACGATTTATAAATTGAAAACATCAAAAAGTAACAAATAATGTGAACATTCAGGTTATTCACTTCCGAGGCTTTTTCTTGGGCACAACTTCGGACACATCCCGCTGTAATTCCCTCTCTTCCTCCTCCTCGCGCACTCCACACTCCTCTACAGCCCTCCACGCTTCCGCTTCCGTCCCGTCCATTTTCTCAGCCTCTACCTCGTCCACTTTCCCATCTCGCAGTTTCAGCAGACATCTGTTGATGACTTCCTGTACCTGCTTCTGCGTGAGCATCGTGCTGGGAGTAAATCGGAACTTTCCTCCACTCTTGGCCGCCCTCATCTCCTGAACGATCCTCTTCGCGTCCGCTCGCGATTCTTCCACCCTGCACTTCCTCACTGTCTCCTCCACAAACAACTTCGCATCAGGGTTCTTTTTTTCTTCCATCTATCAAATCCATAACCTCGTCGGTTGCGATGCGACCCTGCAGCGATCCGACAGTCTCCACGCGAGCTGCGAATAGTCCTAGTGCCACGTCAGTGATTGTCTCTTTCTCCGGAGCGAGCGAGTGGTTTCCTCTCATGAATTGTGCATCCAAGTTCGTGAACGAGAGAAAGACGCTCGTACATCCGTCGAAAGTCATTCGAGAAACGACATCTTCGTATCTTTTCCTGCAAAAATAGTAGATCAAATAACGGTTTTCATCAATTTTTAATTAAATTAGTTGCTTATGGCAAGTCATGTTTTTTCGCTTCAAACGCAGTACATAGACTTAAGCGAGGATTCACCTTTCTTAGCCGAGCACCATGAGCGAAAAGCTTCGCCTGTTGGAACAGTCTCTTGCTCACTGGCATGAGTCTGTGAACCTGAAAATACAATGAAAACATTTTCAATAAAGATTGAGATTTATAAATAACTTCGAAACCTCATGAAAAGGAAGTGACGTCTTAGCGGAAACGACGACAATCTTCTCTTCTCTGCTTTCGGCATTCTCGAACGTCTTCACGATTGTAGTCAACAGCGAGGTAAGACGACTCTGCAATCTGTTAAGTTCGAAAACTTATTTAGGATATTTAGTGTGACACCTCTTTCTTCTCTTCAAAGTACGTCTCGAACTCGTGCTCCATCGCTCTTTTCAACAACACGTCCTTCGCATCAGGCGCAATCACCTACAATACAAAAAGTGAGCCGTGAAAAAGTATCGAAAGATTTATCTGCGATTTAATGAAAACAACTTCCTCACAATGCGCAGGTAAAGATTCTTAATAGTGAAAAAAACTTCATACTTCGCACGCAGCTTCCGTGATGCAACGTACTGCTGTCGTCTTGTAGATCCTAGTTCGCTCTAACAGTTTTCCCCAGTCTTTCCTCCTCTTCAAGTGCGCGAAGCCAAGCTTCCCTCCTAGAGAAAGAACATCCTCCTGAAAATTTGTACACCGATTTCACGTTCATATTTCTATTACCTGTTTTGTTCTCAGAAATTTTCAAAATCAAAAAATAAGAAAGAGTATAAAAACTTTCACGCACAATCAGTTATGTTCAGAAAAGTACCTTGATTTCTTCGCTGGCAGTGGAGGGCGTTTTTTTCGGAAGAGGCTTGGCTTGTGGCGAGGGTGAGTTCGGGTAGTAGTCGCTGTCTCCGGATTCTACGGTGAGCTCAGACAGCTGGGATGAAAGAATAGCTCCATCGTTTGCGTGTTCGAGCACTGTTCTCGAGCACGGGTGGGCACAGAAGAGCACGCAACGGTCGTCACTGAACCCTGATGCGGAGTTGTTTGTGGAGGAGACAGTGAGGAAGTGCAGGGTGGAAGAATCGCGAGCGGACGCGAAGAGGATCGTTCAGGAGGTTAGGGCGGCCAAGAGTGGAGGAAAGTTCTGATTTACTCCTAGCACGATGCTCACGCAGAAGCAGGTACAGGTCATCAACAGATGTCTGCTAAAACTGCGAGATGGGAAAGTGGACGAGGTAGAGGCTGAGAAAATGGACGGGACGGAAGCGGAAGCGTGGAGGGCTGTAGAGGAGTGTGGAGTGCGCGAGGAGGAAAAAGAGAGGGAATTACAGCGGGATGTGTCCGAAGTTGTGCCCAAGAAAAAGCTTCGGAAGTGAATAACCTGAATGTTCACATTATTTGTTACTTTTTGATGTTTTCAATTTATAAATCGTCCGTTAAAAATGTTTCCACGGAGCGAAACAGGGTAGTTGCGGCTGCATACGAAAAAAATGTGTTCTTGTTGCTAAAAAACTGGTGTACGTGTTCCAAATACAACCAGCGATATTGTGTTCTAGTCACTGACAAACCTGTCATCAATGTCGTTCACTAACTCACTATCTGGGTGTGAGAGCACAAATCGGACTTTTGAGCTTGAACGAGTTTTCTTGTTTCAAAGCGTGTTTTCACCAAAAACATTTAAGATTTTTCGCAGATAATGCATTATGTGAATGTTCAGAAAAAAATTCTCTACATTATACTCAGTGGAGAGATCTATGTTTTGAGTTGGAAGCAAAAAAATGAAGATTTAGTGAATATTCAACATTTGCGTTGACCAATAAAGGACTCAAAAAACCTGTGAGAATAAGTTATCCGATTAATGACAATAACGCACATGTAATACATCCAGTTGACTACGACGTGTCCAAAAATGAAGTTATAAGCTCTTCATTCAGCTTAGTTATCTTCAAAATAGTGTATGACACGATTTTCAACACCTATTTTTTGAGAGACAAATTTCATCATAATGAAAAACAGATCGTGAAAAATAAAGTTGACCATCGTTTTCTCCGTGTTTTTTCACCCCATATATTAAAGTTTCAAGTGATTCTGAAGTATGAAATTTCTATTGCACGAAGTGTGTAGAGCGAGCTCTATCGCGTTCCGCGTCATAAATGTACTTTAAAGATGCTAGAGACTAGACTTTGTCTGTCACTCTCAAAAGTTAGGAGTAAAACTCTCGGAAATTTCTTGGTTGGTTGAAGATGCACGGTAGGCTTCAAGACTCCATCGGTTCTTTCACTGACGAGGAGTACAGAGAGCTCACCCGACAAGACTTGACCGTGCTGCAGA
This sequence comes from Allodiplogaster pararmata, assembly GCA_964056735.1. Classification (NCBI taxonomy): domain Eukaryota; kingdom Metazoa; phylum Nematoda; class Chromadorea; order Rhabditida; family Diplogasteridae; genus Allodiplogaster; species Allodiplogaster pararmata. The sequence goes on from OZ057405.1 coordinate 38,108,759, forward strand.
AAACACTTGGCAGCAAGAACTATCTGTTCGGCGACCAGATTACAACTGTGAGTTCCGTGTTCTCTATTTCTCATATTCTTCGGTTTCTGTTTCTCAATTAGTTTTTTGCCTTCCGTATGAACTTGTATTTTAGCTTAAATCAAGCACAAGCCATGTCCGTCAAAATATATCCATGTCTTCTATCCTCTCACTACCAACATGTGAAAAATTTAGAGTTATTGTGGCCGTTTGAAATCTTTCATGAAGAATTAAACGGCTTGTATATTCTGTAGTGTAACAAGTTGTTCTAATTGAAAATATTCAAGACATTTAGCCATGTTCCTTGACCCAGATAACTCATACTTTCGCAAGTCGAGAAAACAAGAGTTAAACTTTGGAAGTATTTAAACAATGTTTAATTGTAATTTTTTTAAACCCTGTTCAGAAAGTTTCGTATTCGTGCATGTTTTTGCTTCTCAATATGTTTGAAGTTTTATTACGCAAAGTATTTGGAAACATCACGTGTAAAAGCATACGTCAGAGGGAAGATAGAGGGTTTCTGTGGCATAGGGGAGAAGAGAAATTTAGGGGTTCAGAGTTGTTTTCCAATGGGAGTCCCTACTGAGGGATTCAAGTTAGGAAATCGAGAATGGAAAGAATCATTGCATACCAGCCGCTCAGAATGACGCAAAAGGGAAAATTACGAGAAGTGGGGAGAGTTGTTACATGATGGCCGCTCAGGAGAAAGAGTAAAGGGAAGAATGAATTTTGTTTGATTTTGTTTAGGAAGTTTCGTTATAGTATAGAGAGAGAGAAAGACTAAAAAAAGGCCATTAATAAACCACGCCCCTCACGCCCGTTCATTACTAATCCACGCCACTGCGCGCGAAAGCGACAAAGAGTGTTTGACGCTTTATTATGTATATTTTTCTGATACGGTCTCGTTAGCCTAAGCCGTACGGCCTCGTTAGCGTGAACTTTTGCCTAAGCCTAAGCAGAAAAAACATGAAAAACTTTAAAAAAAACTAAATAAAGCGCGTGAGGCGAAGTTAAGAATTTTCCCGCGCAGTGGCGTGGATTAGTAATTAACGGGCGTGAGGGGCGTGGTTTATTGAAAGCCCTAAGAAAGTACATACTTTGTGCCAAGACTATCTCCGAGTTGGTCACAACATTATTCTCTGAATAGCTGTTACAAATCAGATTGAAGGGTGCAGCAGAAAGAGTGCGCTTTCCAGGCGGATTGCAGCATGTTCGGCCATTTGGCAGCCCTCTTCTTCCTCTCGCAGCGCTCTCATCCAACCTTTCTTATGCAGAGCCATCAATTTGTCCCACTGAGAGAGTTTATTTTTCGTGTGCGGGATGAAGTTTACGGAGGTGATTTCTACATGTCGGAATGATCAATACTTTGTAATGCTTTAGCAACGTTTTCTTTTGCTCCCACAAAGCCTTTATTAATTATATTTTTTCTAAAACTTTAGGAACCAGATAAAACATTTTTATTTCGTAGTCACTATAGGACCCGCGATGGCTCAATTGGTAGAGCACTAGATTATCAATCTGAAAGCTCTCATATCGCGGGTTCAGTTTTGAAGTGTGAAGGCCTTACTCCACATCCGCTCTTCAATCTTTAATCGATCGGAATGTTTTAAATCAGTCTCGAGCAGGATTCGGACACAATGATACCGTACCTTCGAACTATATTCTACATTCTCGTAGATCTACGTTTATCGTGCCCGCTCTCATCTCCTCAGGAACATAACTATTAGTAAATTTTAGTTGCTATTAATGAATTATGGCGCTTCATTATGAGATTGACTTCGAAACAAATAAATAAATAGTAAATACAGTAACTGTTGGTGAACGGTCGCTAGTCATTCGGAATTTCAAACAGACAGCAATGCACAAAAAAACCAGTATTCTATTTCAAGAAATTAACCGCACGGAGCGTTCATTTTAATACTCTTCCTAGTTTTTCTCCGGACACCAGCTCACTGAAAATACTTCAATGGTGAGGGATCAAAATGCTTCATGTACTCAGACAACTATAACAATGCTTTACAGCTAGACTGATACTTGCCCTCAAACATAATTCACTATTCATTGAACTCAATATCGAGTGATGACCTTTCTACTTGCTCCAGTTTATTTCCATTTTCACTGCCTTTTCGCAGAAATAGCTGCTACGATCAATTGAAGATGCAGCTGTTCTTCAAAAATCTCTGAAAGACTTTCTTGACGCCGAAGATAAGACGCCTTCTCTTCCACTCCACGTTGTACTTCTCTTGAAATCTTGCAACGCTCTCTTCGACAAGTTCTACACAAATATAAGCCAAGAGATCATCCGAAAGGAGATCGATGAGGAGAAAAGGCTTCGCTCCGTCGTCATCGAGAGGGCTCCTGAAAACACCGATTCTCGTTCATCCGCGCAAACTCAACACGATTCTCAACTCATCACCAGCCTTGTAGACGCATCTGGTATCGCTGTCGGTGGAATCTCTCACTTCAGAATGGGAAAACCACCGATTACGCCAGGAACGAGTTCGTTTAGACTTCTCGAAGTCATCTTCCGCACCAAAGGACATAAAATACTGTTTCTTACAAAGAGTGCCTTACTACACAAGAACAATCAATTCATAAGAATCAATGTCCGACCCAGTCTTACTGAAGAGCAAAGAGAAAGAGAGTACTCACTGAAACAAGAAAAGCGTAAGTTATTGTCGGAATGAAAAGAATACGTCATCTTCGATGGTGAACTGATGCCCCGAATTGAAGCCGATAAAAAATGACGATCTCCAACACAGCCCCGCCACTCTGCCCCTCCAAATGTTTGAAGCAGTCAGAACATAACAGTAAGACCTCCGAAGTCGACACCAACAAGCAGCGCCCTCAATCGAAGCCAGACGATTCCTATGCCGAAGACGTCAAACTGAGATCATGTACCGGTCTGAAAGCTTTCCATTTCAATATTCGTTCAGTTAAAAATAAACTTTCTCTGTGCCGTTCCTTTCTCGAAATTGAGCAACCTGCCGCGACGTTAATCTCTGAACGATGAGATCATCGGTGCGATGACCTCATGTCATTCAAATTAGGCGAACATTTTGAAAAATGTTGGAAGAAAAAAGTGGTAACAAGAAGAAAAAATGTTGGGAACAAAGTTTCGGGCTACGAAATGTCGCGGTACGAAGTGTCGAGAATACAACAAAAAAACAACAAAAATTTTAATGAAATGTTCAACAAAAAAAGTGAAATGATTTTTAAGTACGGAAACAAATTAGATTGCGATTAGTTAGTATTTTAAGATTCATTTGGAGAGCAAGACGACATGTGAAATCTCATTTTCTCGTACTTTAAGATGTTATTTCGCGTGCTCTCGCAAGATCATCTCATACCTCACTGATCCAACATTTTTTTGCCTAAAAAGTGCGAGAGCCATGATCTCATCGTGAAAAATTTCAGTTGTATTAACACTGACTCGATGATCTCATTCATCGAGCAATGATGTCATCTTTACAGATACATCGTCGATCACTCAACTTTTTTTGAGAGATTAATGTCGCGGCTGATGTAGTAGCACTCAGTGAAACTTGGCTTAACTCTAGAGTATCTGATTCAGAAATTACCTGTCTTCTTCCTCACAAGGTGATTAGATACGATAAAGACTCTAGAGGAAGAGGTGTTGCTTTTAATTTACGGGATCATTTACTTTTCGTTAAACAATCATTTTGTGGTACGTGTGAAGTTGTTGCGGTTGATTTGTATTTAGCGAACTCATTCTGTCGTGTAATAGTTTGCTACCGTCCCCCAAATTACAACGCTGAATTAACTACTACATTGTGTGATTTGTTAGTAGACTTAACAGCATCTTGTAACTTCCCAACTATCGTAGTAGGAGACTTCAACAGCGACTTTCTAACTGATCCTTCAACTGTTTCTGATACTATTTTACGGTCTTTCATGGATACGGCTGGCTATAATCTTATGCTTTCGACCTCACTGCAGCATATGAATCAGTGAACATATCTCTTCTCTGCAAGAAACTCACTGAAACGACTATGCCAAGAGCCATCGTCCGATGGATGTCCAGCTACCTAAGAGGTCGTACAATCAAGGTAGATTTCCAAGGAAAAAGCAGTCGACGTCTCACATGCAGATCTGGTGTCCCACAAGGAGCAGTGCTCAGTACCCTCTTATTCAATCTCTACATAAACAACCTCCTGCAACCCACAGGAAACACGCAGATGACAGCTTACGCCGACGACATATCAATTCTCTCCTCAAGCCCCTGTATTGAAACCTGTGAAGATCAGATCAACCACTTCCTACCGAAACTCGTAGAAGAATTGGAACAACGAAAAATGATCATATCCAAGGAAAAGACTACGGTCACTCTTTCCACAACCCATACAGGCGAATGTAAAAAAGAACCCAAGGTAGAAATCCATGGAACCCTTTTGCCGACAACTAAAACACCCAAAATACTCGGTGTCGTCTTAGACCAACTCGGTACCTTTCGACAACACGCAGAAGACCTTAAACAGAGAACGGCCAAAAGACTGAACATACTACGTGCCCTCGGAGGAAGAACATGGGGCCAACAGAAAAACACCCTTCTTGCAACCTACAAAACAATGACCAGATCCGTACTCAACTACGCCGCACCAATTTACTTCCCTCAATTGGCCGAGACGAACTGGAAAAAACTGCAGGCAAACCAAAATAAAGCAATTCGGATAGCAACAGGAAACTTAGCAATGGCCGGCACAGAGCACTTAGCTCTAGAAAGCGAAATGTTACCCATAAAGGAGCACAACACGATGCTTACCAAGCAATTCGTCGCAAGAGCAAGACTCCTCCCAAACCACCCCTCCCATCGTCGATGCATGGAATTCAAACCACCTAAAACTATACGTAAACTTGCCAAGGACTTAGAACTGATGTTAGTAGACAGTGATCAGAAAGCCACACTTAAAAGAATACATACTGAGACTGTGAGAAATTTCATTAGCTCCTGCTCCCCTAACCCTGTTCTAGGTAAGAAACCTCCCAGAATCCATAAATCAACGAATCAACTTCCCAGGGAACAACAAATAACATTATCGCAACTACGTAGTGGCTATGCAAGTTCCCTTAACAGCTACCTACACAGAATAGGAGCTGCCCAATCCCCTCTCTGCCCAAAATGTTTAGAAGAGCCACATACAACTAGTCATTTATTCTCGTGTCGCTGTGACCACACACTTTTAAGAAGCATAGATTTGTGGAATAGCCCGACGTCTGTTGTTAAGTTCTTATACCAGTGATTCCTTTCTCACTCAACAAAAAAAAAATAAATAAATAAATAAATAAATAAATGAAGGGGAAAAAACAAACAAATAAACCCCGACAGAGAAATAGAAATAAATGCAATTAGATAAATGATGTAAGTAAGGTTATTGTTTTTCTGAGCCATGTCAAAGAAGACCTCGTCTACCCAGCCGGAGACCTACGGCGGGCAATCTACAACAACAACATAATCTTATGCTTAATGATCCGACTCGCCATACCAAATGTATAGACTGGCTTTTGACAACTGAGAATAATCTTGTATCTAGTCCTCGCATCATTCCTCCCTTTCATTCATGTGATCACTCTGGAATTCAGTTCACCTTGCGACTTTCTTTTGCACTTCCTGAAAATGATGTTCTTGATTTCGATAGAGCTGATTATGAAACACTGAATGAATATTTTTCAAGTATAGAATGGGACAATAGTTTTGACTGTTTTCATGATATTGATGATCTGTATGATCAGTTCTGTAAAATAGTGATTGATGCGATTGAATTACATGTTCCGAGGCGACTCCCTCGTTCTCTATTTACCTCTTTTATGCCTCTTACATACATAGAATCATCACATACAGAAATTCACTTTTTTTTAAATTATTACAGTACCTTCCGTTCGCACTCTTTATATGAAAGCTAGTTCAGACCTTCTCAAACAAATTATAAGAAATGGAATAAATATTGTGAGAGGTAAAAGTTGAATAGAGCTGCTGACCTGTATCACCATATTTCTTCCCTTACTAAACCTAGATCAGCTCCCCTACTTTGTATCACCATATTGCTTCCCTTACTAAACCTAGATCAGCTCCCCTACTTTGTATCACCATATTGCTTCCCTTACTAAACCTAGATCAGCTCCCCTACTTTGTATCACCATATTGCTTCCCTTACTAAACCTAGATCAGCTCCCCTACTTTGTATCACCATATTGCTTCCCTTACTAAACCTAGATCAGCTCCCCTACTTTGTATCACCATATTGCTTCCCTTACTAAACCTAGATCAGCTCCACTACTTTGTATCACCATATTGCTTCCCTTACTAAACCTAGATCAGCTCCCCTACTTTGTATCACCATATTGCTTCCCTTACTAAACCTAGATCAGCTCCCCTACTTTGTATCACCATATTGCTTCCCTTACTAAACCTAGATCAGCTCCCCTACTTTGTATCACCATATTGCTTCCCTTACTAAACCTAGATCAGCTCCCCTACTTTGTATCACCATATTGCTTCCCTTACTAAACCTAGATCAGCTCCCCTACTTTGTATCACCATATTGCTTCCCTTACTAAACCTAGATCAGCTCCCCTACTTTGTATCACCATATTGCTTCCCTTACTAAACCTAGATCAGCTCCCCTACTTTGTATCACCATATTGCTTCCCTTACTAAACCTAGATCAGCTCCCCTACTTTGTTTAAAAACTGCTACCGATTGTACTGTTGTTGACTCTCTCTCGAAATGTAATTTATTGGCTTCCGAGTTTGCATCTTTTTTCACTAAAGACGATGGCTTTCCTCCTCCCATATACGGTGATTCTATTCCTACTCAACCAGATGATCATTTGTTCTTGCCATTAAATGTTTGACGAATTCTCTCCAAGCTCAAACCTACTGGTAGCGTCGGTGCTGATCGAATTCCCCAGATAGTCTTCAAAAAGTGTGCCATATCACTCGCTCTTCCGCTCACTCACATTTACAATTTCTCTTTATGGTTTGGTAAGTCCCCTTCTGTATGGAAACATTCTCTGATTACTGCTATCCCTAAGCCAGCGAAAGACTCTGCCCTACCGTCTTCGTATCGACCAATATCCATTCTTTCCCCTGCTTTTTAGAAGTCATGGAACTTTTGATAAGAGCGATTATCGATGACCATTTAGCGAAATTCAAATTGTTACCCGAAAGTCAACATGGTTTTCGCTCCCGTGCTTTTGGTGTTACCAATCTTTTAGTCTGTGAAGATGACTGGACACAAGATATCAGTAGGGGCTTATCAGTCGATGTGATTTATCTAGACTTTACTAAGGCTTTCGACACGATTAGTATATCTAAATTGTTGACAAAGCTAGCGCGTTTCGGTTTGTCTCCATCTTTGATGTCTTGGCTAGAATCCTTTCTTAATGGTCGTATTTTTTCTGTACGAATGGGCCAGAAAATTTCTGCTCCCCAGCCGTCCCCAGCAAGACAATCTCAACATCTGGCGTGCCGCAGGGTTCCGTATTAGGACCGCTTCTCTTTTCCCTATACATTAGCGACTTGAATTGCGTGCTTAGCCCTTATCCGAATGTACGTTATCAAGCATACGCAGACGATATCAAATTATATGTATCTCACAATCTAACTGAACTCTCGAAATGCAGAATTGTCTAAATGCTGTTTGTACTTGGAGCGTAGCCAACCATCTTTCTTTATATTCGAACAAGACTTATCATCTACGCTTGGGCAGAACTTCTCGTGTTTTCAATTACCACCTGAATAACAATGTTCTAAAAGTTTCTACTCAAGTGAGATACCTTGGAGTCCAACTAGTCCCATCTCTTCGCAGACATGACGCAATTCTTGAACAAACTACGAAGGCTACTAAATCGATGTACGCTATGCTCCGCTCTACATATATCTATCAATGACTCCCAAGTACTTGTTAAGTGTTTCAATACAAATATGACGCTGCCGTTTTTATTTTTTGCCATAAATATACTTTTCGATGATTTTTATTTGTTATATGGCAGATTCTCCAAAAAAGTGGGAAAAGTATAAAACGGGCCACAAATTACTTTATTTGACAATAAAAACCCTTAATTTCATGGTAAGTCAGTGAAAATATGACAATTTCTATGATTACAAAATTTTTATCTGACGCTGCCATCGATTTAGCCTTATTTTATGGTTTCTTCTTTCACTGACGAAGGAACTTTTCAACGAAATTGTGCCATTCACCATAAAATAACGCTATTTTGATGGCAGCGTCAGAAAAAATCTTGTAATCATAGAAATTGCCATATTTTCACTGACTTTCCATGAATTTATGGGTTTTTTTGTCAAATAAATTAATTTGTGCCATACTTTTCCCGCTTTTTTGGAGAATCTGCCATATTTTTTATTTTATTTGTTCAGACTTAACTGACAAAAGAAGAGCTACCGAAGTCACCCGTTGTTAAGATAACATTTTGGCTGCTGATACGGAAACCCTATTTGTGAGGAGGAATTATGTAGCTTTCTCAGGAGTTTAAACGAAATCAGCTGTTTCTTTCCTGCTTAGTCAAGGGAGTCGAGGACTTCATACGGTTACCCATCCGTCGATGTTTGTTGTGTCTGCCTTGGAAGCTCGATCGACTCTTTCCGCACATCTCATCACGAATATGAGACACACACGGTCGTTCTTGTCTCCCGATACGTCAGCTCACAGAGTAGATGAACAACTAATCTTTGCTAGTCCACAGAGCGAAAGCTAAGGCGACTGCTTCTCACAACGGGACGATCGCGAAATGATATAACATATAACAAATAAAAATCATCGAAAAGTACATTTATGGTAAAAAATCAAAACGGCAGCGTCATATATGTTCTACGTCATCTAGCATTTGCCTCTTGTCTATGGAATCCCATATACCGGAAAGATTCTGATCTCCTAGAGAAGGTTTTGAGATCTTTTCCCAGAAATCTCTTTTATCGATTTTTCCCTCAGCCATATTACCCTCTCAGCCTTTCATGTTATAGAGATCGTCTGAATATAGTTGGCCTGGGTACTTTAGCTGTGATTGCGATGATTACTGTGATTGCGATGATGCGATGATTAAAGAAGGGTGATTGCAGACCTTAAAATGGGTTGGAAGATCTTCAATGATAAGTCTATTATTGAAAAATCCTGCATTTTCAAGCGCACCTCACCCACTCGTACAAATATAAATGGTATTGCAATCGAATGTACTTCTTCCACTTTTAGATTCTATTGTTTTGGTTTACGGTTCTCAAGAATGTTTCACGGAATCTCGACTGAAATATTAAAAATTCATGTACAGTATAGCAGTTCATAAGTCGTCTCCGTTACGAGAATGTGCTAAGTGAACTGG